>CAWUFW010015278.1:0-368878 GCA_963921515.1 Calotriton arnoldi
TAAAACCTATGGTTTTTTCAGTGAATTTCTAAGGTTTTTTAAATGCTAATTTCTAACTATAACGTGCCTGAAACCTATGGTTTTTGCAGTGAATTTCAAAGGTTTTTTAAATGTTAATTTCTAACTATAAGATGCCTGAAACCTATGGTTTTTTAAGTGAATTTCAAAGGTTTTTTAAATGCTAGTTTAAGAGCTGCGTTGCAGAGAGGTGTAAAAAGAGGCGTGGCCTGGACCACCTCTCTGCAACGCAGGTCTGTGGCGCTTACTGGAGGTACCTGGTGGGCTAGTTGTCCCCCAGGGGCCCTCAGGATTGAAGAGGAATTAATTCCCCAACTTAAAACGTGCCACAGGGCCTGTTTGCACACATGTCACCTCAGGCCCCGCCCCCTCCCTTCACCACTGTGCAAAAGCGCCCCGTGGCACGTTTTAAGTTGGGGGATTAAGTCCCCTTGAATCCTGAGGCTCCCTGGGGGCCAACTAGCCCACCAGGTACCTCCAGTATGCGCCAGAGAGCTGCGTGGCAGAGAGGTGTTCAGAGGCCACGCCCCTTTTTACAACACTCTGCAACGCAGCTCCGTGGTGCATACTGGAGGTTCCTGGTGGGCTAGTTGGCCCCCAGGGACCCCCAGTATTCAAGGGGAATTCGTTCCCCATCTGCAAACGCGCCAGGGGGCGCGTTTGCAGAGTGCTGCAAGGAGGGGGCGTGGCCTCCGGCGCGATGCCGGTCTTTATTTATTTATTTTTTAAGAAGGGGGCTGTGTGGCCCCTTCTTTTCTAATTTATTGGCCCTGGGGACCCCATCCCCCAGGGCCTGCCCCCTAATTTTTTTTTTTTTAAATAAAATTTGGAAGGGGCCGCGTGGCCCCCCTCCCGAGGCTTTAATCGGCCCCGGTGACCCCATCCCCCGGGGCATGGCCTTTTTTTTTAAATCTTGTGGAGGGGGCTGCGTTGCCCCCCTCCTCAGGCCACTTATGGCCCTGGGGACCCCATCCCCCGGGGCCGACATTTGTTTTTTTAATAATATATTTTTTTTTCTGAAAATTTTGGGGAAGGGGGCTGTGTGGCCCCCCTCCTGGGCCACTTGTAGCCCCGGGGACCCCATCCCCCGGGGCTGGCCCTCTCCGTTGGGGACCGTGGGGGGTCCCCAACCCCCCACGGTCCCGCCGGCTCCCCGCGTCCCTCGGGAGCCGGCATTGCTTTTCCACATGGGGAGCTGCTGACATGCAGCTGCCCGTGTGGAAAAGCAATCGTCTTTGGTTTTTGGAGGAGAGAGCAGGTTTCCTGCTCTCTCTTCCAAAAACCAGAGCAGTTTGCTATGACAGGGCGGGAGCCGCGAGGCTCCCGCCCTGCCATAGCAAACTACAGTGTCTCGGGGGTGGGCACCCCGGGACACTGCAGGAGCCGGCCCTGGGGGTTGGTGGTCCCCAGGGCCATCAAGGGTTCCAGGAGGGGGGCCGCACGGCCCCCCTCCCAACATTTTCAAAGCCCCGGGGGTGGTGGTCCCCGGGGCTTGTTGGTCCATCACGGACCCCCCAATTTCACTATTTAGTGCCCCGGGGAGGTGGTGGTCCCCGGGCGTGTGGGGGCTCAAGCCCCCACACAGGTTTCATTATTGAAAAAGAGCCCCGGGGGTGGCGGTCCCCGGGCAGCGGGGGCCCTGTGCCCCCGCTACACCATTATTTATTTAAAGCCCCGGGGGGTGGCGGTCCCAGGGGTCATTTGAGATGTCATCAGTGATGTCATGAGTGATGTCACTAACCATGTCATGAGTGATGTAATATGTGACGTCATCAGCAGTGCATTGCGGGCGCGCGAGTTATAGTTAGCTGAACTAACTATAACGGGGGAATTTCTATGGTTTTGTACGTGTGAAATGTCCAACTAACTATAACGCCCCTGAAACCTATGGTTTTTGTCAGTGAATTTTTAAGGTTTTTTAAATGCTAATTTCTAACTATAACGTGCCTGAAACCTATGGTTTTTTCAGTGAATTTCTAAGGTTTTTTAAATGCTAATTTCTAACTATAACGTGTCTGAAACCTATGGTTTTTTCACTGAATATATATATATTTATTATACTATGTATACATGTGAAAATGTCTCGGTACCCTGTTTGCCTCGGTGGCACGGAAAAAATGGGTGGAACTGACGTCAGCACGCCGACGAGGTCCTCTTATGGCTCCGATGACGTCATACGGTGTCGCGAGCGGAGCCGTGCTCATTGACGTGGGAGAGCTAGGAAAGAATTTCCGTGGAATGCTGGTGCAGGAGATATTCACTTAAGTGTTCAGGCTAGTCCTTTGGGAGCAACTGTTTATGTTGCCACTCCAGAAACCGAAACCAGTGATCCGAGGACAGAGGCCCTGCAGATGGCACACGAGGTGGGGTGCCCAGTCGTGTGCACCGGCGGGGCAGCGAAGTGACAAGCACCACAACCCACAAAAAGGTAACGAGGGCACTGAATAACACAGGATCTTCTCTTTGTATCTGGCAGGAACAACGAAGTTAAAATGCCCTAGTACCAAAATGTAGAATTAGTGCTACAACGGTCTTCAAGAGGACCTGCGATGCCGCTTCTGCCTCCCGTACCCTGGAGGCGGCACATGGGTCACGCGGTACGGTCATACTGCGGTGGGACGCACACTTGTTGACCTCTCATGGCACTGCTCCACACTTCAGGGAGGACGCTTTCCATTAGCTATGTTTTCTGATGACATGTCGCGCCGGCCCCGTCCAACAACAGAACTCCTTTAGATCCAAACAGACTCTTCCACTCTCTCACCGGAAGTGAAACCAGGCCACGCGGACACTTTCATAATACAACAGCCGGGAATGCACTTTTCGGTAAAAACCACATTCCTTCCTCCTAATTAATCAAATAAACGTCTCACTGAAGAAGAGAGGCCAGCTTCGATCGGTAAACAGCCGTTACAACGACTTTTTACTTTGCGATACCATTACAACGCATGCATTACCACGCATGCGTTGTACATCACGAAGTCATTACTATGCATTTTTAGAACGCATGGTCATTTACCACGCATGCCTTTACAACTAATTTTGTTGTAAAGGTATGTATGGTAAATGACCATGCGTTCTAAAAACATGTAGACGATCCATGTCGTTGTAAGGAAACAGAGGCTGTTCCGTTTCCTCACAATGACGTGCACCGACCCTCAGAGATGACGTGAAGCAGGAACCACGAGGAGAGAGGAACCATGAGGAGTGAGAGGTAAGGGGGATTGGTCATGGGGTGGGGATTTCTTTTCTAGGGTTTAGGGTAGTGCAGTGGTGTTTGGGTGGTGTAGGGGTCGTGCTGGGGGTAGTGTTTTAGGTTTAGGTAGTGCAGTGGTGTTTGGGTAGTGTAGGGGGTCATGCTGGGGGTAGTGTTTTAGCATTTAGGGTAGTGCAGTAGTGTAGGGGTCGTGCTGGGGGTAGTGTTTTAGGGTTTAGGGTAGTGCAGTGGTGTATGGGAAGTGTAGGGGTCGTGCTGGGGTAGTGTTTTAGGGTTTAGGGTAGTGCAGTGGTGTTTGAGTAGTGTAGGGGGTCATGCTGGTGGTAGTGTTTTAGGGTTTAGGGTAGTGCAGTGGTGTTTGTGTTGTGTAGGAGTCGTGCTGGGGTAGTGTTTTAGGGTTTAGGGTAGTGCAGTGGTGTTTGTGTAGTGTAGGGGGTTGTGCTGGGGGTAGTGTTTTAGGGTTTATGTTAGTGCAGTGGTGTTTGGGTAGTGTAGGGGGTAGTGCTGGGGTAGTGTTTTAGGGTTTAGGGCAGTGCAGTGGTGTTTGTGTAGTGAAGGGGTCATGCTTTGGGTAGTGTTTTAGGGTTTAGGGTAGTGCAGTCGTGTTTGTGTAGTGTAGGGGGTCGTGTTTTAGGGTATAGGGTAGTGCAGTGGTGTTTGTGTAGTGTAGGGGGTCATGCTGGGGTTAGTGTTTTAGGGTTTAGGGTAGTGCAGTGGTGTTTGGGTAGTGTAGGGGTCGTGCTGGGGGTAGTGTTTTAGGGTTTAGGGTAGTGCAGTGGTGTTTGTGTAGTGTGGGAGGTCATGCTGGGGGTATATTTAGGGTTTAGTGTAGTGCAGTGGTGTTTGGGTAGTGTAGGGAGTCGTGCTGGGGGTAGTGTTTTAGGGTTTAGGGTAGTGCAGTGGTGTTTGGGTAGTGTAGGGAGTCGTGCTGGTGGTAGTGTTTTAGGGTTTAGGGTAGTGCAGTTATGTTTGGGTAGTGTAGGGTGTCGTGCTGGGGGTAGTGTTTTAGGGTTTAGGGTAGTGCAGTGGTGTTTGGGTAGTGGAGGGGGTAGTGTTTTAGGGTTTAGGGTAGTGCGCCCAACCAGCCACAATATCCGTGGACAAAGGGGATCCTGACTCTTTGGAACGCTCCGTCAATTGAATAATCTGGGTCAAGGGCCCTACCACGTCCAAGACCTATCAATTCCTTTCTTGGGATCCCTCATATACTTGGAGAAAAAGGTACATAGTTTCTCATCAATTTCAGGTGTCTGTGCCACCTTCCCCTTCAGTGAGGGCCTGGGGCATTCTCCCTCATCCTATTCCTGACCTCCCTTTCAAGGGGTTGATGGATTTTCCCCACCACATACTCTGCCACTTTGGCATCAGGTGTCCACTCTGCCGACCTAGGATGGTAAATTTGGGTAGGCTCGAACATGTCTGAGTGGACCCCGACCCTAACCGGGGACTGAGAGGAGTGGGACTCTGGACGCCAGGGACGCCCCAAGTCCTTATCCTCATCGGAGGAGAAATCGTCCTCCGATACACCCTCTCCCTCTAAGGGAAACCCGCCGTCGGGGTCTACAATAGTGGTGACAGTGTCGCAATTTTCTCCGGGTCCCTCCTCCTCCCGGCAGGGTGCATGTTTTAGCGTTCGCGCACTCTTGAGGAAGGTCTCCGTAAGTTTATAAAATCCTTCCAAGTGCCCCGCGTTATGCTTAACGGCCCTTTTATTCCCCATCTGGGAGCTACTTGGACCCGCCACCACCAGATCTGGGTCACTGAACACCCAAGGGATGCTTTTCGCCAGCTTATCAACCTGATCCCTAAGAGGAGCCAGCGCCCTAGAAATAGCCAGAGAGAGGGCTTGGTCCACTGCTGGAGGGAGAAGTTGGGGGCCATTCCTCCTCCACTTCCTGGTAGGAGGAGTAAAAAAGGTCTTCTGGAGAAGACATGATAGCAGAGGGTGTGATCACAGAACAAATGCCCTTAAAATCCTTAAGACAGCCCCCTCGCCGGTGCTCCAACAGCTGGGCTTTCCCCGAAGCTGTTATAAGAATAAACTGAGGCGCAATACCAATTACCACCACCAGGTGGTGCTGGTCACTAACGTGGCCGTGTGGGGAAATCACCGCGTAGCGGTGTCAAAATTAGGCAAGGGTTGGTCGGGAATCAAGCGGACACTAAAGGAGTGACCGGATTCCCAAACGTGCGTAAAGACCAGCGGGAGCGCTCGACGGAGCTGCCTGGCTCGGACCAGACGCGCCTGACAGGATCTCACCGCGTGCAGAGCACACAGCGGGAGAAACTGCGAGGGGGAGAACGCGCTAGGGCAAGAGCCTGCTGCGCAGGGAATATGAAACAATACCAAGGCAATAATGCTAATAACGTGCACAAGAAACCCCTATACAAACAGCAACAATGTCAGATTAAGCCAAGAATGTAAGGAATGCACTTAACTGACGAGCAGTGAAGAAAGAGGAAGCGGAAGGTACGTCACAATATTATATACGATGGACTGTGATATGATTGGACTATAGTTGCCTTGGAGACTACCCCCCTAATGGTTCATGGGTTGTGTAGTCTTTTGTTTAATGATCGTTGTGTTACGTTTTCTTTGAACTGCAATGCAAATAAAGTGAGGAAAGATATGCATAATCCTCGCCTCCGTCCTGCCATAGAATTCATTAAACTTTATTTGATCTGAATTAGAAACATAGATCATAAAAGTGTACATAAAAACAGTAAATCCTCTTTCCTAATACAATACAGTGAGAATTAATTAAAACCAGTTGGTAAAAACGGGTGTTACAAAGCCCGGTTCAGAGCAACTTCAGGTGAACAGAATCGTAAAGTTCAATGTTTCGCAAAATCAATCTCATGTACTTCGTGCAAAATACGCAATAAGGGGTCCAAGTAAGATGTAACGCTCCAATACTTGACCAGTTTGCACTATATAAAACTGCAGAAAAACTAAAAATAAAAAGTGTTTTGTACACTTCTGTCATTCGGCTATATGTGGGCTACATCTGGGTGATAGTTGTGCTACATTTGGGCTCTTTTTTCTCTGGTGGCCATCTTGGGAGACTTATTTGTTATGAAGTTTCCTAATTTCGTCATTTACTGCAATCTCCTCAGTAGGAAATGCTTTCAGTTTTTTACTTTGATTCCATCAAGAAGGCATTCAGATGTGTCACACATTTGCCATAAATTCAGAATGTTAGCACTCTAGTTGTTCATTAGATCACTGTAGTAAAGCTACTGCTCACCAGGGAGTTAACTGGAAGTCTACTGCTGGTATTGAAAGTGATTGTTTCAGTCTGCATGTCAGAATTTTCTAATGAAATAGAAGAGGATTTGAGATCTCACTTAAAACATGCCCTAAATTTTCTTTCTGCAGCACTAACCATAATTTCTATGGCAAAATGAACCCCCTCATTTTGTTCCTTTTTAAATTAAATGTTTTAAGTGTTACCAGTTTATTCCAATCAAGATGGCTTCAGGTGTGCCATACTTTTGTCATAAGTAAGACTGTTAGCGCTCTAGTTGTTCTTTAGAACACTCTGGGAAGCTGCAGTAGAACACAAAGGCATCAACTGACAGGCTGCTGCTGTTGAAATATAACAGGAAGATATTTGAGATCTCACTTAAAACATGTCCTAATTTTTCTTTCTACAGCACTAACCATAATTTCTATGACAAAATGAACCCCCTCATTTTGTTCCTTTTTAAATTAAATGTTTTAAGAGTTACCAGTTTATTCCAATCAAGATGGCTTCAGGTGTGCCATAATTTTGTCGTAAGTAAGACTGTTAGCGCTCTAGTTGTTCTTTAGAACACTCTGGGAAGCTGCAGTAGAACACAAAGGCATCAACTGACAGGCTGCTCCTGTTGAAATATAACAGGAAGATATTTGAGATCACACTTGAAACATGTCCTAATTTTTCTTTCTACAGCACTAACCATAATTTCTATGCCAAAATGAACCCCATCATTTTGTTCCTTTTTAAATTAAATGTTTAAGTGTTACCAGTTTATTTCAATCAAGATGGCTTCAGGTGTGCCATACTTTTGTCATAAGTAAGGCTGTTAGCACTCTAGTTGTTCTTTAGAACACTCTGGGATGCTGCAGTAGAACACAAAGGCATCAACTGACAGGCTGCTCCTGTTGAAATATAACAGGAAGATATTTGAGATCTCACTTAAAACATGTCCTAATTTTTCTTTCTACAGCACTAACCATAATTTTTATGGCAAAATGAACCCCCTCATTTTGTTCCTTTTTAAATTAAATGTTTTAAGTGTTACCAGTTTATTCCAATCAAGATGGCTTCAGGTGTGCCATACTTTTGTCATAAGTAAGACTGTTAGCTCTCTAGTTGTTCTTTAGAACACTACGGGAAGCTGCAGTAGAACACAAAGGCATCAACTGACAGGCTGCTCCTGTTGAAATATAACAGGAAGATATTTGAGATCTCACTTAAAACATGTCCTAATTTTTCTTTCTACAGCACTAACCATAATTTCTATGACAAAATGAACCCCTCATTTTGTTCCTTTTTAAATTAAATGTTTTAAGAGTTACCAGTTTATTCCAATCAAGATGGCTTCAGGTGTGCCCTACTTTTGTCATAAGTAAGACTGTTAGCGCTCTAGTTGTTCTTTAGAACACTCTGGGAAGCTGCAGTAGAACACAAAGGCATCAACTGACAGGCTGCTCCTGTTGAAATATAACAGGAAGTTTTTGAGATCACACTTGAAACATGTCCTAATTTTTCTTTCTACAGCACTAACCATAATTTCTATGACAAAATGAACCCCATCATTTTGTTCCTTTTTAAATTAAATGTTTTAAGTGTTACCAGTTTATTCCAATCAAGATGGCTTCAGGTGTGCCATACTTTTGTCATAAGTAAGGCTGTTAGCACTCTAGTTGTTCTTTAGAACACTCTGGGAAGCTGCAGTAGAACACAAAGGAATCAACTGACAGTCTCTGCCCTTGTTGGATGTACATGTTTTACTGAGAATGTCAGACTTCATTCTCACATGACTGAGAAAGATAATGTGAATTTACAGAAAATATGCTCTCATTTTAGCTTCCGGAGCACCTTCCAAAACTGTATGGGACAAGCATGTGAAAATAGTTTTCTCTCAAACATGATTCATGATATCCCAGCAGAAGGTTTTTCACAGGGTAAAATCACCTTAGAACACACCACAATTCCTGAAATTAGTATGGTACCATCAACAAATGAATTCTAATGTAACTAAAGTCTGTTATCACCCTTTATAGTTCTCCTTTTGGTAACCCTCAAAATCTTCAATTCACTACAATGCATTTCAATGGGGTACTATCATTTATATTGGTCCCAAGATGGCTGCCAGCAATTCCAGGATGAAGTGCTGACAGCCAATCAGATCTCACGATGACATGTGTGGTTAGGCTCCGCCCAGATATATATGTGTTTTCTTTTTCAAATTTCTCAGGAACTACTGAATGGATTTACACCATTTAACCAAAAGGCACGACTCTGAACCAAGGGCTACCTTTTTGCCAAATTTGGTGTAATTCCGTTCAGCAGTTTGGGCTGTAGCTGCGACTAAAGGTTCCTATGGAAAATTGTATGGGGAAAACACGTTTTGGGACCCCCCTTGTTTCTCGGCCCCCACTTGACGAATCACCCCGAGACTTTCAGGATAGGAGCGGACCGGAGCGCCCCACAAGTTTTGAAAATTTCGCGAAGATTCATCAACCGGCGCCAAAGTTATTGGAAATAGAATGTTGTGAATTTCCTATGGAAAATAGGTCCTAACTATAACTACCTACTGGCGACCGCCAGTAGGTAATATATATATATATATTCACTGAAAAAACCATAGGTTTCAGGGGCGTTATAGTTAGTTGGACATTTCACTCGTACAAAACCATAGAAATTCCCCGTTATAGTTAATTCAGCTAACTATAACTCGCGCGCCCGCAATGCACTGCTGATGACGTCACATATTACATCACTCATGACATGGTCAGTGACATCACTCATGACATCTCAAATGACATCACTGATGACATCACTGATGACATCATCCATGTGAAAATTTCATGCATCTTCTCACACCCTAATATAACTTTTGATACACCCACTCTAAATTACAGACTACCATTCTCAAAACCATAGACACTCCAACACAAATAACTACATACCCACTCACTGATTCTTAGGTCTGCTCACTTTGCCACTGGATTCAAGCTAGCCTGGCTGATGAGGGCTGTTAGCCCGAAACCGGTCCCAGGATGCTTGATTCCGGTCCAGGAAAGACATGGCTTGGCAGTTCGGTCTGGACTGTTCCCATGAGGCACAGGATCAAGACTGATTTGTATATTGCTGTGACTGAACTGGGGTGGCAAAGTGAGCTAAAGAATGATGATGGATTCAACCCAGATCTGTGACTGGGGGTGAGTGTTTGAAAGGTTTCAGCACTCCGTCCATCATCTCCTTGTGTTTGCTTTATCACTCATGACATCACTGATGACATCTCAAATGACATCACTGATGACATCATCCAGTGAATGTGTGTTTTTCTGAAAATTAAATATGTTTTATATATGTATAGCTCAAGGTCGATGGAAGAATTAATGGGTATATAAGTGTCTAAATGGATGATTTGTTTTGTAAAATTGATTGTATAACTGACTAAGTGTATCTTAGTGAATACATGGGTTATTGAGTAATGTTTAAATATGTAAATATCTGTATCAGTCTCTCACTTTGTGTATAAGTGGCTGCATGGGTTGGTGAGTAGCTACATGAGTGTCTATATGGGTTATTAGTTGGTTTTTTGAGTATCAGTATGAGTGTCTGTATGGTTCGGTGGGCGGTATTACTTAGGGCATATATGCATGAATGAGTGACTCACTGTTTGTATGTGTTGAAGACAGCATGTGTGCAGGACTGTATGGTTGGATGAGTGTGTGTATGGGTGAGTTAGTGAGTGAATGACTGTCTCAGTAGTGTCTTTATGAGTAACTACATATGTTTTAAACTAGTATATGTGAGTATTGGTGTATGTGAGAGTGAGAGATTGGAAGAGTTCCTGTATAAATAAGTATGTGTTTCTATAAGGGATTGTTTAAGAGAGTAAGTATGTGTAAGTTTTTGTAGAAGTAAGTGTGGTGGTGTGTGTATAACTATATATGCAAGTAAACGGATGTTTGATACTTTGTTTGCATGTGTGACTATGTGTGTGAGTAACTCTATGGAAGATTGTCGGTGTGTAACAGGATGTATAGGTGTATGAGTACATATGATGAGTGAGTACATGTATGAGTGACTGAATAGGACTGTTGGTGAATTAGTGGATGTGTGTGTAGATCTTGGAATTACTGAATAGGTGTGTTGTAACTGGTATTGGGATGTCCATTGTTTTGAAAATGTTAGTTTCTATTTTTGAGTGTGTGTATCAAAGGTTATATTAGGGTGAGAGGAGGTCTGCCACTCTATCACAAGGATGATGTCATCAGTGATGTCATCAGTGATGTCATTTGAGATGTCATCAGTGATGTCATGATTGATGTCACTGACCATGTCATGAGTGATGTAATATGTGACGTCATCAGCAGTGCATTGCGGGCGCGCGAGTTATAGTTAGCTGAACTAACTATAACGGGGGAATTTCTATGGTTTTGTACGAGTGAAATGTCCAACTAACTATAACGCCCCTGAAACCTATGGTTTTTTCAGTGAATTTCTAAGGTTTTTTAAATGCTAATTTCTAACTATAACGTGCCTGAAACCTATGGTTTTTTCAGTGAATTTCTAAGGTTTTTTAAATGCTAATTTCTAACTATAACGTGCCTGAAACCTATGGTTTTTTCAGTGAATTTCAAAGGATTTTTAAATGCTAGTTTCTAACTATGCCTACAGAGGAAGGACATGTGATGAAAGAAGAAACAACGCACAGAAAGAAAAAAAAGAATTGCAGAAAGAAGCAACAGAAGTCCACAAAGACGAAGAAAAGTGCAGGAAGAAGAAGAGATGTACAGAAAGAACCAACAGAGGAGCAGAAAGTCCTCCTGTGCCCACAACTTTTTCAGACGGGTACTGGTGGTATCTGAATCTGACTAACCAGGCGTAGAGCCAGTGCTATGCTAAAAGACACTTAGAATACAGTGAAAACACCTACATACACTAGGGAACACTATGCGTTGGGGTACCCCTGTGATTACCATGACCTCCTCTGTAAGACCCTAGTACATAATAGGGCAGGGGGATTAAAACTACCTCTTAAAACGCACCACAGGGCGTGTTTGCACACTAGTGAAGGGAGGGGGAGGCCTGAAGTGACATGTGTGCACACACGCCCTGTGGCCGTTTTAAGTTGGGAGTTTAAGTCCCCTCAAATTCTGAGGGTCCCTAGGGTCCAACTAGCCAACTAGGTACCTCCAGTAAGCGCCACAGAGCTGCGTTGCAGAGAGGTGTAAAAAGGGGCACGGCCTGCAACACCTCTCTGCAACGCAGCGCAGTGGCACTTACTGGAAGCACCTGGTGGGCTACTTGGCCCCCAGGGGCCCTCAGGATTGAAGGGGAATTATTTCCCCAACTTAAAACGCGCCACAGGGCGTGTTTGCACACGTCACCTCAGGCCCCGTCCCCTCCCTTCACCACTGTGTAAACACGCCCAGTGGCCGTTTTAAGTTGGGAGATTAAGTCTCCTTGAATCCTGAGGGTCCCTAGGGGCCAACTAGCCCACTAGGTACCTCCAGTAAGCGCCACAGAGCTGCGTTGCAGAGAGGTGTAAAAAGGGGCGTTGCCTCTGAACACCTCTCTGTAACGCAGCTCCCTGGCGCATACTGGAGGTACCTGGTGGGCTAGTTGGCCCCCAGGGACCCTCAGTATTGAAGGGGAATTAATTCCCCAACTTACAACTCGCCAGGGGGCGCGTTTGCACAGTGGTGAAGGAAGGGGGCAGGGCCTGAGGGGACATGTGTGCAAACACGCCCTGTGGCGCGTTTTAAGTTGGGGAATTAATTCCTCTTCAATCCTGAGGGTCCCTGGGGGCCAACTAACCCACCAGGTACCTCCAGTATGCGCCAGGGAGCTGCGTTGCAGAGAGGTGTTCAGAGGCCACGCCCCTTTTTACAACACTCTGCAACGCAGCTCTGTGGCGCTTATTGGAGGTACCTGGTGGGCTAGTTGGCCCCCTGGGGCCCTCAGGATTGAAGAGGAATTAATTCCCCAACTTAAAACGCGCCACTGGGTGTGTTTGCACACATGTCACCTCAGGCCCTGCCCCCTCCCTTCACCACTGTGCATACGCGCCCCTTGGCGCGTTTTAAGTTGGGGGATTAAGTCCCCTTGAATCCTGAGGGTCCCTGGGGTGCAACTAGCCCACCAGGTACCTCCATTAAGCGCCACAGAGCTGCGTTGCAGAGAGGTGTAAAAAGGGGCGTGGCCTCTGAACACCTCTCTGCAACGCAGCTCCCTGGCGCATACTGGAGGTTCCTGGTGGGCTAGTTGGCCCCCAGGGACCCCCAGTATTCAAGGGGAATTAGTTCCCCATCTTACAACGCGCCAGGGGGCACGTTTGCAGAGTGCTGCAGGGAGGGGGCGGGGCCTCCGGCGCGATGCCAGTCTTTTTTTACATTTATTTTTTTTCCTATTTTATTGGCCCTGGGGACCCCATCCCCCAGGGCCTGACCCCTATTTTTTTTTTTATTTTAAAAGATTGGAAGTGGGCCGCGTGGCCCCACCTCCCGAGGCCATATTCGGCCCCGGGGACCCAATCCCCCGGGGCATGGCCAGTTTTTAAAAAAAAATTAATTATTGGAGGGGGGCTGCGTGACCCCCTCCTCAGGCCATTTATGGCCCGTGGACCCCATCCCCCGGGGCCGGCATTTCTGTGTTTTTTTTTAAAAACAGGGGAGGGGGGCCGCGTGGCCCCCCTCCCGGGACACTCCTGGCCCCGGGGACCCCATCCCCCGGGGCAGGCCCTATCCGTTGGGGACCGTGGGGGGAGCCCCAATGCCCCCACGGTCCCGCCGGCTCCTTGCATCCTGCGGGAGCCGGCATTGCTTTTCCACATGGGGAGCTGCTGACATGCAGCTCCCATGTGGAAAAGCAATCTGCTTTGCTTCATTGAAGCAAGAGCAGGTTTCCCTGCTCTCGCTTCAATGAAGCAAAGCAGTTTGCAGTGACAGGGCGGGAGCCGCGAGGCTCCCGCCCTGTCATTGCAAACAGCAGTGTCCCGGGGGTGGGCACCCTGGGACACTGTAGGAGCCGGCCCTGGGGGGTGGCGGTCCCCAGGGCCATCACGGGCTCCAGGAGGGGGGCCACGCGGCCCCCCTCCCAACACATGCACAGCCCCGGGGAGGTGGTGGTCCCCAGGGCTCGGGGGTCCGTAACGGACCCCCAAATTTACATTTTTAGTGCCCCGGGGAGGTGGCGGTCCCCGGGGCGTGTGGGGGGGCTCAAGCCCCCCCACACAGGAGTATTTTTTTTTTTTTTTAAAGCCCCGGGGGTGGCGGTCCCCGGGGCAGCGGGGGGCTGTGTGCCCCCTGCTAATTAATTAATGAAAGCCCCGGGTGGTGGCGGTCCCCGGGGCTTGCGGGGGCCTTTGAGGCCCCCCCCACAGATTAAAAAAGAAGCCCCGGGGCTGCGGGGGGGCCGTGTGACCCGCAAATATTTTTGTAAATCCCCGGGGTGTGGCGGTCCCCGGGGCAGTGTGGGGGGGATTGGGGTCCCCTCACACATTTTTTAACTGCCCCCGGGATCTGGCCCACCCGGGGGCTTAAATTTAACGAAGCGCGGGAGACCGCGCTTCGTTTTTTTTTATTTTCGCGGCCCGATCCGCGGATCCGGCGCGCACCTCGTGATTTTTTTTTTAAATGCTTTTTTGGCCCTGAGGGTCCTTGTGGGACCCCCTGAGCAGGCTTAGGGGTCAGGGTGTTTCTACCCTGCCCCCTTTTCTTGTTTTGCGCCTTGGTTTTTCTCTTTTCTTGTGCCTCGGTTCTACCGAGGCACAAGATGGCTGCCAACACTTCCTGGTTTGGAGTGTTGACAGCCAATTAGCATGAAGCTCGTGATCGGGAGGGTGCGCGGATCCACCGCGGCCATAGATATCGAAACTTTTATTTTTGGAATTTCTCAGCAACTACTGAACGGATTTACACCATTTAAAAAAAGGGTGCTTTCTGAACCAAGCACTACCTTTTTGCCAAATTTGGTGTAATTCCGTTCAGCAGTTTTGGCTGTAACCGTGTCTAAAGTTTCCTATGGGAAATTGATTTTTTGACCTCTATTTTTTGATTTTCTCCCAAACTACTGAACGGATTTACACCATTTAACAAAAAGGGTGCTTTCTGAACCAAGCACTACCTTTTGCCAAATTTGGTGTAATTCCGTTCAGCAGTTCGGGCTGTAGCCGTGTCTAAAGTTTCCTATGGGAATTAACATGGAGAAAATATGTTTGGGACCCCCCTTTTTTCTCGGCCCCTGCTTGCCGAATCACCCCGAAACTTTCAAGATAGGAGCGGACCGGAGCGGGCCATAAGTTTTGAAATTTCGCGAAGATTCGTCAACCGGCGCCAAAGTTATTGGGAAAAGAATGTTACGAATTTCCTTTGGATAATAGGTCCTAACTATAACTATCTACTGGCGACCGCCAGTAGATAATATATTATCTACTGGCGGTCGCCAGTAGATAGTTATAGTTACAACCTATTATCCATAGAAAATCCGCGACATTCTATTTGAAATAACTCTCTTGCCGGTTGACGTATCTTCGCGAAATTTTCAAACTTCGTGGGGCGCTCTGGTCCGCTCCTACCCTGAAAGTCTCGGGGTGATACGTCAAGCGGGGGCCGAGAAAAAGGGGGTCCCAAAACGCGTTTTCCCCATGCATTTTCCCATAGGATACTTTAGACACGGCTACAGCCCGAACTGCTGAACGGAATTACACCAAATTTGGCAAAGAGGTAGTTCTTGGTTCAGAAAGAACCCTTTTGTTAAATGGTGTAAATCCGTTCAGTAGTTGCTGAGAAAATCAAAAAGTAAAAGTACATATATATCTATGGGCACGGAGGATTCGCGCACCCTGAGCGCACCCTGCGCGCACCGTCCCGATCACGAGCTGCATGTTAATTGGCTGTCAGCTGGCTGTCAACATTCCGATTCAGGAAATGTTGGCAGCCATTTTGTCCCTCGGTAGAACCGAGGGACAGAAACAAGTGCGCAAAGCGCACAAAGGGGAGGGTAGAAACACCCTGACCCCTAGGTTTGCTCAGGGGTCCCACAAGGACCCCCTGGGCAAAAAAAAAATTTTTTTTTAAAAATCGGCAGGATGCGCGAATCCTGCCGAAAATCGAAGCGCGGTCTCCCGCGCTTCGATGTTAATTGGCCCCCGGGTGGCCCAAGTCCCGGGGGCATGGTGGGGGGATAATTTAATGTGTGGGGGCCTCAAAGGGCCCCCCAAGTCCCAGGGACCGCCTCCCCCGGGGCTTTTTAGAGAATGGTGCGGGAGGGCTCTGAGCCCTCCCGCAGCCCCGGGGACCACCACCTCCCGGGGCTTTTTTAAAAAATTATTAAACCTGTGTGGGGGGCACCAGCCCCCACACACCCCGGGGACCACCACCTCCCGGGGCACTAAACATTTTAATATGGGGGTCCGTTACGGACCTCTCAGAGCCCCGGGGACCACCACCTCCCCGGGGCTGTGTACTGAATGGGAGGGGGCCGCGCGGCCCCCTCCTGGAGCCCTTGATGGCCCTGGGGACCACCACCCCCAGGGCCGGCTTCCTGCAGTGTCCCGGGGTGCCTACCCACGGGACACTGCTGTTTGCAATGACAGGACGGGAGCCTCGCGGCTCCCGTCCTGTCATTGCAAACTGCTTTGGATATTCCTGCTCTCTCTTCCAATATCCAAAGCGGATTGCTTTTACACATGGGGAGCAGCATGTTAGCTGCTCCCCATGTGTAAAGCAATGCCGGCACCCTAGGGACGCGGGAGCCGGCGGGACTGTGGGGGATTGGGGACCCCCACAGTCCCCAACGAGAGGCCAGGCCCCGGGGGATGGGGTCCCCGGGGCAAGTAGTGGCCCGGGAGGGGGCCACGCGGCCCCCTCCCCAAAAAAAAAAAAAAAAAAAAACGGAATGGCCGGCCCCGGGGATGGGGTCCCCGGGGCCTTAAATGGCCAGAGGAGGGGGCCACGCGGCCCCCTCCAAAGAATATAAATAAAAACGAGGCCATGCCCCGGGGATGGGGTCCCCGGGGCCAATACAGGCCCAGGGAAGGGGGCCACGCGGCCCCCTTCCCGTTTTTTTTAAAATTACAAATTAAAAAAAGGGGTAAGGCCCTGGGGGATGGGGTCCCCAGGGCATAAAAACAGGAAAAAGGAAGGGGGCCACACAGCCCCCCTTCAGGGGACAACACATTTTTTTTTTTTTTTAAACGATCGGCCCGCAGGCCCCGCCCCTTCCTTCACCACTCTGCAAACGCGCCCCCTGGCGCGTTTGCAGAGGGGGAACGAGTTCCCCTTGAATACTGGGGGTCCCTGGGGGCCAACTATCCCACCAGGAACCTCCAGTATGCGCCAGGGGGCTGCGTTGGAGAGAGGTGTAGAGAGGCCACACCCCTTTTACACCTCTCTGCAACGCAGCTCTGTGGCGCTTTTTGGAGGTATATGGTGGGCTAGTTGGACTCCGGGGACCCTCAGGATTCAAGGGGACTTAATCCCCAACTTAAAACGCGCCACGGGGCGCGTTTGCACAGTGGTGAAGGGAGGGGGCGGGGCTTCAGGTGACATGTGTGCAAACAGGCCCCGTGGCGCGTTTTAAGATGGGGAATTAAATCCCCTTCAATCCTGAGGGTCCCTGGGGCCAACTAGCCCAACAGGTACATCCAGAAAGCGCCACAGAGCTGCGTTGCAGAGAGGTGTAAAAGGGGTGTGGCCTCTCTACACGTCTCTGCAACGCAGCCCCTGGCGCATATTGGAGGTTCCTGGTGGTCTAGTTGGCCCCTAGGGACCCTCAGGATTCAAGGGAACTTAATCCCCCAACTTAAAACGCGCCACGGGGCGCGTTTGCAAAGATGTCACCTCAGGCCCCGCCCCTCCCTTCACCATTGTGCAAATATTCCTCTAAAATCAGCCGAAATACGAATTCCGATTTACTCACCTGTTATCAGGAGAGACCTCAGTGCTGCATCTTTCAGCCCAGTACTGATCCTCAAAAGTAATTTTAACCGTACTTACCGGTAATTTGAATTTCCTTCATAGGCTAACATTGACTGGTTTCACTTGGAAATTCTTCTAAGTGTGGAGTTTTGGAACTTTAAAATATTCCTCTAAAATCAGCCGAAATACGAATTCCGATTTACTCACCTGTTATCAGGAGAGACCTCAGTGCTGCATCTTTCAGCCCAGTACTGATCCTGAAAAGTAATTTTAACCGTACTTACCGGCAACATGAATTTCCTTCATAGGCTAACATTGACTGGTTTCACTTGGAAATTCTTCTAAGTGTGGAGTTTTGGAACTTTAAAATATTCCTCTAAAATCAGCCGAAATACGAATTCCGATTTACTCACCTGTTATCAGGAGAGACCTCAGTGCTGCATCTTTCAGCCCAGTACTGATCCTGAAAAGTAATTTTAACCGTACTTACCGGTAACTTGAATTTCCTTCATAGGCTAACATTGACTGGTTTCACTTGGAAATTCTTCTAAGTGTGGAGTTTTGGAACTTTAAAATATTCCTCTAAAATCAGCCGAAATACGAATTCCGATTTACTCACCTGTTATCAGGAGAGACCTCAGTGCTGCATCTTTCAGCCCAGTACTGATCCTGAAAAGTAATTTTAACCGTACTTACCGGTAACTTGAATTTCCTTCATAGGCTAACATTGACTGGTTTCACTTGGAAATTCTTCTAAGTGTTGATTTTTGAAACATACAAATATTCCTCTAAAATCAGCCGAAATCCGAATTCTGATTTACTCACCTGTTATCAGGAGAGACCTCAGTGCTGCATCTTTCAGCCCAGTACTGGTCCTGAAAAGTAATTTTAACCGTACTTACCAGTAACTTGAATTTCCTTCCATAGGCTAACATTGACTGGTTTCACTTGGAAATTCTTCTAAGTGTGGAGTTTTGGAACTTTAAAATATTCCTCTAAAATCAGCCGAAATACGAATTCCGATTTACTCACCTGTTATCAGGAGAGACCTCAGTGCTGCATGTTTCAGCCCAGTACTGATCCTCAAAAGTAATTTTAACCGTACTTACCGGTAACTTGAATTTCCTTCATAGGCTAACATTGACTGGTTTTCAGCAAAAAGTTTCAAAGTGTTGATTTTCACAAACTACAAATATTCCTTAAAAATCGCCTGTATGACTTAAACGCATTCTTTCAACTGTTTACAGGAGATGCACCAGTGCTGGATCCAGGATCCAACACTGAGTAAGAAAAAGTAACGATAACAGTTTTTACCTGCTAAGTGAATTTCCTTCCATAGGATAACATTGGTGATTCTATGAGAAAAAGTTTCAAAGTGTCAACTTTTAAAATACAATAATATTCCTTAAAAATCACGACTGTAACCAAAACGCTTTTACTCAACTGTTTACAGGAGATGTACCAGGACTGAATCTAGGATCCAGTCCTGTGGTTACAAAAGTAATCCATAAAGTAACTAATTGCATTTAACTAGAAATTCACATTGAGCTGAATGTTGCATTGTGTTTGAAAATGTGTTGCCCATTGCAACAACTGTAACTACTGTACTTAAAAGTCTATTGCCTATCTGCAAAGTATTTAAACTAAAGTAATTCATTCTGAGAAAGTATTTTTTGTAATGTAATGTATAATGTAATTACAATGTAATTTGACAAATAAAATATGTAAAAAAAATTGTTTCTAAAAATGTAGTAAATCAGTATGAAAAAAATTAATATAACAATTAATACATTTAAAAATTGTCATTTACAAAACCTTTGAAATTCACTGAAAAAACCGTAGGTTTCAGGCACGTTATAGTTAGAAATTAGCATTTAAAAAACCTTTGAAATTCACTGAAAAAACCATAGGTTTCATACACGTTATAGTTACAAATTAGCATTTAAAAAACCTTTGAAATTCACTGAAAAAACCATAGGTTTCAGACACGTTATAGTTACAAATTAGCATTTAAAAAACCTTTGAAATTCACTGAAAAAACCATAGGTTTTAGGGACAGTTATAGTTACTTGGACATTGCACTCGTACAAAACCCGTGAAATTCCCCCGTTATAGTTAGTTCAGCTAACTATAACTCGCGCCCAGCAATGCACTGCTGATGACGTCACATATTACATCACTCATGACATGGTCAGTGACATCACTGATGACATCACTGATGACATCTCAAATGACATCACTGATGACATCATCCACGTGATAATCTGATGCACCTCCTCACACCCTAATATAATCTTTGATACACCCACTCTAAATTACAGACTGCCATTCGCAAAACCATAGACACTCCAACACCAATAACTACATACCCACTCACTGATTCTTAGGTCTACACACACACATCCACTCACTCACCCGTACAGTCACTCATACTTACGGTCACTCAGTACAGGACTATCATATGCACTCTTACTCCTATATAGACACTCAAACAACGCCACTCATCCATAGAGATACTCACACACCTAGTCAGTCATGCAAATAATTAAACACACTGCCATTTACTCACCTATACAGTTATACACACACCAGCTCACTTACTCATACAAATAGTAGCACATTGTTACGCTCTTATACAATCACTGATACAAGCACACAATCATCCATACAGCCACTATCACAATCACTCACTCTTGCTTATAGCTATTTATATACTCCAACACACATATATACTGCCTTTCACATATGTAGTTACTCACACATGTACCACTGGGACATACATTCACTCACTAACACACTCTTACACACACTTACCCACCCATACAGTCTATCACAGATGCACTCTTGAAACCATCCACCCAGTGAATCACCCACTCACACATCTATGCACAGAGTTGCACACACCCCTCCCACACAAACACTCAGGCACCCATACAGATACTCAGACAAGCATTCAATAACTCATATAGAAAATCATTTAGCTATTCACAAACACATGCAGCCACTTACACAGCAACAGACAGACGGATACAGACATACACCCAGTTTAGTCACTAACCCATGCATTCAGTAAGATACGTTAAATCACTCACTTATAGAGTCAGTCACGCACCTACTAAATCATCCATACAGACACTTACACACCCACTCATTCTTCAATACGTCTTTTCCTATATATTTTAAAAATATTTAAACTTTACAGAAACACACAGTCACTGGATGATGTCATCAGTGATGTCATTTGAGATGTCATCAGTGATGTCATCAGTGATGTCACTGACCATGTCATGAGTGATGTAATATGTGACGTCATCAGCAGTGCATTGCGGGGCGCGAGTTATAGTTAGCTGAACTAACTATAACGGGGGAATTTCACGGGTTTTGTACGAGTGCAATGTCCAAGTAACTATAACTGTCCCTAAAACCTATGGTTTTTTCAGTGAATATATATATATATATATATATAGCACAGCCCACATATCCCTGCATTGCAGTTTAGCAGGTGTTGGGTCAGAGGTAGGGGTGTTTGAAATTCATGTGATTTCCTTTGTGTAGTCATGTGAAATTTCTGAAACATTAAGCAAAATGTAAGCCTGACATTTATTGTTATATTTACAGTCCATATTGGACTTGAGTATGCACGTTGCACTAAAAATAGAAAAACAGAAGTGCCACAAACAGGAATATCTTAAGCTTGGCAATTAAACAGCTTGATAGAAGGCAATACGCTTTTGTGTAATACGTTGCTCCAAATCCTGGCTCAGGAAGTTACCCTGTACAGTGGGAATGTAATAATGAGTTGATGCATCGAACAATGGATCCTCCAAGACTGCTTCAAATGCAGGGCCCTGTTTAGTAAAACCTTATATTATATGTCCCGTAAAGTGATAAGTTGTCTTTTAGACTTTGCTCAAAATGTAAAAGAGATGATAGGGCCTAGAGGTCTGAGTTTGCTTCCTTTCGGGAGGAAGTTCAGTATGAGATCTTAGACATTATTGATCAATGAGTGGACCATTGCTGCACCTTTTAATATTTGGTGTGCCCTATGATATTGCATAGATAGATCAGCAATTCTTAATTTGTGCCGGTGTTTACTAGTGCTCAGCACCAACACCTAATTCTTAATGTTGGTACTTAATAATGGCAGACCACCACATGGTGGAACTGTCTGCCTCCTTGTGAGCAGGCCACATTAATTTAATAATTAAATATACACTTAAAAATAAGTGTAGTTTATCCAGGCCATTTCTGCACGTTTCAATGGACTGGAATTTTCCACATGTCAGAATATCATTGACAAAAATATTGTCTGACATAAATATTGTGTCGAAATATCATCCACAAAAATATCGTTTCATTGAGTGTAGATTATCTATTATTAACTCCAGCAAGGAGTTTTTCATAAATATATTTAGGACAAGATTCTCATTAATTATATTTTCATTAAAAAATTCATAATTTATTTTCATAAATTATATTTAAGACAATATTCTAGTACAATACAGTGGAATAGTTGTAAACCAATGGGTTACTTGACAACGCAATGACTAAATCATTTTTGGGATGAGTTTAATATGTATATTTTTCAGTTGTATGTTGGAACAACGAGTTCGACAACAACGAGTACCCTAACAACGAGGTCGCTACCACAACTTTGTCTAAACCACAATTATTTTTACCACGCATTCCTTTACCACGATTTTGTGTTGTAAAGGCATGCATGGTAAAAAAAAATGCATTCCTACTACTACCCCAATCCCCCCCAACCTCCCCCACCCTCTAAAAACTAACCCCAACCCCCCACCCCCTAAAAACAAACACAATCCCCCTAAAAACTAACGAAACCCCCTGTTAACTAATCGCAACCCCTCCCACCCCTGAGAACTAACCCTAAACCCCCCCACCCCTGAACACTAACCCCCCATCCCCGAAAAACCAAACCTGCACTCCTAAAAACTAACCCCAACCCCTCCACCACCTGTAAACTTGCCCCAACCCCTCCCACCCCTGAAAACTAATCCCAAACACCACATACCCCCTAAAAACTAACCCCAACCCCCACTCTGAAAACTAACCCCAAACCCCACACCCCCTAAATACTAATCACGAAACCCTCTAACCTGTTCCTGTGCGACGCTCCTCCGAACTCCGCCCTGCCCGAACGCTAGACCGAATCAGCCTTAACCACGCACATGCGTGGTTAAGGCTGAGCCGTTGTTCGGGCAAGTCATTGTTTGGCATGCGTGATTCCGGAACTCGTTGTTCCTGAGTCGTGGCAAAGGTCGTTTCCCATATTTTTCTACTATAGAGTGGTGAAAACTTCTGTTTCTTTATATTTGTTGACATTTGCGTAACAAAATAAAGAACATTTAGAAATTTTTACTTTTTAAAAGAGTAATTTGTCAGTTACCTCCAGCCTTACACTATATCATTGTATGGTTGAGCAGCAGCAATGTAATTTCATAGCAAGCCTATGTAAACAATGGGCTATTTACTGGAATAACAAACATTAAAAAAACTGTCATTTAGAAAACAAAACACATTTTTACATTTTAGTAGAGAGAAAGAAAAATTTAGAATGGAGTGGAGAAGCCCGTCACCCAGGCATGATAGATCATTTTGTGGGGTGGAGGGGGAGGGGCACCACTTTTGCCGGTCCGTCTTTGGTTAGCAACTTGTAATGAAAGAAACGTACGTTAGTGAAAGGCAACACACAGTTTTTGGCACTACCTAGTGGTGTTGCCATGTTAGCTGCACCACCGAGGCTCAGGATAGCCCCCCTTTCAATTACATGAATCCATGTTGTAACAGGAGCAAGGACTCCTTCTGCAAAGACCATAAGCATCAAAGAGACCAGCCTGCCCTCCTTTGTGCCTCCCTTTTATTTCAACCTATTACAGATCAGTATTTCTTTTTATGATGAGTCATCACATTCTCTAAAAGTAGACTAGGACATCCACTTGCTTCCAGTGGGTGCCATCTGTTCCATTTCTGTTCCAAGACCAGTGGGTGCCAACTCACTAAAAAATTGTGACCATGGCCAGCCCTTACCAAGATACTGGCTTATAAAAACGTTGACACCTTTAGGTACCCACTGAGCGGTTACCCCCAGTTTCTCAGGATCCTTTGACACCCAGACCTGAGTAGGACAAGTTTGAATCTATACTGTCCCCTATTTTATGTCCTGTAACTCCACATCCTCCTTCTTGTTCCCAGAGCCAGGAATGTTACAGACATCCCATTGATTAGAGACATGGTCCACCATTGCCATACCATCAGTAGCGCCCCTTTCTCTGATTTGGGATCCCTCGGTTCACTTTGAATAGTTGTTTATTGGGATTTGCTATAGGCTCTTTGGTTTCAATCAAGACCTGATGAGCTACCCTTCCTGATCCCTGAGCAGTGGCTAAAATAGTTTAAAGGGAATACAGATCATAGCTGGTGCAAACCTTGACAAAAGTGTAGCAAACACCTATGTATAACAGCTCATGCACCATGGAGTTGTTTGAGGTCAAGGAACTACATTCAGCAACATTTTTCATCATTGATCAGTGCATACCCTATAACCGTTCATCATGCAGTGATTTCTGGTCTCTCATTTTTTTTTGTTTAAATGTGTTTTTATTGATTTTTCAAAAATTATGATATTCCATTGCAGTTTAGGTATTACAATTACAGTGTATTTGCATTTCAATACAATTATGTCGCCTGGGCCAAGTTACCAGTGAAACATCTCTACATTAAACGTTAATGCATAACAGTCAGGTCTGGTGTTTTTAGTATGGATTCGTTAACCTGATGGACATAGGATTAGGCTGCTTGCAACACAACATTGACATAACAGATAAAATATCACATTGGCTCCTATATTTGAACTTATATCATTAAATCATAGCAACACGATGCACTATTGATGTCTGTTAACTGCAAGACCTTTTCGCTCATCCGCACACAGCGCCTGGGTATACTTTAATTACTTTGTTCCCTATCACACAGGGTGCATGCTACACAATGCTCGTCTTGGTGTATGCTGTCTTAGCTGATGTGGACAATAGTCAGTTGTTGACTTGCGCCCGGTTAGCTAAACACGTTTCAGGGGTAGGTGCTGGTGCAGGTCTTAGGATCCAATAGCGCTCCCTCGAATCTAGCTCGCATTCAGTTCAGGTGGACGGGTAGGCTCCTCAGCCTGAGTCCGCCAGATTGTGCAGAAGTCCATCAGGATTACATCCCAGTTCGTCGCGAGTGGCTGTTTACGGATACCCATCGCGTCCTCACGACGCAGCGCCACACTCTCCGCCTGCGCCCAGCAGAGAAGCGATTGGAACCAGGCTCTCACCACAGGAGGGTCGGGTGGCTTCCAGCGGCGTGTAATCAAACGCTTGGCCACTATGAGTCTCAGGTCTATATAAAGAGATGTCACTTTATGCTTCCCGGATCTGCGATATAATCCCAGTATCCACACCTCCTAAGACCAATCCAGTTCTCGCTCCGTGCACCGCTCTAGGGTCGTAGTGACGGCTCTCCAGTATGACATTAGAACCGGGCAGGACCAAATCATATGGAGCAAGTCGGCTCCCGCTTCCCGGCATTGCGGACAGCCAGCGTCAGTACGATTAAAATACTTATTTATTTTGGCCGGCGTTAGGAAGGCTCTATGCACTATGTAGTATTGGATAAGTCTGAATCTTATGGCCTGAGTCGTTTGAGATTTCTGGTCTCTCATGATGGAGCTTTTATGCATTAGGATACAATTTGGGGATATATCTCAGATCCAGAAAGGGCTTAGATCTGGGTTTCTCTGGTCTACCTTATTGTAACAGCTCTACTTTGCCCACATGTAAATGAACGCATAATACTTTTATAAGATATAGTTGTGACAGAACATTACATTTATTGTGCTTACCAACATTTTCTTTGGAGAGCTAGAATTATGAAGAGACTAATTAGACATTTTAATTGGAATCCCACACTGTTCAAGGCCTTAGGACATCAGTGGTAAGAGCCGGTACTCTTCAGTACCCAATGAATAGTGCAGGACCTGGAGGAGGGGCTTCGATTTTAGCTCCACAGCCATTGAGTCCCATTCACAAAAGCATTTTGGAACATGCAAATTAGTACTCCCACAGTACTCATTTAAGTACTCCTATATGCTTTGTTAGTTGGTCCCAAAACATTTAAAATTTGAAGAAAAAAGGAATATTTAAGGAATGTTCATATACAAATAGAAATAGAAAGGACTGTATTATCCCTCCACTTTCACTACGAGGGAGTTTCGTGGCTGATTCACAAAGGTGTGTAACAGTATGCACAAGTGCATTGGTGCCAGTTCGCGTGTGCCGTTTGATGGATTACGAAAAGGGTTGCCACATAACTACATGTGGTAAGAGCACCATGTTTCCAGTCCAATGCATGTATTTACAAATCAGTGCATTCAGGGAAATGCAGTCATACTTCACTTCAATTAAAGCAACTCGATAATACTCCTGATAATATTTTGAAAAACAGAAAGCCCTGGGGCATGCATAGCTGAACACAGATGTAAAAAGAAATGGCTCACCCAGTCTGGAAAGAAATCATGGTGTTAGCAGCGCGTGCACTAATGTGATAACTCGGAGGATGATCAAACTCACTGCAGACAACGCAGGCTGGAAACACAGGACATCAACCACCTTTTGAAAAGTGTATGTGATCTGCTGTTGAACAGCTTGAAAGATGATGTACATTGTTATCTTTGGTAATGGTTCTGTATGGAACTCTTACCCCATTCTTTTAGTACAAAGGAAATATGTAGCCAGTGCTTAGCAGAGGGTTCCTGTTGTTGTTCATGGTATGGGTGTTGGGCAAAATAAAAGCTGCAACTATAGGGAGAGAGTGTGTGTTACTATGTGGCAATTGGTGAAATAGGAGATAGCTGCTGACTATGGAAAAAGAAGAACCATCCTTGTATCTAGACCTTGCTAAACACGCTGTGATTCTGTACAAATCACTTAATCACTGTGTGCCTTAAAAGGCAAACTAATATGTATTAGACCATTGGAATGTGGAGCACTCCATTGAATACAATGGAGTGCTCCGGGCTTCTACGGGCCGGTAGAAGCCCGCATAGCAACATTCCAATGTTGTTTTTGTTCACAGCTGCTTCTGTGAACAAAGGCCTCTCAGAGCCCGAGGGGATTTAAACCCCCTTGGGCTCCGAGAGGCCTTTGTTTTTAGTAATTAGAACATTCTGCCTTCTAAGGGCGGAATGTTCTAATAGCCTTAGAGCCCTCCTGGCGGGCTCTACCCGCCATTAAAGGCCCGCTCCCTTGTTAAAGGCCCTCGCCTTCCGCTCGGGCCTTTAACGCTGGAGCAGGCCTTTAATGGCTGGTAGAGCCCACCAGGTCGGGCTCTGAGGCTATATTAGAACATTGGAATGTTGTGAGCTCCATTGAAGACAGTGGAGTAGATCCGAGCTTATAATGGTTGGTATAAGCCCGGAGCTCCAACATTCCAATGTTTGTCTTCATGTTTCGCCCTTTTTAATTTAGAACTTTCTACCCGTAGGGGGTGGAATGCTCAAATAGCCTATAGCCCTTCTGCCGTGGGCTATAGCGGTTCTTAAAGGCCCTCTCCCTCGCTATAACGTAGGTTCAGGGCTTTCAACAACCACTATAGCCTTCTGCATCAGCATATAAGGCTATACTGTAGTCTGGTTCTGTTGTAAATCTCTCCTATACCTTTGGACGAAATTCGGGCTATAAAAAATGCAAAAAAACCCTGTTCTCTTCCCTAGTGTTTTATAAAAGTACATGCATACATCAATCATGTCACATTGTCTTTGGTGTTCAGAGGCTTGAATTATTATTTTAGTGACTAATCACTTCTGTCTTGTGTAACACACATGGACAGGGTTTTCTTCGCTTTGTATATCATATTAAGTGCCACTATATCGTGGGACACTACATTGCCACTACTATGTCATGAGATATTACATCTTCTTGGAGGGACTTGCAGGAAGCCTGTCCCCGTTTTTTTACGCGTTTAATTAATTTACTCACCACATTATTAATTAATTAACCTTTACCCATATTGTATTGCTTTCTCTTCACGATGCACTGACTTATGATGTAGTACTGGCAGTTTAGTAGCACACCCCACATTGTAATGGATTAATTGTAGTGGAGGCATAGTGTTCTTGCTTTGTATTATACATTTTGATCTTGTACCGCCATATGGCCTAAGGAACTTGAGGCCCCTCCAACAACATCAAGGTAAGTTAGAAACCGAGGAGTAACCATGGATTCAGACCTTGATACCACTTGTTAACAACATCACAAAGAGTGCCTTTTACACAATGAAAACACCACATCACATCTTCCCATACCTTGCATACCAACATAAACTGCAAGTCATGCTCACACTCTTATTCTCTAAGCTTGACTATGCCAACAGCGTATACCTTGTCATAGCCGCATTCATCAAATGCAAAATACAACGCATCCAAAATGCTGCTGCAAGGCTTCTGCTCCACCTTACCGTATGAAATTCATAGGAGGCAGTGCGTTCTCAGTACAAGCCTCCAAGATCTGAAACTCATCATCAGCTGGCATTAAAGCATTAGACTCATCCAGGAACATTTACACTACAGTAAATGAAAACTTGTCTACTTCCAAGATAACTACTCAACCCCACAAACCTGGCAACAGAGCAAAGAAAGACATTTGGATCCTCAAGTGCAATCTTCAGTTTACAACCCACTGATTAGAAACAACCCTATCCTCAAACTACTTTCAATATGCAGGTAAACTAATAAGGGCTGACCTTTGGTATGAAGGGGCATTATATAATTATGCAATTTCACATATAACCTTTATGGGCCACAATAATACTGAGGCCATAATATTCAGCAGTTAGCAGCCAATTGTAACTTAAACCTCTTACATTCACATAAGACATGCCTGTTACGAGGGTTGACCGCTTGTTCTGCCTCCCCGTTGTAAGTGCGGTACCCCATTCACTTGTGAGAAGAGCAGGAGTTGAGTTTTCAAGTTTAGCAGGCACGGTTGTGAGACTCCGAGGTCCTGTGTCTTGCATCCATAGATAAGGATGTAAAGGCCATGGACCTGATTTAGAGTTTGGCAAACGGGTACTTCATAACAAAACATGACGGACATCCCATCTGCCTTATTTTAAGTGTATTATATCCTAATGCACTTGTATTTCCACATTTAATCTTAATTGCACTTGAAATGAAGCAGACTGGATATCCCCCACATTTGTGAGGGATTGCCAATCCACAAAACTCTGAATCAGACCTCCTATTTTTCCGGCAGGGCATAAGACATTTAGGATTGGGTACTAGATTGCAGCCCTCACTGTGAGTAGATACATATGCTAGCTTAGCTAAATCAGAATGGCCCATGGAGAGGAAGAGACAGGCGTGAAATGATGGAGCCCAGTTCAGATGTGTAACTTGTAGCTGAAAAACTTGTATGACTAATACAGCAGTATAACAAGTGCAAGAACCTTTGTGAAGTACATTAACATTGATGCATTCTAACCTTGGAGTGTTGACATATGCAGACTTATAACAAGTGTGTAAACATATGAGTCACAGTATCCTTTGAACAGAGTGATGACAAAGAGACAACTGTGGAATGTGTGTGACTAAATGCATCCAACTTTGTGCCAAATTCCAAGGGGCCTTTGAAGTGTTGACTATCTCGCCTTCAGAAAGTCCTTCAGTCAAATGGAATATATGTGTTGTGTTATCGGGTGAAAGATGCAGTTATGATTCATCACCACAGCGAAACACATTAGGCATGATTTAGAGTTTGGCGGGTTGGAACTTCATCATAAGCATGATGGATATCCAATCTACCATATTATAAGAGCCATTGTATACTAAACAGACTTTCTCCGTCTTAGATGCGTCACAGATGGTAAGGAGATGGGGTGCAGAAAATGCAAGCACACAGCAAGTGCTCCAATAGAATACAGATACCCTGACGTAACAGGTGGTTGTTTCTATTGTACACAGAAATATTGTCTTACATAAATATTTTGTCCTAAATATTGTTAACAAAAACTTTGGCCCATTGGCTGTGTATTTTCTATTATAACGTTCAACAGGGCGGTATTTCTAGATAGTCTGACAATATTCTGGTGCCATAAGTAGGAAGCTGGCTCTTTATATGATATACCAAAATGAGGTATATCATGCAAAGAGTCTAGAGGTTTCTCATGAGTGGACAGGGGCTTGCTCTAGCAATCCCAATGTGCTCTTCTAAGGGGTAGTGTGGTCAAGCAGCCTTAGGCTTATCAGAGAGGAGTGTTAGACATCCGCAAATACACACAATAGTCAATAAATGATGCACACGACTCAATAAGGAGATCCACTCTAATTCATAAAAATAACACGTATCTTTATATATTTTTACGAACCAGAATCAATACGATCAGGTAAGTACGTTTTGCAAGAGAAATAGTTTTACGTTTAAAAAGTTGACACTTAGTGCTTTTTTTTCAGAAGCTGCAATGTTATCCTAGGGGAGGAAAAACAAGTATGGCATTCAGGTACAGTACAGCGACTTATGAGACCAATCTCCTAGACTTGAGATGAGTATGGGGCAAGGTCCAAGGCACATCAGCAGATCACCTCCAGCGGCACTAGGGTTGCTGGGTGCAATACAGTGCTGTGTGCCCAATGGTAGTCAATGGAGATCGGTCTGTGGGAAAAGAAGCTGTAGGTTTTGACTGGGAGGCCAGTCGGGCTGATCCAACAGGAGGGTGCAAGTCTTGCAATGCTAGGGGACATGGGGACATCGGTGGTCTCTTTCTTCTCAGGCCAGGGTGGCCGGGTGCAGAGGATCTTTGAGGTGTTGGGTTTCTTCGACCAGCAGCACTCGTGGTTGAGGGGGCCTGCAATCAGAGGATAGACGCGACGCCGGGGAGTTCAAGAGGGGATGAACCAAAATGGACTCTATCTCTGGAGGACTTGGGGACCACACTGACACTGATGACCCACTTCGACATGGGCCGGAGGGCTTGGGTGCAGTGGTGCTTGGCGGCATTGGGTTTTGGCGGTTCCGGAGTCCTGGCGATTCTTCTTGCGGTGCCTGCAATGCAGGACAGGAGTTCCACCACTCCATGGGAGTTTTTGAGTCTTTATTGAAGGCAGGCTGTCCTCCCAGGCTTTGAAGGCATGATAACTTCAGGACGAGAAGTCTTTGGTGCAGGTTCAATGGGAAACATCAGACAGGAGACAGGCAGGCAAGGCTGGTGTCAAGTCAGTTGCTCTTCTTCATTCGAAACCAAAGGGGATGATGGACGGAGTGCTGAACATTGCAAGCACTCACCCCCAGTCAACTGATCTGGGTTTAATCCATCATCATTCTTTAGCTCACTCCGCCACCCCAGTTCAGACATGGCCATATGCAAATCAGTCTGACCCTGTGCCTCATGGCAACAGTCCAGCCCGAACTGCCAAGCCATGTCTTCCCTGGACCGGAAACAAGCATCCTGGGACTGGTTTCGGGCTCACAGCCCTCATCAGCCAGGCTATCTTGAATCCAGTAGCAAAGTGAGCAAGGGACCCACGTCTGGGCATACCCTGCCAACTTAGGGCAAACAACGCAAAACCAAAGGGGATGATGGACGGAGTGTTGAACATTGCAAGCACTCACCTCAGTCAACTGATCTGTTTAATCCATCATCATTCTTTAGCTCACTTCCGCCACTCCAGTTCAGACATCGCCATATGCAAATAAGTCTGACCCTGTGCTTCATGGGAACAGTCCAGCCCGAACTGCCAAGCCATGCCTTCTTGGACCGGAAACAAGCATCCTGGGACTGGCTTCGGGCTCACAGCCTCATCATCCAGGCTAGCTTGAATCCAGTGGCAAAGTGAGCAAGGGACCCACGTCTGGGCATACCCTGCCAACTAAGGGCGAACAATGCAATGCTAAGTTCGCCCTAAGTTGGCAGGGTATGCCCAGACGTGGGCCCCTTGCTCACTTTGCCACTGGATTCAAGATAGCCTGGCTGATGAGGGTTATGCACCTGAAACCGGTCCCAGGATGCTTGTTTCCGGTCCAGGGAAGACAAGGCTTGGCAGTTCAGGCTGGACTGTTCCCATGAGGCACAGGGTCAGACTGATTTGCATATGGCCATGTCTGAACTGGGGTGGCGGAGTGAGCTAAAGAATGATGATGGATTAAACTCAGATCAGTTGACTGGGGGTGAGTGCTTGCAATGTTCAACACTCCGTCCATCATCCCCTTTGGTTTTGCTCTTCTTCATTCTTCTGCTTTTGTGGCTCTTCAGTGTCCTTTATCTTTGTAGCTCATCAGAATCAGATTTTCTGGTAGCAGGACCTCCCCTAAATATTGAATTTAGGGGCGTTAGGGAAGTGTAGGGTAGTAACCAATGAGCAACCTACCCCTGAAGTCACGACGCCCTCTATATATGAGCACTTCCTGTGGGGATTGGGCATAACCCTGTCCCAGAGTTCCTAAGTTTGCCATCACCAAAATGGCTAACTCTGAAAAGTCGCCTCCACTTCAGGTAGCCCACCTTAGGGGTGGTTCTGGCCTGAGGGTGGACACACCTATCTTACTAGCTAATTTTCTCACCTGTTCAGGTGCCAAAGGGCTCTGGACAAAGGGGGTCAACTTCCTCTCCTGTGAAAGAAGCCAGACTCACAAACCAAAGGTGGTGGGCTCTTTGAAGCTCTCCTGCCTTGAAATGCTAATCTGCAGGTCATCCTGTGGGAGGGGGTGTAAACACCCTCTGCACAAGCAGGCTTGTTTCTGGCCTTGTGAGAGCAAAGGCCCTCACCCTTGGGGGTCAGAAACTTGTCTCTGGTGGCAGGCTGTTGAAAACCAGTCAGTCAGCACACCAGTAGCTGGTAGGTTTTCAGGGGACCCCTATAAGGTGCCCTCTGTGTGCATTTATCAATAAATCCAACACTGGCATCAGTGTAAATTTATTAATATGGAATGTTTGATACCAAACAACCTTATTTTCAGTGAAGCCATCATGTAGCTGGGGAACTCGTTTTCACCAGTGCGCTGAACATATACTTAAAATGGCTCCCTTGTTCACTTGTACTGGCAGCAATAGAACTGACCAGCACAGGGGCATATCAGCTCATGCAGATATGTCCTCACATGTAGTAGAGTGCACCCTACCTTAGGGCCATAAGGCTTGATGTAGGAGTGACTTACCTATACTGCGTGTAGTGTTTGTGGACATGGCACACAGGAATATGTGCCATGTTGTGTTTTTACTTGTGTCTGCACTAAGACACGCAGCCTGCATTGGCAGTCTATATGTGTTTGGAGAGAGGTCCTTTAGGGTGGCACAATTTGTACTGCAGCCCTTAAGGACCCTCTTTAGCCTCCTTGCCCTAAGTACCATGGGTACCACTTACTAGGGGCTTACAGGTGCTAAAGGTGTTACCAATTGGGGTACAATTTCACAGTTTTGGGAAAGACATATGGCACTGGGGACCTGGTTTCCAGGAACCCAGTGCACCTCCAGTCGAAATCACATCAAATTCTAGGCAAAATGCAAGGGTGGCCATGTCGAAAAGGGGCTCTTTCCTACACCATACAGCAATAGGTAGGAGGGAGGTTTTGGGAAGAGATATCTGGATGACGCGACAAATTAGGAAATTGTGATAGTTTGTGTTCTTCTCTACTGCTGTAAGTTAGCTGTGTCTATATATAATTTCTAATGTTTCTTGTCCCTTTTTTCAACAACCCATGGGTTTGTTTGAGCACCTCTGACTTTTTTCATTTTATCGGTTGTTGCTAAGGCCACAGTGATCTTGGGAACTAACTTCCTCTACAGAAACCACAGACGCAACCATCCTTGACAGCCCTTTTCAAGAGAGAATGAATATGTGGGCTGGAGAGTAAATTGATCCTTGCTTGTCTATTGTTGGCTGGCTGTTGGTGTCTATGTTCTTGGGACCATTTTATGTTACTTTTGGTTTTTAGTGCCTGAACATTCTTGCGGGTACTCTGCCATTTCATGAAAAGTGTTGTCTCGATGCATGTGGTGTATGCAACTTATGAGAGGGCTTGAGTATATTGAATGTATTTTACCTAATGGCTCCACACATAGGGGCATATTACCAAGAACGGCGTTAAAATTATCGCCGCTTTAGCGGCAGGAAACTGCCGCTAAAGCGGCGATAATGGGCTTGATAATATGCCCTTGAGAATTCCAATAGAAGCCCATGTTCTGGTGTAAACATGGGCTTCTATTGGAATTCTCAAGGGCATATTATCAAGCCCATTATCGCCGCTTTAGCGGCAGTTGCCTGCCGCTAAAGCGGCGATAATTTTAACGCCGTTCTTGGTAATAGGCCCCATAATCTTCTGGCATAGCTGCCATGATGCAGGATGTAAAATATGATGCTGTGTGCTATGCCTCACCGCCACACTCTGCTACTTAATAATAAATAGACACATGTAGTCATAAGCCATCCACAAGTTGCACTATCCTTCCCTGTCTCTTGAACACACCACTGCACTGTTGTAAGAAGAATGGCATGAAAATGTTCCCAAAGCGCACCACACCATTCATCTATTTTTAGTCTTTTATATTCAATATTTCAAATGTATGTTGTTGCGTTCATAAAATAGAACTAGTAAAAAACAAGGCCTCATTCTAAACATTTCACACAATAATACTTCACAGCTATTCTACAAAAACTCAGATCTGATGATTTTGACAATGCTTGCTTTTTGCATGATTATGTTATTTCCATATTCATCAGACTGACAGAGGCCAGGCCTGTTCGCCTTGTCATTAAGCCATTTACAACTTCGTCAGACTTACAGAGACAAGTCTAAAAATGTCAAATGTCATTGAGTTATGAACAATTTAAACATATTTCAGAGATAAGTTTTTGTTTCTGAATATCATCAAGTCATCCACTATGGCCTGATTCTGAAAGGTAAACTTACACTTTTGTGTGAATTTATTATTTGTTAGGTAAACATCACAAACTACGAGTTTAATTTTACTAATGGAAACTTTACAACTGTACAGATTCCGCAGTCTGGGTGGAGAGCTCTGCACATAAAAAGATAGGACAGGATAAGATAGGAGTGATAACCTTCACAGGTTACCAGTGAATAAACAGCTCTTGTTTAAGGAAGTTGCTGACACCTGTCCTGAGCATGTCAGCTTTCAGCTTCAGTCTATTTGACTTCTCAGATGCTTCGTTCATTCTCTCACTCAATCCTTGTTGTACTCATATACCCTCAAACCACAGGAGGCAGATTCTCTTTCTTGGATCTCTCTCTCCTATTCAAGGACACTAGAGGTAAAAGACTCTGTCCATGTGACTGCAGTGTGAATGTTGAGCCTGTGAGAATACAGGGTCAGCACATTAAAACCAGACCTATTGGTATTACCAATACTTGTTAGCTAGATAGTGGGCAAAACTGCTCCTCATACATGCTAATCATGTTGGCCTGGGTCCATAAATCGATTTACTTTCTGGAATTAGTTAGGCAGCTTTCAGACTCACACTGTTGATTTAACAGCATTACTCCACCTGCAAATAAATGTGCATGACTGTTACTGTTATGTTATGTTATGTTATTGTGTCTTATAAAGCGCGACAGCTGCCCCAGCAAAGGGGCGTCCCGGCGCTAATGTAGGAAAGACTGACATAGCAACAGAGCAGGCACGAACTAAGATGAAGGGAAGAGAAAAGTCTTAATGGCCTTCCTAAATTCTAAGTAATTAGTGAGGCCACGAATCTGCACAGGGAGTGTGTTCCAAAGAGTGGCAGCTCTGTAGCGAAAGGAGCGGCCGCCGGCACGAACTCTACGTATCCGGGGAACCACCACCAAGTGCTGGCCCTGTGAGCGGAGAAGCCGTGGTGGGGCATATGGCGAAAGGAGATTGGCCAGAATAGAAGTGGTGGCCAGTTTCAAAACCTTAAAGGAAGTACATAAGGTTTTAAATTCAATACGCCTAGCCACCGGTAACCAATGAAGGCGGCGGATGGCGTTGGACACAGAGCAAGACTTGCGCAGGCCTAAAAGGGCTCTAGCTGCTGCATTCTGTGCCCTTTGCAACCTCACAACCTCCGCCTTAGTGGACCCTGGATAGAGGGAGCAGGCATAATCAAGTCTGGACATAACCGTCGCCTGAATGATGACCTGACGCGTAGACGTGTCAAAGAAGACCAGCAATGGTCTGAGCCCTCGTAAAAGTCCAAAACAGGTCCCTGAAGTTTTTTTGGTTTAGGCTCGATAGTTTAAGGATGAGTCCAACCAAACCCCTAGATTTTTTACAGCTTGTTTGGGGGAGGGGGCCTTGCCCAAGCTGGCTGGCCACCAGAGATCATTCCACAGACCATGGTCCCTACCTACTAACAGTACCTCTGACTTGTTGGAATTCAGTTGGAGGCAGTTGTCAGTCATCCACTCGGCCACTGCCGCAAGGTTGCCCCGAAACTTAAGGGCGTCCAACTCGGTGTTATTAGAGAGTGCCACCACCAACTGAGTATCGTCAGCGTAGGAGACCATGGTCAAACCCCTGCTAATGGCTACTGCAGCCAGAGGTTGAACATAGATGTTAAACAACAGGGGACTGAGGGAGGAGCCCTGTGGCACCCCTTGTTTAACAGGATATTCGCTAGAAGCAAACGGGGGAGCTGTTACCGAAAATGACCTCTCATGGAGAAATGAGGCAAGCCACTCCAGTGCCAAATCCGTAATTCCTACCTCCTCAAGGCGTCTCAACAGTATGTCGTGAGACACAGTATCAAACGCGGCGCTCAAGTCCAACAAGATCAGCGCCGACGTTTGCCCCTCATCCATTGCTGGCCAAAGATGTTCTGTCACAGCCAGGAGAGCTGACTCCGTGCTGTGACCTGGCCTAAAGCCGTTCTGGGAGGGGTCCAGTATGTTATTCAAGGCCAGAAAATCAGACAGAAGGGAGTTCACATATGCTTCTGTGATCTTTGCCGCCCAGGGAAGCAGAGAGATGGGGCGGTAATTTTCTGATTTGGCTGGGTCAAGCGCAGGTTTTTTAAGTAATGGAATTACCTTGGCCTGTTTCCAAGCCCTGGGCACCGTAGCTGTACTGAGGGACCCATTTATCACCTGATTCAAGGAAGATAGGATTGTCGGCAATACTTTCTTGAATTGATCTGGTTTAAACGGGTCGACGGGGGATCCCGACTTGATCCTACTACAGAATGCTAACAGCTGATCGACCGGGATCGGCGGAAAGGTGTGAAGAGTATCCGGCCGTTGACAATCACGTGCCACCTGCACATTACTATGTGTGGTCGGGAAGGATCTGTAGATGTCATCCACCTTTTTAACAAAAAAGGTGGCCAGATCCTCACACTGCTTGTTAGACTTGATGGTCGATGGATGTTAGATAAAGAAACCTGTCCCAATTTGCATTTTGAGAGTTCCAGTCCTTAAAACTGCAAAATGAGAGTAGAATATAAAACAGAAGCCTTGAACCATGTTCCTTACAGGGGCTGTTAATACTTCTGTTATATAAACCTCTAATATCCTTTTGGTATCGTGAATAGGGTTTTTAAAAGTGATAACCCACTATAAGTGCATCACAGCGGTGGTTAACAAAACTCATGAACCACCGCTGTGATGTACTACTGTTTCAGTGGGTTACTTGCAGGTCTGTTGGCCACCATTCCAAAAACAATAAACCGACCTGTGATGAATATATGACTGCTCCATTTAAAAATAAAGAAGTGTAAAGCTTTGGTTCTTTACTCGTCCTCACTAAGGAAATAAAGCAAGATGCACTGCCAGCTAGAACTGAAAATGAACAAGAATTCCATAGCGTGTCAGGGGTTCTCACGCCACAGACAACTTCAAAGAAACAAGCATTTGCAATGCAATAGGACTCGCATTTGCGAGAGTTTGAGCTATTGGCATGGTAAATGACAATACCTTTTATTTATGTGTTTTGAAAAACTGCAAGCGGTGCGTAAACCAGCACGTTGTACCTATAGTCCTTGCTTACGAGAAGAAAGGCTGGCAGTAAAAGAGGCACATTTACTACCAGCCTTGCTTCGTGTAAGCAAGGATAGATGACAGTTTTTGCCCTGATTAAGTAATTTATTTCCAATTACAGTGATCAACTAGTCAACAATAGGTATTTTAACCCTTTCCATACGTCGGACGGCCCCCGGCCGTCCGACGTCATGGTGGGCGTGTGCGGAGGACGGCCGGGGGCCGTCCCAGACACGCCCACTCAAGGGAATGCCCAGCACCGCGGCGGAATCCGCGCCGCGGTCAAGCGGTTAACAAGAAGGACAGACTATGCACATGCACCAAATGCAGCATCTCTTTTGTCAAGACCATGGCGATAGGCCCAGATAAAAAAACAAATTCTTATTAAATATCAGCTGGAGTTGAACATTGATGTTTTTTCTGGTAGATGTGACACTTAACACAAAACGAAAGGTAGATTAAATATAGTTTACCCTTCATCTGCACTAGGACCGGTCTGAAGTTCGGAGATGTTGGCTTAAATCAACATGAATGTTAAATAACATATGTCAGAGTACAGTACAGCTCCCACTGAGGGGAGGTGCGAATAATATAAGGTGGTACAGTTCATGAAGCGTGAGCTCATTGTCGAATAAGAAAGATATTTACTAGTTTTTGGGGTTGTGCAGATTTGTTTAGAAGGCTGGTTTGGTTAACGCCTCTGAAGGCAGGTGCTGCTAACAGAGAAGAGGTTGTTTCTTTGAAAGCAAGTCTCTCCACTACTAATGTAGAACATATCAGGCAAAGGCTTTCCACATTCCTTTTGCAACCTGTAGTGACACTTGGTGAGACAAAACAAAGAGGTGGAAAGATATGACAGGCTGCAGAACAAAGCAAACACAAGGAGATGAGGGCAGTTAGCCCGAAACCGGTCCCAGGGTGCTTGATTCCGGTCCAGGGAAGACATGGCTTGGCAGTTCGGTCTGGACTGTTCCCATGAGGCACAGGGTCAAGACTGATTTGCATATAGCTATGTCTGAACTGGGGTGGCAAAGTGAGCTAAAGAATGATGATGGATTCAACCCAGATCTGTGACTGGGGGTGAGTGTTTGAAAAGTTTCAGCACTCCGTCCATTATCTCCTTGTGTTTGCTTTGTTCGCCCTAAGTTGGCAGGGTATGCCCAGACGTGGGTCCCTTGCTCACTTTGCCACTGGATTCAAGATAGCCTGGCTGATGAGGGCTGTTAGCCCGAAACTGGTCCCAGGATGCTTCATTCCTGTCCAGGGAAGACATGGCTTGGCAGTTCAGTCTGGACTGTTCCCATGAGGCACAGGGTCAAGACTGATTTGCATATAGCTATGTCTGAACTGGGGTGGCAAAGTGAGCTAAAGAATGATGATGGATTCAACCCAAATCTGTGACTGGGGGTGAGTGTTTGAAAAGTTTCAGCACTCTGTCCATTATCTCCTTGTGTTTGCTTTGTTAGGCTGCAGAACAAACCAACTCTGAGGGCAACTTTCACTTTCCATTTCGTGACTTGTTGCTCCATGGCATGAGACCTAGAGAAAGGACTACTGCTTTCGTGATAAGATGGAAAAGAAACAGAGGGGAAGGGCGTAGAATTGCACATTATTTAAATACCCCTTTATTCACTGCTTCAGAGGGCCATCAACTACTCAGTAAAAGAGGGTCAGACAAACTAGCAGAGAAGGTGCAAGCAAGTCAATATTGTTACAGTTCAGACTGTTGTTCGGCCCCTTTAATTTGCCTCTTGCAGTTATCGTTGTTGGAGCTTCTGCAGTGCACCTCAGAGTATTTAAATGAACCTGATTTACAACAATATGTGGTTTAACGACCAGAGCTGCCAACATTGGAACTGGGTTCGAGTCTCGGCTTAATATCCTGTGATTCAAGGATTGAAATATACTGGAAACAATGCATGCTCGGGAGCCTGCACACAGGCTGTGTGCTGAGTGGGAAAAGAAGGTACTGTGGGAGGGAGAAGGGGGTTTGAGGGAAACAGAGAGCAGGAGCAGTCAGCGGAAGTCTGGGGAGGAAAGAAAAGAAGCAATGAAAAGAAATAAATAGATAGAAAAATACCTTCTGTCGGCCGGCTGCGAGCATTGTCCCCTATGCGGCTCTGATATCAGGAGAAACCTCCACATTGGCCACAGAGCATGCGAGGAGCAGGAGGCAGGGAGCAAATTGGAAAAAAGAGGTCTCCAACAGAACAGATAAGGAAGGAAAGCGCAATGAAACTGTACTTTACCGGTGTGCCTCAGCCTTGAACGGAAGTGACCTATCGACAAAGCGAACGAGTTAGGGGGCAGCAAAGAAGAGCTACTGTGGAGTGAACCAATGGTAAGTAGCAGGTCTTGCAGACAGCGCATGGGCGCTGATGCTCGACCTAAAGAGCCGTCAAACAAACCGTTGTGTTTCCTTCACCGGCAAAGATGTGACAGACAGTGACCTTGTGTGCCTCTACAGTACAGTTCATAGAAACCCTACGAGCATTTGAAAGTAGGTGACACTGCATCAGGAACGAAGTTAAAAGAGGAGATAGAAAAGTGCATTTCAGTTTTAAAGGGCACCAATGTTTAACTTAAGAAAGCTGCAACATATAGTTACAAGAACTTAAACTTAATTGTAAAAATGAAACAGAACACTTTCCAACATTATTTGTACTTGCAGTTAGTTATGGCTTTCACAGAAGCATGTTCAGAACGGTGAAAGGGTTATAGCATAACATTATAGATGATTAGGCTTCAATTAGAAGGTTTTCACCTTGGGGTTCTGAGTGACATAAACAACTCAAGCTTCGCTCTTTTTGTCTATACCTTCACTTGGAAGCACTCAGGAAACACATTCCTTGATGGCTGCCATTCTATAGTTCTATATGTTATAGGTGGCTTCCCTAGGAAGCCTCTATCATTTACATCACATTCTAAATTTGGTACTACACTGCTATGAGTAGCAACAGCTGATACCAAACCTCATTACCCACTGTTGCTACATCATAAAGGCCTTCCAGGACAGGCTGGCAGGATTTCCTGAGAGCCTGTCAGTGCAGCACTGCTTGTCTGCTTTCACCAAAAGCAGAAAGCACAGGAACACATCTGTCATGGACCATTCAATGGAAACCCATCACAAATATTATGGAAAGACTTTCATGATTTAGGGTGCTCAGCTGCTCAAGCACCCCATCTTGCATGACATCTTCCATCAAATCTGGCCCTCTAGATAGCGCACCTTGTATTGTGAGAATTATAGGTCTGTTGCCAAATGGTAAGTCAAAGCTAGCAAAGTGCAGTTGTAAAAAAGCCTGGTCATATTACCCATGATGCTGGACCACTTAACTTAGTAGCTATGACTTTGACGGCCCGAAGCAGTCCAGCAGTGTGAAACTTGTTACACAAGCGGACGTCTGCCTGCAGGTGAAGAGGGGGGGAAAGTAAGTGCTTACATTAAATTTTATAGTTATCGATACTACACAAACACTTGTAAACATTACTGGCACTGCTAACAATGATGCATTTATTAAGCGCATCATTGTAAACCAATTACTGATATAGTAATGAGATTACTTCTTGATACTATTATTTGCCATTCCTTAGCACAGAGCTATTAAGTTTCCCAGGTCCACCCACAAGCATCCTATCCAGTTCAGGCCCAGTCCCTGCATTCTGGGATTTATGGTCCTGTTTATTTAATGGAATACAAATTACTTTTTTTGTTTTGTTTGTTGCTGGATGGCAAGGAGTTTGGAAGCTGGGGCCCAAAAACGCTTTTTTAAGGGTTAGTGTTTGCACATTTTTGGGATGGTGGAAGCCTGGGGTTATATATATAGTTTCTCAATTTCCTTGTGTTTTTTTGTGAATTTTGTCCAGATTTATCTTCAACTGTGGTGCGTTTTACTTTTTGGGGCAGAGTGTGCAATAGGCCTTGGATGCATTTTAAATGTATGTTTTCACATTCTCACTGCTTGTTTGGCCTTGTATCTATGCCAAATTTAGTTTTTGGTCTATATGAGTATGTTGGCGGCTAGGGTCAGTGGCTCCAGGAGTACAGGTTCATGTATCCAGTTACGTTCCTTTGTTCTTCCCCATGTGTTTGCCCCTCATTTGTTTGTGTGTGTGTGTTTGTTTTTGTCTGAAATGGTTGATTTATTGTTTTTCTTCAACTTCTAAAAGTATTTAGCAGTAGTAATTGTTGCCTCCTGCTGTTTGAGTTTGGGGCAGTTTTAAAGTTTGTTTTAAACTTTTGTTTCAGTTTTCATTTTGCTGTGTACTAGTTCCAGGAATACGCCATTCACATTTTGAGTGTATGCTTCTGAAATCCTTTCCCTGCAATCCAGTCGGCTTTTGTTGAGGGGGAAAGGAGGGGGGTGGGGGGGATATCCAGCCAGGGTAGGGCACCCATGTTCTCTTTGTTTTCCATGCCTCCATGAGGTAACGGCCATTTTTTGGACCCAATATGTATGTGTCTTTCATTGGTAGCCTTTTTGTCTTTGTTCTCTATCCCTTCATCCTTGCTGGCCATGGGATAACAGCCATCTAGCTTTTGTTCTCCATGCCTCCTTACATGCTGGCCCATGCCATGTGGTGAGTGAGCACCATTTCTTTTTAGCCAGTGGGTGTTTTTGATTATTTATAATTTTATTTCATTTTCTATGATTATTGATATTAGAAGAAGCCCATGCCATTTTTTGTAATATCTTTTCCTGATATATTTATATTTATTTGTGCTTGTGGATGATTGTAATAGTCTGCAGTACAAATTTATTGTTTTTGATGATTTATTTTTTGATTTTGGACTGCCTCCCCCTGTCTCCCATAGTGGTCACATAGACAATGAGACCCTGGAGGGATGCCAACAACTTTTCAATTAATTTGTTTGATTTTTGCCTGCCTCCCCCTGACACCCATAAGTGTCCCGTGGGCCTTGGAGGGACACCAAGTATTCTTTAATTAATTTATTTGATTTTTCCTGCCTCACCTTGCCCTCCACAGGGGTCCCATCAGGCTTGGAGGGACATGAGCTTTTATTTAATTAATATATTCAATTTTTCCGTTTACTCCCTGCCTTCCATAGGAGTTCCATGGGCCCTGGAGAGACATCAGCTATTAGTTAGTTAATTAATTTATTTGACTTTACCTGCCTATCACAAGGCTTCCATGGGCCCTGGAGGGGCAGCAGCTATTATTATTATTTTTTTAGGGGGTGTTTGCTGCCTCCCTCTGCCTCCCATATGGATCATAAGGGCCCTTGAGGGACACCGCATTTTTTTATTCATTTACTTGATTTTTGCCTGCCTCTCTCTGGGATCCCCTGGTTGTGGAGGGACATCAGCTATTATTTAATTCATTTATTAGATTTTGCCTTCCTCCCACAGGGCCCCTATTAGCCCTGTAGGGACACCAGCTATTATTTAATGTATTTGATTTGTGCCTGCCTTCGAAAGGGATAACATAGGTCCTGACGGAACACCAGCAACTATTTAATTAATTTATTTGATTTTTGTGTCGGGCTCCCCAGTACTGTCGGCTTACCCAGGACGCGCTGGTTGCAGCGGCGCCTGTTCCTGCGCTTGAGAGCAGAGACGCGAGCCCCGCCCGCTGTTTTCTGTCAGCGGGCGAGGGCGGCGCTTGACAAGTATTTAAAGGAGGGGTCCGCGCTGGCAACGCGCTTCGCGTTCCAGCACGGATCCCCGCCAGGCCTCCCACCATTTTCTCCCGGCTTACCTGCAATCCTGTTGACCGCTGTTTTCTTGGGCAGTCTCTCGCTCGTGTTTGCTGGGCTTCTCGTGTGTTCCTTCTTCTTCCTGGGTCCTCTGGTGTTCTTCCGGGGCTTGTCGACTCGCTGCTCCTTTCCGGCCGGCAACAGTGCATCCAGGGAACTTCTGCTCCTTAACCATTCGCTCCCTGGTAACTTGTCTCTGAAAGACAAGAACAAAGCAAGGGCTGTAAAGAAACACAGTATCTTTGTTTTTCGTGCATTTAGAGCTGATTTTTGGAATGTAGAGAAAATACTTTTCTGATGGTCATGTGATCTTGATGGGTGATTCTCGAGGTCTTCTTTATTTTGGGTGAAACTCTTCTTGCTGCATAAGAGAAAGAAAAACGCAATTACTAATAACAGAAACCCCACTTGTGTGTTTTTATTTTGATTATCGTGACCCTGCCCTTTTTGCCCTATTTTGCCACGCTCCCTCCTGACTGGGGAAATGAGTTTTTTGGTTTTTCCCTATATGCAGGAGTAACGGATAATTATTATTTTTACAAGGGTCCTGTATACTCCTATGGTGCTTCTAACCTAGGTTGGTATATTATTGTTCATCTTTTGTTTACATATCAAACTTCCGCAGTCCTTCGACATACTGAACATTGTCCTTCCTTTTAGACACTGGGAATGTTCTATCGCCCATGGGAGTTGTTTCCTCACACGTACTTGATATCTTCTTTTCAAGGTACCTCATTAGCAATAGGGGGTAACATACAGCCAACTCTTTTACCCATGTTTAGTACTTACCTTGTGCTTTCTTCTTCAGGATTCTAGAAGACCACCCCCATAGAAGATCCAGTGGACGTCTACCCCTTCTTCCTTCCCTTGTTTTGTTTCCCTCCTTCCCCACCTTCCCTATTTTGCTTTGACTATGTTGGGCGAACGAGGTAGGTGAGGGAAGTTGGGATCTAGCATCGCTTCCATCCATTTCGTCCCTGCAGTAAATCCAGGTGAGCCTTTACATTTTGCCTGCCTCCTGATGCCCCCCACAAGGGTCCACTGAGCCCTGGAGGGACTCTACCTATAATGTGAAGTTTTTATTCACATTTTGTCTGCCTCCCGCAGTGGTCCTATTGGCTCTCGAGGGACAACAGATATTATTTAATTAATGTATTAGAATTTTACTTGCCCCCCACAGGGGTCTCTTGGGTCTGGGGGAAACCAGCTACTATTTAATTTATTAAACTTTTAACTAACTCTTACTGCTTCCCACAGTGTTGTATATCATTAAAACTCATGCCTTTACCACAAATGGCTTTTCCATTCAACCTTTGCCTCGCATGCCTTTACCAAGTGCATGCCTTTACCAAGCATGCCTTTATCATGCTTGGTAAGTAAGTAAAACCCCTCCCACGTTCTCTCTCTCTCTTTATATATATATTGACAGTAGGTAGTTATAGTTAGGACCTAGTTTCCATAGGAAAAGCATTTTTTGACTTGGCTATAACTTTGGTATCGTTTGACCAATCTGCATGAAATTTTGCCATAAAAGTGTCATAGTGGGTACTATTGATTGGGAAGGTTTGGAGGTGATCCATACAGTGGGGACCGAGAATTAGGGGCACGAAATAAGGTTGCGTTTGTAATGTTAATTCCCATAGGAACCTTTAGCCACCTCTACAGTCCGAGCCGCTGAACGGACTTACACAAAATTTGGCAGGGAGGTAGATGTCGGTTCAAGGAAGTGCCTTTTACTTATTTGGTGTAAATCTGTTCAGTAGTTTTTGAGAAATTCAAGACGAAAATTATAGTGATATCTCTGGCCGCTGATATTTCGCAGAGGTGTCACGATGAATTGAGAATGCACCCGCCAAGAGGAATGCTCTGATTGGCTGGTCTCAACCTGAATAGAAAGTTACGGCTGCCATTTTATCTATCGGGAACGGTTCCCGGGGCTGAAAATGTGTGTGAACTCCCACATAAGGGGTCAGGGTGGAGATAATCTGACCCCATGTTTGAGAAATGGAGGAGTTAGTAACACAAGTAATGTGTCCAGAATTGCTTTTTTAATCTCGTGTGATATTCGCGACAACGCCACGACCGCTAGCATGACCCCCCGTGTACCGTCGTTGGAACATTGTGACTAACGACGTCGTTGCGAATATTGGTGAATCAATAATGCGCATTCTTATAGAGATATTGAGATTCTGATAAATGTTTTTATAGAGTTATTTATATAGTGAGTTATCTACTGCGAAGGTTATGATTAATTATATAGTTATAATTTTTGAATGTGGTGGTGCCCATTGAAATCCTGCTTTTGCTTTCCGCTTTCGCAACGTAACCCCTGGGACCGCGATGAGCGACGTCATCGTAATCTCCGGAGTCACCATGAAAACGGAAAAAAGGTTTTAGAGATTGTTGTTCTAGAAATACACTAGAAAAATATCAGTTTGAAGTGTACAGTAATAAACCGCTAGTGTGTAAAATACTGTAATGTGTGTGCATGTATGTGTTTTCACTTTATGGGAAAGGCGCGATCGTCGCGGTTAACGAAGTCATCGCGATGTCCCGGATAACTACGGAAAATAGGTCTGAAAGATGGTTTTTAAAGAAACTTAGTACAAAAATATGAGTTTGAAAGAAGTATGTATATAGTAATGTGTGTAGGCCAATGTTCAGAATGGATTTTTTTACATATTATTTTTGGGTCTGTTGGTGGCCATTGAATGTCTGCTTTTGTTTTCCGTTTTCGCAAAGTGTCCGCGGGGATCGCGACGTCATCGCGAAGTTCCCCAAAAACTAAAGGAAAAAAAGACCCTTTAGAAAAATACTTCACAATATTTTGGGTACTAGTGTGGCTCTGACAAGAGCTGTTGTGTGGGTTGTGTGTATATGGCTGCTACACATAAGACCGGATGCAGAGTTTCAGGTTACTTAGAAACACCCTGTTGCCTTCATCTGTAAAGTGTACTGCATCATTTCTATAAATTCCATGCATGTCAAAATGCAGATTGTGGTTATAGATACAGCCCATACGATGGTCTCTGAGTAATGCAGAAACAGTTTTATTAACATGTTTCCTGGTTTTGTCAATTTGTGGACAGAATTGATTTGACCACTTCCATTTCTGTCTTTGGCATATATTAGAGTACACCATGACAGTGTGAGGGAAAAGCAACATCAGTTCTGCAAAGGTTTCTTTCATTAGGATTTTCAGCCCTACCCCAGTCAATGTGCCTAGGTTATTTCCACCACAGTGCACAATCATGAGGTGAGGAGTTTGGGAATCCACAATAGATTTAACCAAAGCCAGCAACTGATAACACTTTAACCCTCTCTGGGCAAACCAAGTAATCTGCACATTTGGCAAACCCAAGTCCTTGTCAATACCTCTCTTTTTTGCAGCCTCTTTTGCCCAATAGATATAGCTGTGGCCCACAATCCATACTTTAAGTATTTTGAAGTGAAGGAACAATAGTAGTCAGGAGAAGGCTTTAGCTGAATGAGGTAGTTTTCCAAAGGAAAAACAGTTAAAATGGGGGTGTTTTTAAAAAAAAAAAAGGATATTTCATTGGATGCTGTCAGCATGAAAGTGAATAAAATTAGGTAGTGTGCTGGATGCCTTAGCAAGAAGTCTTAAGATTGGCTGTTGTTTAAGAAAATAAATGTAATGCAGACATGGATATGCTTTTGAATGTGTGGAGTAAAGCACACCTGCTGTATCTTATTTGGAAGCAGCATGTTCCTTCTAGAATGTGTTGTGAACTTGTGACCTACTGGTTCCACTGGGTTGCTAGGTACACTGAGCTAAGACTGTATTTGGGGGGAAGAGTGTTAAAGAGAGAGAACATTTTTCAAAAAGTTGAGGAGTGATGACACAATGTAAGTAATGGCAAGCTTTAATTTCCAACTCAGGATTATGTAATAAACTGTTGTGTAGTATTTAAATTTCAGACAAATGAAGCTAGATATCGGTTTAAACTCCCGATTTTTCCCCCCATTATTCCACGATGGTTGCGAAAACATTGCGAAAACGCAGCGACAGGAACCTCGTTTTGAAAGGGAGGGGAAGGGTTAACAGATGCTAACCATTCACAAGTGGAGATGCAGTAGTCTAAAATGAAAGACATGATTTCATTTGCTGTCTCTCTCATGATGATAGGGTGGAAAGTTGAAGAGGTAGCCATTTTAGACTTGCTTTGTGTGAGAGTGGTGTACCATTCTTGTGCTTAGTTTTTACAGATCTTGACAGTGTCCAAACTATGCAGAAAGAGCTAAAACATATAATATAATCTACAAAATGAATTCAGTGGTATGTATGTAACTTTGTAATTATTTTAAAAATGTATATTAGAAATGAAGATGCATATGGGAGTTTGATTAAAAGGAGTATCACAGTGATGAGAGAAAATATATGAGATGAACTGTATCTATTAGAGGGCATGTGTTTATGAGGTTAGTGATGAATGTTTTGGGAAGTAAGAGAAAAATGAATTAGTGCCTATTTATTACATTGTGTATTTTATTGAAAAATAACAGTATAGTTTTGTGGAAAGTTGCATTGAGGAATGAAGAATGTTTTAAATGTCTAAACATCAAGTGCAGAATAGATACATCTGTCATTTGCATTCTGGGAGTTGTAGTACTCTTAGTAACATTATTTAACAGGAATAGTGTAGTGAGAAATAAAGGTTGAGAACATGTCTGCGTGTATATGAATTAGAAAGAAGTAATACTTGTTAGGTATATATTGGGAGGTGTTTGTCAATGTGTTTTTCAACTTATAGGACCACTTTGCATATGCTTAAATGGTAAGATATAGTGTTTGTGCTTGCCCATAGCTATATATACGGTGGGACTTTTGAGTTTGTTTAAAGATGCAGAGAGGTATATATTTTGGGGAAAATGGCTTGAAGGTGTACATCTATTAAGAAATCGCATATATATTTACATGGTGATCTATGTTCAGTAAGGCTGATGAAAATTTCATGTATATGGTGAGGGTAGTGTTTTTCTTTAAACATGGTTTGTTTGAAATTGAGAAGGATTAAAAGTGCAGAATGCCTCGAGATTTCTTGTGCCAGCTTCATTTTGAGTGTAACTTTTGTTTGAGATATGCTGAATATATGTTTTAGAAGCAGAAGAAGCATTTGAGAAATGATGTATGTATGCAATTTGCAAAACGTTTTGTGCTTTGAAAAATTTGAATATGTTGTTTTCTATTTTAGAAACTTACTGATGCATGTGCACGCTCATTAACAAAGCAATGTATGTTTGTAGATGGCCATGTATGCAATTGTATATCAAGTGTGATACTTAGATTTCACTCACACATTGCTCAGAAGAAAAGCATGTATACAGTAAAACAGGTAGTTTGATTCTGACAAAAGGAGATAACCAATGATTCAGAGATATAGTGGCAACTGTGATGTATCTAACAGCAATAAAGGTACTTTCTCAGTCAGTCAGGCAGTATTCAGGCACTCATGGAATCACCCAGCCACTACGCAGGCAGTGATCAAATCAGTGATTCAGTATCCATGGAGTTATTCAATTATTCAGAAACTATACATTTACTCTTGCAATCAGGGAGGCAGAAATTATGTAGACATTGAAGTATGCCAGCACTACATATACATTCATCTAATCACCTAGCTACTATCTATTGAGGTATGCAATTAACAAGGCTGTAACTATGCAATCATTATAACATGCGCAGAACTATGCAGCCATCTAAACACCCACTTACAACCCATGTGGTCAATGAAATACTGAGGCACACGTGTGCACTGATGAAACACTCAGGTTCTACTCAAGGCCCAGCCACAAATAGACGTGTCTCGGACTGCTGCGAGAAAGTGCCAGTTTATCCTGAAGTTTTGGTTCTAAGAGGTCTCTGTATGTCACTGATCCATGTCTACTGAGGTGGCAAATTCAGGAGCTCGCAGGCGACTTGCCATGATCGCGTGTGTCATGAGTGACACGAGACTGATGGTGGACTTCATCATAATCATGGTAGGGGTGCGAGGTGGCTGGAACTAATGGCAGGGTTTCCCCGGGTCAGCACCCCAGTCCCATCTGAGCAGTGTAAGGCTTAAAACGCAGTCTACTGATGTAATGATTATGTCTTATGTGTAGTTGCTAAGCGCTGCCGTCTTCTGCAACATAGAAGTACAGCAGCACTGGGGTGTGAGTATTTTTTATATTTGACATTGTTCTCAGCGGCAGAAAGCTCCTTCTATATCTTCATTGATCAGGGATGATAACACCTTGCCCATCTGCCCCCATGGTGCGTGGGGTTGCTAGGTCTCCCCATCCTGGAGTGGCCTCTTCACCCACCTACGAAGTGACAAAGTGCCAGTGTGATTGGCCCAAACAATGAACATGCTGGCACTGCGGGATGGGCTTGATGGAGAACTGAAAACAATAAAATTGAAACTTTTTAAATTTATTTTTCAATTTTCAAAACAATACACATATGCTTCAGTCAGTGTCCTGAAACACGATTACCTCTGCCTCCCACTAATTCCAGTAAACACTGTACTTCATTTCTCCATATATATCCTTTCCTTTCTATGAGCAGAAAAGTGTGTGCGCATCATGCCGTTCAAATGATTATCAATGCTGCGCTATCCCAGATAATTTTTATTCATGAATTATTCTGGAGCAAATGGTACTTTAAAGTCATTGTTTTTCTGCTGTGTTATCTTGTAAAAACATAAAGATTACGGCTGGCAATTACATAAAATCCATCCTGTGTATGAATGAACGCATCTGAAATGCGCTTAAGAGGCCGGGCGCAGTGATGCGACCTCCTTTGTGAATTGCCAGCATGCATGCTTGTTTTGGGAATCAATCAATGCATCACTCTGGATAGGTCCTGTGGGATTTATTACCTCATACTGCCCTTCCTACTGCTTAAATATTCAGTAGGCAGTCGCATAGAAAACTGCTACCTTAGCGGGCTGTGCTCAAGGTCGGAGGTCGCTTCAAGTAGCGACTCTGCAATGTATGTTTCTTTCATATTCTTCTAACCTCCGTGAGACGCAGCCCAGCCAAGCACCCACAACAGCTGCTGTTACTCTGTGCACTCTCTCTCCTCCTCGCACTGATAGATAAGCAGGTCTGAGTTACAGATACAAAACACCAACTCTGTGCAGCTTTTGTGTACAGTAAAAACTCATTTGCTTCTGTAACCAAGCCTTTATTAACCCATTAAATGCACGTGGAATGGAGACATGCAGATACCTATCTAGTTAAGGTCTGCAGATACACTGCCTACTGTGTGGAAAAGAACTTTCCAACACGCCTCATCAGTGATAAATAACTATGAAACCGTCATTATTGAACATGCGCTGTTCCTACTCAGCCCGCTCTCGGAACTTCAAGGAACTTTGGTAGAGTGTTTTGGTATCACCACAGAATTCAACGGAGTGAAATTCTTTTTTTGGAAAGAACCCCCCACCTCATTTTTAGGTTTCACCTGCACAGCGCTGTGCTTGTGAAATCTATTGTAATAAATATATCTTAAAAGGGTCTTGCTTGCTTTTCTTGCTTTTCATTGGTTCCTGTTCTTGGCACTTACTTTTCCTCCATTTCTATTGGCTGTAGCATAGTATCCTCCATTTACCAAAGCTTGTTCCTGTGGTGTTCCGTGTGTGCTTCTCTTATCAGTTTCCCATCGCCAAAGTACTGTTTCCATTCACAGATCAGTTTGTTCTTCGTGTCCCAGCTACAGGGGCACAGCGTGCATGCGCAACAGCCGCCATGGCCCCTTTCTGCTTCCCCACCTCCCGTCCTCTCACCCTCCCTTCATCCGGGTCTATCTCTGAATTAACATTGACAGCCAAGCACAACTTTTCCCGAACCAAAGTTAAATCAAGGCGCTCACTCGGAAAAAATATAGTCCCTGGGTTAGCGCCTTTGCGTCCGGCAATAAATAATAGCAGCTGATCTGCTGAAATCGGACACCCACGCACCTAACAAAGCACTTTGGGGGATGTTGGGCTACTTTTGGTGTGTTTCTCCCTCTGTGTGTTTTTGTTGGGAACTTGGATTTCAAGAGTCATATAACATTACAGCAATGCTGCTGAAGCAAAGCAGGATGAGACCACCTTCATAATGATAAGCACTGTTTACTCGCCTCTTTGTTGCTACCCCGTCCTGCTGCAAACTCTTTACCTATTTTCTTTTTCCTTTAAATCAGAAACTGCTTGCACAGATGAAGTAAGATCCACAGGTAAAAATAAGTCACTTAATTCCCCTTTAGGAATCTCCCTCCCCCTTCCCTGCTTGCCTCTGCTGTCATAGAGCGCAGTACTGCTGGGACGGGGTGGAAAACGTTATCAGCATGCATCTTTCATATTAACCTGTTCCATTGTGCTTTCCTCCTTCTAAATCTATGCCTATATTCCATGCAGTATGATGATTGTGTTCTTTATCTTTATTAAAATCACTTACTATCAGATTGCATTTCTTCGTTCCTTGATGCACTACTTCAGCTCGTCTTTCATTGGCTGCTTTCTAATTCAATGTTTTTCCTTGCAGAACTGTGACTATTAAGAAAGAAACCCACAAAAAGCAATGGCGGGCTTTAGTGTCCAGTTGCAGGAGCTGCTGTGCCAGGAGATGAGCCTGCAGAAGTCGCTGGAGGAGTCCCAGGCCATGATTCTGCAGAAAGTACAAGTCCTGGAGAAGGCGGTGGAGGCCGAGCATAAAGAGGTGAGTGAAGCCAGGCACAGGCATTTTTCTGTTGTATTTTTCTCCATCTCCCCTTTCCCCCAGTCTTTCTTGAGATTCCCTTTTTCTTACCATTTCTTTCTCTTTCTGTTTACATTTTTAATATCTGATGTCTTTCCTTTTTCCTGTGCCTCCTTATTTCTCTTATGCTCTACTGCATTCTTCCTCCCACATTCTATCTTCCTTGTACCTTCCTATTACTCAATTATTTAATAATAGTTCACTTTCCTCTTTCTCTTTCTCTCGCTCTTGGCTGCCCTCTTCTCCTAGTCCGTTACAACTAAACTAGTATGTTTTCCTTTTCTCTAGTCTATCTCTCACCGTCTCATTCGCTGTCACTGATCAACTTTTCTCTCTCCCCTTTTTCCATCTCCTGCTGAGACTCAAACCCGGCTCCCCAGTTCCAAGGTCGTCAGATCTGATCCTTATGCCACATCTTCTGTCCTGCTCCTTCTCTTTTATTTCCATTACTCTTGTTGTTTTCATTCCAGTTTGTGGCTTGTTAAATACTGCCGAAACCTGACCCTACAGACTCTTCGCACTGTACACCAAAGCAGCTGTTGATCACAAAGCACAAACTTGCAAACCAAAAACAATCAAAAAAACTACCATGTGTGCAAATAACACTTAAAGCCATAGAAAGTGCATTTATAATTAAAAGAATAAGAAGTTTTGAACGTAGTTGAGCAGCAAAAAAATGTGATTGGTGTATTACTGCCAAAGTCGATGACTCGGATCACAGATGAATTCATTAACATGAAAGTCACATATGGTGACTGTGCAGATAGTGATTCTGATAAACAAAACTACATTACCCAGGATTCACAGATAGAAGTAGTATCCCTGACACAGCTTGGACAAAACCTCCAGATTTCCTCTCAGCTGTTCTGAACTCCGGCTGTCCTGGTTTTCTCAATGGGCATACTTGAACAAGGAAGAAATTAGAACGGTAAGGTTTTGCCCTAGCTCGCCCCCAACTTCCCTGCAAAGTTATCTGCCATTTCAGAGCAAGTGAAAATGAAAACCTACATCAATCACCATACATTCAAGAACTTTCACCCTGCACTCAGACACTTGCCAACTTTCATTCATGCGCCACTCACTCGCAAAGAGCACTCACACCATTCTCTCAGCACTCCTACATTGCTCCCACACCTCTTATTATTAATTCAATAAGCAAAACCTAATGCATTTACCAATGCTTGTTTTTATTTACTCCTAACTTTCCTTTACCACTACTCACCTCTAAACCCTAAAATGATGATGATGATGGGTTGTATTACATTGACTAGATTGCCCAAGTCTCACTGACTTCCTGATTATGTTTCTCGTGTTGTCTGCAGATGCACAAGACGTCACACACAATACTGCAAAGGAAATAAGTCTGCGAAGTAGCGGACAGTGTCACCAGAGTCCTCTGCTAAGTGCTTCTGCTTGTGTTGAGAGCTAACCCATAGAATGAGGTTCCTGCCAAGAAAGAGGTCAGTGAAGAAGTCTGTTTTCACTGCCACCACTGGCATCAAGTCCTCTTTTTCTGGAAATGCAACATACCTGCTGCACCCTCCTCTAAGCAGGAAGAAGCTGGGAGGTGGATCAGCCCTGGATCAATGGCACCACCCCCAAAACAAAAGCCCATGTCTCTCAACACTGCAGTGACTGCAGACATGCAGAGCAGTGATTCCAAAATAGATTTCTTACAGAAACAAAATGAATCTTCTCAGGAAAGTCAGCAACAGGAACCACAGTCTGCAACACCTGATCTTTCAGAAGTGGGAGCAGAGCAGGACATTGAGTTTGTGGGAAGCAAGATGCTCTTCTGTCTGCTCTTCCATTGGACACATCAGCTTCAGGATCTCAGGCAAGGTAAAGAAAAAGCACTCCCCCGTCTTCTCCAAACCCTCCCCCTCCAATGATATTGACATGGAGTGGAATCCGACCAAGATCTACCATGAAAGATGAGGGAAATGGAGGTTTTCTGAATGCCTTTGAAGTAAGGAAGATGATGATCCATTGATTGCTAGTGTGGAGAGTGGTGCAGAGGAAGTACGGCCCACATGTATTCAACCTACTCTGAGTCATTTAGTATTAACGCCAACACCACCTGCTTCCATCTTGTCAAGACTCCAAAATCCTTCAGCAACCCCAACCTCCACCGATACCTTATTCACAGCCCACCCTAGCAAAAAGCAAACAAAACAGCCTATTTACAACTCAGTTCTTCAGACTTTGGCACAACAAGAAAGCTCTCCTTCCCTGTAGGGGACTTCTTTAAATTTGGGCTGCATGAAGAGACATTGCAGAGAGCTCAATTTTCAGCAAAAAAGTTTGTCATAGTAAGAATTCCATCTGAAAAATCAACATGCGTTTGTATGGGTAGAGCACCTCAAAAGTAAGGGTGGGTGATAAATTCTGCTCCACCGGCAGAGTTGGCAGAGGTTTGGCCACTCTGCTTTACGAATGTGATGCGGAATTCCAGCTATATTTTGCCAACTGGCACAACGCAGAGTTTTTGCTCGCACGTGGCTCACCAACAGTAAGTTGGCGAGCTAGATTTGGCATCCCCTAGCGTGATTTTCAGTCACTCGAAGGGCACCCAGCGAGATTTCCCCAAAGAGGTTGCTTGAGGAGAGTCACAACTGTTTGCAATCACAAAGCTGTCACTCAAGTAGAAAATGTACTCGAGCAGCAGCAAAATCAATTTGAGAAACAGAACCCTCTGGCACGCCATGTGGCTCCTGGTGCTAAAAATCAGTATGAGCAGCTCGACGTGCATAATTCCGCCCATTTGCGGAACTCAGCTGAATCTCGTGGAGTTTTCAAGTAACTCCACAGAATTCAGTGGAATGAAACTCTGCAAGTTCCACCCACCCCTCCTCAAAATGATAGCTGCTGGTTAGAGCTAAGAATTTGAACTGGAAGAAGGGGATATTGTGAGGAAGAAGAGGATGTCAGCATCTCTGATTGTCACTCGTAGTGTGCAGTCATCCCCCGCAGCGACCTCAGAATGGCGCTAGGAACAGAGGAATACTGTCACCTGAAAGTGTCCAATCAGCCTACCTGCTACCCGGAGGTCACTTATGGAGGTATTACAAAGGAAACAGTCACAACAACCAACTATCAAGAATATATTCATTAATGAGTCGCTGTACTATTGAATCAATTATGAAGTCCATTTATACAATGAGAAGCTGTCCAAAATGTTAGCATTTGACCTTCTCTCTTTTTCATTCATGGAAGAAGGGGGTGTTTGTGAAATTTGTGGAGACACTCTGTCCATAATGGAAGGTTCCCAGCCTGACCTATTTTTTTACTGTTGCTCTACCAGCACCGAAACCGGTCCTAGGATGCTTGTTTCCGGTCCAGGGAGGACCTGGCTTGGCAGTTCGGGCTGGACTGTTGCCATGAGGCACAGGGCCAAGACTGATTTGCATATGGCCAGGTCTAAACTGGGGTTGCATGGTGAGCAAAAGAATGATGGATTTAACCCAGATCTCTTGACTGGGGGTGAATGTTTTGATTTGTTCTGCATTCCGTCCATCAATTGTGTGTCTTTTGCTTTCTCGCCCTAAGTGCGCCAGGTATGCCCACACGTGGGTCCTGGGCTCACTGTGCCACTGGAATCAAGCTATCCTGGCTGAAGAGGGGTGAATCCCCGAAACCGGTCCTAGGATGCTTGTTTCCGGTCCAGGGAGGACCTGGCTTGGCAGTTCGGGCTGGACTGTTCCCATGAGGCACAGGACCAAGACTGATTTGCATATGGCCAGGTCTAAACTGGGGTGGCATGGTGAGCAAAAGAATGATGGATTTAACCCAGATCTCTTGACTGGGGGTGAATGTTTTGATTTGTTCTGCATTCCATCCATCAATTGTGTGTCTTTTGCTTTCTCGCCCTAAGTGCACCAGGTATGCCCAGACGTGGGTCCTGGGCTCACTGTGCCACTGGAATCAAGCTATCCTGGCTGAAGAGGGTGAAACCCCAAAACCGCTCCTAGGATGCTTGTTTCCGGTCCAGGGAGGACCTGGCTTGGCAGTTCGGGCTGGACTGTTCCCATGAGGCACAGGGCCAAGACTGATTTGCATATGGCCAGGTCTAAACTGGGGTGGCATGGTGAGCAAAAGAATGATGGATTTAACCCAGATCTCTTGACTGGGGGTGAATGTTTTGATTTGTTCTGCATTCCGTCCATCAATTGTGTGTCTTTTGCTTTCTTGCCCTAAGTGCGCCAGGTATGCCCAGACGTGGGTCCTGGGCTCACTGTGCCACTGGAATCAAGCTATCCTGGCTGAAGAGGGGTGAAACCCCAAAACCGGTCCTAGGATGCTTGTTTCCGGTCCAGGGAGGACCTGGCTTGGCAGTTCGGGCTGGACTGTTCCCATGAGGCACAGGGCCAAGACTGATTTGCATATGGCCAGGTCTAAACTGGGGTTGCATGGTGAGCAAAAGAATGATGGATTTAACCCAGATCTCTTGACTGGGGGTGAATGTTTTGATTTGTTCTGCATTCCGTCCATCAATTGTGTGTCTTTTGCTTTCTCGCCCTAAGTGCGCCAGGTATGCCCACACGTGGGTCCTGTGCTACTGTGCCACTGGAATCAAGCTATCCTGGCTGAAGAGGGGTGAAACCCCGAAACCGGTCCTAGGATGCTTGTTTCCGGTCCAGGGAGGACCTGGCTTGGCAGTTCGGGCTGGACTGTTCCCATGAGGCACAGGACCAAGACTGATTTGCATATGGCCAGGTCTAAACTGGGGTGGCATGGTGAGCAAAAGAATGATGGATTTAACCCAGATCTCTTGACTGGGGTGAATGTTTTGATTTGTTCTGCATTCCATCCATCAATTGTGTGTCTTTTGCTTTCTCGCCCTAAGTGCACCAGGTATGCCCAGACGTGGGTCCTGGGCTCACTGTGCCACTGGAATCAAGCTATCCTGGCTGAAGAGGGGTGAAACCCCAAAACCGCTCCTAGGATGCTTGTTTCCGGTCCAGGGAGGACCTGGCTTGGCAGTTCGGGCTGGACTGTTCCCATGAGGCACAGGGCCAAGACTGATTTGCATATGGCCAGGTCTAAACTGGGGTGGCATGGTGAGCAAAAGAATGATGGATTTAACCCAGATCTCTTGACTGGGGGTGAATGTTTTGATTTGTTCTGCATTCCGTCCATCAATTGTGTGTCTTTTGCTTTCTTGCCCTAAGTGCGCCAGGTATGCCCAGACGTGGGTCCTGGGCTCACTGTGCCACTGGAATCAAGCTATCCTGGCTGAAGAGGGTGAAACCCCGAAACCGGTCCTAGGATGCTTGTTTCCGGTCCAGGGAGGACCTGGCTTGGCAGTTCGGGCTGGACTGTTCCCATGAGGCACAGGGCCAAGACTGATTTGCATATGGCCAGGTCTAAACTGGGGTGGCATGGTGAGCAAAAGAATGATGGATTTAACCCAGATCTCTTGACTGGGGTGCATGTTTTGATTTGTTCTGCATTCCGTCCATCAATTGTGTGTCTTTTGCTTTCTCGCCCTAAGTGCGCCAGGTATGCCCAGACGTGGGTCCTGGGCTCACTGTGCCACTGGAATCAAGCTATGCTGGCTGAAGAGGGTGAAACCCCAAAACCGGTCCTAGGATGCTTGTTTCCGGTCCAGGGAGGACCTGGCTTGGCAGTTCGGGCTGGACTGTTCCCATGAGGCACAGGGCCAAGACTGATTTGCATATGGCCAGGTCTAAACTGGGGTGGCATGGTGAGCAAAAGAATGATGGATTTAACCCAGATCTCTTGACTGGGGGTGAATGTTTTGATTTGTTCTGCATTCCGTCCATCAATTGTGTGTCTTTTGCTTTCTCGCCCTAAGTGCGCCAGGTATGCCCAGACGTGGGTCCTGGGCTCACTGTGCCACTGGAATCAAGCTATCCTGGCTGAAGAGGGTGAAACCCTGAAACCGGTCCTAGGATGCTTGTTTCCGGTCCAGGGAGGACCTGGCTTGGCAGTTCGGGCTGGACTGTTCCCATGAGGCACAGGGCCAAGACTGATTTGCATATGGCCAGGTCTAAACTGGGGTGGCATGGTGAGCAAAAGAATGATGGATTTAACCCAGATCTCTTGACTGGGGGTGAATGTTTTGATTTGTTCTGCATTCCGTCCATCAATTGTGTGTCTTTTGCTTTCTCGCCCTAAGTGCGCCAGGTATGCCCAGACGTGGGTCCTGGGCTCACTGTGCCACTGGAATCAAGCTATCCTGGCTGAAGAGGGTGAAACCCCAAAACCGGTCCTAGGATGCTTGTTTCCGGTCCAGGGAGGACCTGGCTTGGCAGTTCGAGCTGGACTGTTCCCATGAGGCACAGGGCCAAGACTGATTTGCATATGGCCAGGTCTAAACTGGGGTGGCATGGTGAGCAAAAGAATGATGGATTTAACCCAGATCTCTTGACTGAGGGTGAATGTTTTGATTTGTTCTGCATTCCGTCCATCAATTGTGTGTCTTTTGCTTTCTCGCCCTAAGTGCGCCAGGTATGCCCAGACGTGGGTCCTGGGCTCACTGTGCCACTGGACTCAAGCTATCCTGGCTGAAGAGGGGTGAAACCCCGAAACCGGTCCTAGGATGCTTGTTTACGGTCCAGGGAGGACCTGGCTTGGCAGTTCGTGCTGGACTGTTCCCATGAGGCACAGGGCCAAAACTGATTTGCATATGGCCAGGTCTAAACTGGGGTGGCATGGTGAGCAAAAGAATGATGGATTTAACCCAGATCTCTTGACTGGGGTGAATGTTTTGATTTGTTCTGCATTCCGTCCATCAATTGTGTGTCTTTTGCTCTACCAGCACTGTAACATCAAGTGCTGCAACTGGATGGCAAAGCTATGAGCAAGAGCAGTGTTCATTTCTACACCTCACAACAGACATGTGGACCAATTGTTGAGCCGCAGATTGTATGTGCATCATTGCACACTGGATATCTTTCAAGGAAGTGAACCAAAGGCTAGGAATTAGTCTCACTGCTGATGATGCTTCTCAGGGCATTCGGTTACATACAACAGTTGTGATGTTCACCATGGAGAAATCACATACAGCTGCCAACATCCTGGATGAATTTAATTCCAAAGTTAATGAATGGCTTCAATCAAGTGAACTCCGTATTGGAGTTGTTGCCACTGACAACAACAGTAATATTGACAAAGCCATGACTGACAGAGAAAACGTCAGAGTTCTGTGCTTGGGGCATTTCCTAAACCTAATCGTGGAGGACTTCCTAAAAATAATGTAGTCAACAACACACTGTCCACTTGTCACAGAATTTGCACTCATTTTAGTCGTTTGTTCACAGCCTGGAAGCAGTTGAGGATCATTCAGAGTGCTAATGGAGACCATGTAAAAGCCCTCATATATGAGGTGTCTACACTTTGAAACTCCACTTACTACATGCTGAAATGCATGCCTAATGAATACATGCTACAAAGAAAAGGGGAGGCTGCCAGAGCCAAGACATGGAACAATGGGGGCCAATGGAGTGCCTGATTCAAATGCTACTGGCTTTTGAGATTATGACATTGGAAGTCCACAAGGAGGACAGTACCATGAGTCAATTGATCCTGCTGTTGTGCCTGCTGCAGGAACATTTTCTAAAGGTGGAGCAAACATTTAGCAATGTCAATGAAGAAGCTTCTTTGGTCAACAGTTTAATAATTCGCTTGAGCGCAAATCAAAGGCTGCAAAAATAGATTGTGCCCTCCAAAGAGTAGATCTCTGCCATGGTGCTGGATCGACAGTACAAACAAATGCTGGCCACTTTCATTCCGTTCTCAACACATGATGTCTCAATTTACAAGAATTTGATTGTCAGGAAAGCGGGCGATCTAAAAGATGAATAATTGCTAATTCGAGGCCATGGTAGAACTGAAGTGCAAACTATTTTCACCACAAAATGCGAAAGATGGGATAATATTTGATGCCTGTCTTTGATTATCCTACAGCAGTGGTTCCCAAACTTTTTCGATCTGTGGCTCCCTAGACCTATAGACCCTTGGCCGCGGCTCCCCATTGTAACTTTTTTTGGCGGGGTGGGTGATGTGCGCACTGACTCGGGAATACTTCAATTTTTCTCCCTGAAAATATTTGGGATGAAGCTGATGAAGGTATTATAATCAAAGATGTAACAAAATAAAAATATAACAGTTGTTTAAGAAAAAACTTTAATTGGTTAAGTCAGAAATAATACAAGGGAAACTCTTCAGCACTAGGGTCTGCATATGGAATCATGGGCGTACAAAATACTAAGCATTACATATTTCTCAACCCTAAGCAAGTTAACTTATACAAATCACCCCCCTTACATAAAATCTGTCTTGGGTGTTCCTAACTATTAGCCTGGTAGCTCAAGTGTTTTTTTACAAATAGTGTTCCATATTGATTCACTTGAAATCAAAATTTCAGGCAGCAATGAAGAAGTATCTGTGCTGTGGAGAAGTTATCTTGCAATATAAACATGGATATTAACAACAAGGCATCACATCTAGGTTTGTGTTACGTGCACAGCATCACCCATCAAGAGTATGTAACATTCCCTTTCCTTCCGATTCCCCTACTATAAAATACACCTCTTATAATAATATTTCACAATGCACGTTATATCAAACTTCTGTCGTGTAGAAGTACAGTCTATAACAGGTCTTATTAGTATCCATTGTACTGATACTCAGGGAAGGATGAAAGGCTGAGGCAGCCTTGCTGGGGTTGAAACTCGTTACTTGCAGATCATCGCTTTTATCTCACTGGGCTATCCAGCTGGAGTGCTTCGCGCCAATGCATGTTACCTAGTACATATAATTATTTCTTATTATTCCACTAAACAACGTCCTCACGGGACTCCCAGATTATGCGCTTTAATAACACTGCTGCTTTTTAAATTTATTTCAAAACAAGCCTTTTGTGTGCTTTCAGAAGAGGGGAACGTTATGATTAAGAGAGGGGGCAGCTTCCAATAAAAGGCTGACTTGCTGTGGTGTAGTGTGCTTTACTCTGGAACCTCCCCCCTCCCTCCCTTATGCCAGCATGGCCCACACGAACGATCCCTGGGCACACTGACTGAGTGAGCACTGCTCAGGCGTCGCTGCTGGCTCTTCTTTCAGGCCCAACTCGCACTGTTACAGATGAATGCCAGCTGCCAGTCGCAAGTTCCTCCTGGACGTGTAATGTTCCCAGCACCCTCACAGTTGTGCAGAGCTTCACACAGGTCAGTGACAAAGCCCCGTCTCAAAAACTGCCGCAGATCACGGGGCTGCTCAGGGGGCTCGCTGAAGTGCCAATGAAGCCATTAATGGCCTCTCACCAAGGTGCAGCAAACCTTTCACCCGCCCGTTTGATTCCACCCCGTCGCGGAGGAAATGGCAGAGGGGTCTGCAAGGTTAATTAAGAAAAACATGTTTCTAAGCTCTGTGAGTGTGTCCCTGGCCCCTCCCTCACCCAATACAATGTTTTTTTCTTCTATTTGCATTAAAATGCTTTGAGTGTTCTTTTTAAGAAACATCTGAAGAGCAAACTCGTTTCATCACTTTTCAAGCCCAATTTTTAAAATATACATCTGGAAAAGGGATGGCTCTAGCTTTCACGTTCAGCTTTAACCCCCTCTCTCTGCAATCAGCCCTCTCCATGTTTGCAGCCGTAGGTCGTGGCTGCGCCCTTGGTTAGTTTTGACGGCGCCCAGTGGTGCCGCGGTGCACAGTTTGGGAACCCCTGTCCTACAGGGTCATAAAAGTTATTAAGAGCAGATGCCTCACCTACCAAATGGTGGCATTCTTCGTCATTGGTATTTCCTCTCACCCAAGTAGATTACTGCCACCTGTATGGGCTCAATCAAGATTGGAAGCTGTTATATCTTCAATTCTCTGGATAGATGTGGGGGTCCAGGTAGCGTAAAGATAATTATGGGTTTGGCCTAGGTTTCTTTATTCAATGGGGACCCATATCATGGTTAAAATCTGCAATCCATCTGCAATGGATTGGCTTCATATGGCAGGACTTAAATAAAGATCACAGGTGCATGCAATACAAACACAGCAATTGTCAACAACAGTGGCAATTGAGAAGGTGCTCCAAGACTATCTGGATGACCCAACTGAGGTGTACCTAGATCAAAACCCATTGACCTATAGCCATGGGAAAAAGGAATCAGTGGGAAAATGCTGCAGGCTGGCAGTAAACTATCTATTATATTTGGTGTGCAGAAGTGCAGTTTACACCGGCTATTGTAAATAACCTTAAATGGACCAGTGGGAATGGCACCAATAATCATTCAAGGCAGACATAGCCTTTTTTTTTACTGGGATGGACTGACTCATAGAGGTGACAAAGACTAATCCATTCCTTCGGTTCAATAGTAGTCTTTGAAATGAGTAATGGCATCAGCTTGCAAGGGAAGCCTCCATTTCATAAAACGAATAGGAAGATACTTTCCGTCCCTATTCTTTGCTTTATTTCTATGCTAGGCTGCCTAAGAAGATTCAAAATATTAAACTGCTTATATGTAATGTATGTCGCTTCCTGGGAAAAGAGATTTATAGGTAAATACACACCACACTTGGAACATGTAACTTCTACAAATGAATACCAAATATTGCTTATTCATGTGTTGTCTGGAAGGGCCTTTACAGGTAACCTAAACTTGATGGCCAAGATTTACAAAGGTTTTGTGTTGGGTTTGCTTTACCTTTTTAATGCAAAACCAACACAAGAACTTTTTGGTGATTTACAATACAACGCAAATTGATATTTGGGAATCAAGAGAACTCAAAGAGGACTACCCCAGTGGACTGGAAAGCGGTGGCTTGATTAGGATAATTCAGACTGGAGGCTCAAGCGGCAAACTCAAATATGTGGTTATGGTGTGGATATGTCACATGAGAGGCACAGTTAGGTTTTTCTTTTTTATTGTTTGGGTAATTGTCCAGGTACATGCAGCTAGTTGTCTGGTTGTCTAAGACCTGTATGAGATTACCTCTTAATTAATTTTATGCCTATGGTGTACCCTCTGGCTCATCAAGGACCATGTTTACCTTGATGAGCTCCATTCTCATTATCGAATGGAACTCCACAGGCCTTCTCCTCTGCAAGGAATCTCCCTAGTGCTCCTGCTCTGAGGTTTAGCCCTGTACCCAAGGCGGACATTGACAAATGAATGCAGATTCACTGTTCATTTGTATATAGTGTTATTTTGAAAGATTTTTTAACTGTGCGGATGCTCCCTATTTTGCATTGTTACAGCTTACATAACAATTAGCTAATTTGGGAGTCTGGGGCTGCTAAAGAGAAACACTGTCTGAATTTGGTAACTGAACTGTCCTCTTCCTTCCATGACAGAAGTGAGGGGCTCATGAACTTGATGAATGTTGTCTTTAATGAAATCAAAATTTTCTCTGCATAGTAATTGGAGAATCGTCATTTCCCCTACCTATCCATTCTAGAAATACCTGACCATTTTCCTCCAAGTTGTGTGATCTGTTATGCTGATAATCTGGATCACCAACAGATCTCACACTTGTCGAGGTGGATGTGGTTAAAGCTACACCAACTATTATAGGATGAGGCTACCAAAAATTGTGCATTTGTCCATGCCACCCCTCTTAACCAAGTAAGAAAGGGACATAATAATACAGAGAATAAATTACTGCACCAAGGATACGTAGTATGCACCCTTTTTACAACCTAGGTCCCCTGGATTCTGCTGAAGTAACCTTCTCCTGAGTCCTGAGACTTGGGAGTTTTATTATGCTTACAATTGTAAATAACTCTATACTATTTTCCAATTTTATCTTGAGAGTCTCTGTCATGGATTTTCCACTTACACTGTGTTTCTGAGATGAACCATGTTTTTCTGTGATGTTTTTCCAGTTAGCGGTGGGACACCACCAGCATTAAAGCCTATTGGAAAACACACCCTGCCTTAAGGTTTGGGGCTGACAGGGGGAGGTGGCAAACACACTTTTTCTACTCAAGTAGGAAAAGAAGATATAAGGACGGAAAGGAGGCATGGCCATTTTTGGTTCTGTTTTGGCAGACTCCGTTAGTGGTCAATAGTTACAGAAGGTTGGGCAAGAGCAGTAAATACACATATATTAATGATAGGAGGGTGGGTGCTGCCCAGCCTGGTCAAGCCATTAAAGAGGGGGAGGGTTGGACATGGTCATGTTCAGTATTCCAACGCTGATTTCAGAGTGATGGACTGGAGAAGGTAAGGTAACGTACCTAACCATGCAAGGGAGCTCAGTTAGAGAGAGACGAAAAAGAGGAGGATGGGGATGGATCCAGTTGGACAATTACTTTGGGATGGACCATGTGCAGGCCTCAGTCTCTATCGTTACTATGTAGGTGGAGCTTCCTGTTTAATTAATGGGGATGCTTCATTAACCAGCAATACCTTGTACTAAATTTAAAAAATAGACTTGGACAATGTAAAAAATGGTTTTGCATCGCTCTTTAAAACCTTTTTTTTGCATTGTTTATTTGCAAGCGCTGAAAATAGGAACACAGCTGGATGATTCCCAGCAACAAAAATAGCCCCCACTTTCAGTGAAACCGGCCCCCACCCTGTCATAAAATACAAATGCCCAGTAGCCCCAGTTCAGGCCTGATTGTGGGCTGGCTGGGACAGAATGTGGAGGTGTGACTGGGCACTAGTTTACTCAGTTCTTCTTCTACTGATTACTTTCAATGGAAGAGAGGATGACACAAAAACATAGGAAGGTGAATAATTTAAAAATGATTGGTGCCTGGGCTTGGAAGCAATACCTTTCCAAATGCAGCGGTTGCCATTGAGAAAGATAAGTGACTTACCACTTGTCCCAGCGCCCGCTTGTTCCTCCTCCACAGCAGAATGGTCCTCATCTCCTCCTCTGCAGCCTGGAGGAGTTGAGGATCTGGTTTGATAAAAATGTAACACTATTTATAATATCAGTAGTACCAACCACAGCATATGTACATGGCAAAAAAACAAATGTGAAATTATTAATATCAATTCAAAAGGTTTTCATGACATTTTAAATTCAAGTAGCAAACAATTCAATGCTATAAAAAAAATTATAATGGAGGAAAATTGCCAGGAAATGAAATGGCTACGAAAGGTTCAGAAAACATCGTTTTAAGGAGGGGAAGGAATGTAAAGGAGATATGTAAAAGAGAGGTGGGGGAAAGTTTTTGGCGCAGTAACTAAAAAGAATGAAAGAAAGCTGCAGACAGAATGAAGTCAGCTGAGGAAGCAGAGGGAATATGAAAAAAACACAAGGATGCATGTGGGGTTAATGGATATTAATGTAGATAAGGGGACGTTGGGGAGAATGAAGAATACAGTAGGCTACAATGCATGCTAAAATTGAGACGTGTCACAAGTAAGAAATAATAAACATGATGTACCAGCACCAGCAGGAATGGCTGGTGTTGAGGCTGTGGCACTGTCACAGCATTACAGAAAGTCACAAATTGTCCCTTTTCAAGGAACTGTACTATAGGCAAATTTCTCCGTCTATAAGAGCTTGCCACAGTATGGATCATGTGCTATGTCTAGTTACTAGCATACAACAACTTTTCAATAAAGTGTCACAAAATCTTAATTATCTGCTGTGAATTATTCTATCAAGAAACAGTCTATCAGGAAATTCTGATATATAAAACAGTCTATCAGGAAATTCCGATATATAAAAGAATATTTCTTTATATAAAAAAACATTAATGAAAATTTGTCAATAGATTAAAAATATCTTCTCACAGAGAAGTTACAATACATATACATTAACAATTTATTACACGTTAAAAAAAAAAAAAAAAAAAAAGAAGAGCAAACTTATTGTGAAGGCATTGGCAGGGTCCTGTGCCTGGGCCATAGTGGTGGTTTTGGCCTCCTTGGTTCGCTTTGGTTGTCCTGAAAGGAGGAATGATAAAGAAGACACTGATTAGTAATACTGTTTAAAACATGGTATTTTTTAGGAAAACAAATCTACTCTCTGACTAACCAATCCTATTCTTCCCTTCAACTTCCACCCTAAAAATAGTTCCCTATACATTATTTCCTACAAATGATAATACTCCTCCATTCGCTTCATACACTCTTGCTATTTTGTCACTGTGAAAACTATGGGAAAAGTCAGTCTCCCATCGTGTACTGAATCCCACTGAGGTGGCTAGCGTCACAAGAATCATGGAGGACAATTGGACAACGGCAGTCTGGTGCAAAAAGTTCATTTATTATATATTATGCACATTTATTTACATATGCAAAGTGGTGGTTGTCAGAGTTTCCATAGAAAGAGCATTTTGTGTTTTTCTAATAACCTGGGTGCAGTTTAATGAATCTGCATAAGTTCATCGACCTCATCTCCTTCTTGGAAAGTTTCATGGTGATCTGTCAAGTGAGGGCCAACACATAGGGGCATCCTAAAACATTGATTTCCCATTTTAACTCCCACAGGAAAATTCTGTTGCAGGTACAGAAGAAATGTCTGAATGGAATTGCATCAAATTTAGCAAAAAATTAGAACTTTACTTTGCATGCTTTTTGTGATTTGATGTAATCTGTACAACCATTTTCGAGAAATTTGCATTTAAAGAGGCCATTGATGGCATCACTGAGTAGTAAGCGGAGTAAGAACTAAGGGAAAGGAAGAATAAACAGTTTTTAAGCTCAACTTCACTCTAGCTACAAAATACTACATACCGGGCCTAAGAGACCCAAATGGCATAACGACTAGTGACTAATCTGCCAAGCTCCTATTTTCCCCCCAATCCTACCCACAGAAGAGAGAAAGAGATGGGAAAATAACTTCACAGGGAAAACAAATGATTGCAAAAACAGAAGACACAGCATCTACATCACTGCCATTCTATTTTCTACCCCAAATGTGCGGTTACATCACGTCATTATTAAGTGCCCTGGCTGTAGCAGCTGTAAATGGAATGTTCAATACTGTTCAAGGCAGCATGGGGATTGGGTGGGGCTTCCATTTTGCTTCTTATCCATGCTCTGCAGAATTCCTATGTAGCAAATACAAACGTGTGTCACGATTCCATAGGTGTTTATTTGTGCAACCCGAAAATAAGCACAACAAGCACTGGCTGCCAGACTTTTGTCTTTGTCAGTGCTTCTTTTGTTTTGTCATGGTTTTTGCAAAACTTTATTGTTGAGGAAACTGCTGGTCTCCTATCTATCTTAGAAAAAATATTGGCCCAAAGCAAAAATATGTTTTTTGTCTCAGAAAGCACGCTTTCTATAGTAATTCATAGCACCTAAGGGAATTTCTTGTGGTGATGTGGCCCATGTGAAAGGGAGGACTGCCATCACTCACAGTGAAGTTAGCCAATGGCTGAAGTAGGGTGACCGACTGCCAGGGCCGGACTGGCCGTAGCGGGCACCGGGCGTTTCCCTGGTGGGCTAGAGGGTTGGGGGCCGGTTTTGTGGCTGTGGGGGTCAGTTTTGTCACTGGAGGGTGGTTTTGCAGCAGTGCTGCAATATCAGTCCCCTGTAATAAAAGCGGGAGCGGTGCTTCTTACTACTGCCCCCCCACCCCCGCTCCCAGGTCCGGTCGAGCATCAATCGGCCAGGGCCGGTCGCTGTTCCCAGTCGGGCCCTGACGACTGACCCATGCCGGGGTTGTAGTAATCAGAAGACAAATGAGAATGACTCAATAACAGACCTGTGGATTAATACTGCATGCTGCAAGCCCATTCAAGGAAGTAAATTATACAATTAATTTGAATAAAATCAAAAGGATTTAGCTAACACAGACCTGAAAATTCTGCTAAGCCCCAGCAGTAATTATCCCCCAGTCATGGCAGAAGATAAGCAAAATGAAATAAGTATCTTTTTAATATAGTATTGGGCAGAACAAAGTAAAGTAAAATTAATATCTGTTTTTAAACGATTGTTATTTATGTATTAACAGTGCAACTATTTTTTTTCCACCTCACACACCCTCTCTGCTTTTTGGTTCTTAAATCTTTCATTGTTAAATAGACAGGCGGTTCGGAAAGCGCCTTTCCCTGCCACGGTTGCTTATTTCAAAGCAGTTGCAGCTTGCTCTTTCACGAATACCTGTACACCGAGTGCTAATGAGATGCTCTCTGTTACTCACCGAGTGTACAGCACTCGCAGCTAATTGCCAGACAGTACAGGGAGTGACTGCGGCCTCTCTGCCCTCGGCGATGGGATATATTTCCGTGACAAAGGACGAAGAGGGCCTGAAAAAGACACAAAATGTTACGAATATCAGTAACAAAAGCAAACACCTCAAAAGGGTTTGTATACCAAAAAAATTAGAAAAGGAAAAAAACTTCATTAAACCAGTACAGATGGGCCTGAGAGCAGGACAATATGCAACTATATATTAGATTTATTAAACCTGTCCGGGCACGAAGAGCGTAGCTGCGTTATGAGCCGTGGTGGAATGGAATGCCAGTGCAAGGCAACATGTTCCTTTCTGCAGGCGTTCAACGTGAGTCACCAGAAGAGGGGAGAAGGCGGGATCGCCACAGGCCAGCAGCAATGTACAGATCTTTTTACATTCCGCCTTCGAAAGCAGGATGCATGTGGTATTGACGTGCATCTACGTCCCTTCACATTTTCCAACTGCCTTGTGGAGGACATTGAACAGCAAATTGGTGCCAGAGGGCAAGTATTTATTATTCCCTTCCCCAGGGCTTTAAGTGGGAAAAAAAACTGGGGGTGCTCTAAAAGGGGCGGGGCAAACATCTTAAAGGGGTGTGGCCTATCCAAGTAGGGGCGTGGTCTAATTCAAGATAACTAGCGTTGTGTTAGGGCTGGGGCAGGATCACGCAGACTAGTTCCTCTCTCTGCGCTTCACTTGTTGCTGGATTACACTGCAGCCTTGACGCTCAGTGTGAAAGGTCAGAGCAGGGTCGTGCTGGAGCAGTCTGCCTGTGGTCATCTCTCTCCTATCATCCCACGATGTCAAGGCTGGCACCACGGCGACGTTGCTCCTGCGCTGCAAAAAGAGAAGGGAAATCCTGAGAGAAAATGGCTCTCTTTAAAGGATTTCCCTTCCTCCTACAACACGGCTCACCTGGCGGACGGGAAGAGAGGAAAAGATGAGAGGTGCTATATGCACATTTATTGACATGTGCCTTACTGTAGGGGCAATCACTACAAGCAGGACTTTAAGTGGGCCAGGTCTGTCCGGGTCTGAGCACCGGCAGTTATTTTCAGTAGTGAGCAAAATGAGCATGCGCACATCGATGTGCATGCTCTCACTGCAGTCCAAGAAAAAAAAAAAGAAAACGGACGCATTCCATGAAGTTGTAGAGGCAAAAGAAAAAAGTAGTTTCCTGATGTGAGTGGAAGGATAGAAGTCATCTAATCAAAAGGATGGCAAAGAACCTGTGCTTCAAAGGAAGGGACTGACTCAAGAACAGGATGTAAAGCCACTTTATAATGAACAAGCAAGAGAGTGACAAGGAAGACAACCAATGGTAAGCAATGGGCTGGCCTCAAGCCCACACTATTTGTATTGTCCACAACAGGTTTTCGACAACAGACAACTAAAAACTGCCAGTAGGTTGAGACCGAAAAAAATAGGTGTCAACATAGATTTAATCAATCAATCAATTATAGGTTCAAGCCATTCCAGAATCTCAAAACGTCAACGAATGGCCTGTTTCATTGGAACAGGTACCAACCCTAGTCAAACTCTTCCTGCACAGCTCGGGAAGGTTCCAATACAGCTCTTGCTTACTGGCGTGATGCTAAATACACAGGGCTCAATGTGCCTGCGGCACTAATGCCGTCAGCATCTTTGGCTGCTCCTAGAACTCAAGTTCGTTTCGATTTGGTGAGAAGAGAACATGACGGGATGTTCACATATTGTAGGAAAGCAAAGGTCAGCACAGGAGAGGGCTTTTCTAAACGTGATGCAACTGGAGCGCAAATGACTGTGCCAGAAGTGCTTTGAATCCGTCCAGGTCACTGACAATGGATGAACAGTGTACGGATTTTTGAATGCGGGTGCAGTCTGTTATTCCGCCACTAGGGAAAGTTTCTCAGTCTAAAATGCAGCGCTGCTATGATCTTCAAATTGTTTGGTAAAATTAGCGCACTGCACTATGCTGATACAATCACAGCGTGGAATCAGTAGCTCATAAAGAGATCACCAAACAGCAGCTCATAGCAACTCAAATAGCAATGCAGGGCTTTGCGAGGCCCGAAAATAGAGCCCGAAAGAGACCCGTTTCGAGGCCCCCTGAAAATAACTGCTGGTGCTCAGACCCGGACAGACCCGGCCCACTTAAAGCCCAGCCCTTCCCTCTCAAAACAAGCCTATTTTTGCTGCGGAGAGAGCAACTTCCTGCAGAGGGCATGCTAACGCACTTATCGGGCCACTGTTTTCTTTATTTAATTTTATTTTAAGGGCCAAGGAAATTACCTATACCATGGTTTCCGATAAGGCAAGCACGGTGTGTTTTTTTCGTGGTGTGGCCTAGGTGTCATGGGCCCTAATGCAAGAAAGGAAAATGGGTTCTTGCTCACTCCGCGTAGCAATTAAATACAGATTTAATGTGGGTGCTGCATGCTCCTCGCACAGGGCCAGACTGGCCATAGCGGGCACTGGGTGTTTTCCCGCTGGGCCGGAAGGGTGAGGGCCGGTTTTGATCCGTGGGGGCCGGTTTTGTTACTGGGGGGCATTGCTGCAATATCGGCCCCCTGTAACAACAGCGGCAGCGGTGCTTGACACTAGTGCTCCTCCCCCTGGAGCCGGTGCCTCTTAGTAACACCCCCTCCTCCCCCCGGGGCCGGTCGAGCAGAATTACCATGGCTGCTTTCTGTTCCCAGTCCAGCCGTGTCCTCACACCTAGGCCCCGGTGTCACTGCACCTGACGCAGTAATAATATCTGGGCCTCTGGTTACGGGTCTCTAAGTTCCTCATTTTACCTGTCTTTATGTCTCTCCTCCTTATCACCATACCTCCACCCTCCCCCTTTCACAATCTTCTTTCTGTCCCCTTTTCTGTCTCTCACTTCCCCTCATCTGCCCCTCTCCAGTGATTATCATCTTTCTCTCTGACCTCCTTAGTGCTGGCCCCATTCTCTTTCTGGGGCCTTGCCACTTTTCCTCATCCTTATCTCATTTCTTTGACCGTCTCATCATTTTACCCTTCCTCCATTCTGTGACTTGTTCCACTCCTCCTCTCCATCTTTCACCTTCTCCTTTTCATTATCCCTTTCCACTTTCATCTCTCCCTGAACTTGATGTTCATACACAGAGCTAGGCCCCATGTAGGCTTTTTGTTCAAAAAGCATAAAAAAAGCATCTGAACAGCAACCTATAAAGAAACAGCAGGCAGGGCTATCAGGATGGGCCACCTCTAGGGCTCTGGTGCCCTAGCTACGATGATACCTCCTTCAGGCTAATCTTGATGGCATGTTGTTGCATCCTGCCCTCCCATCTGCTTTCAGTGCTTTCCAAAGTCTGGAGCCTCTACAGTGGTGCTTAATTTGTGGAAAATATTATTAATAATAAGTGCAGGGGCCCAAAGTGTTTGTTAGGAGTTGGCTGCTGGGTTTGCCAAAAATCAAGGCTGCCTTTTCTTAAGTCCACCTCACCCCTCTTTCTTCCACCACCCTACCTAGCTCTTTCTTCCACCACCCTACCTAGCTCTTATCTCGCTCTTGCAGGTTCTTTTTCATACCTGCATCCTCCCTTTGATATTGTTTTTCTATCTTTCCCTTTCCTTTCTCATTCCGGTTGATAAAAAATAAGCCCCAGCCACCAAAAATGATTGGTGGTGCCAACACCTTCCATCGTGTATGCAAATCAAGGGCTGGACCCTCAACTCCCAGTATTCTGTCTCCCTGTTTCAGCTGACTGTAGGTTAGTTGAGTGATCAGGTGTCCCATCATAGGGTGCAAACTGCAGATTCCCCTAGATAATATTGAAGAAGAGTCTTAATTTTCATATAGACAAAGGATATGAATATAATGCATCTCTCTTCTTGTTTTATTTATTACCTCTTTATAAAACACTATAACTCCCATAATTCTTCTCCCCTGATCAGGAAGCAGTAGTCCATATACCATTTCCCGTTTTCATGATGAGTCAGAGTCTACAGTCAATAAAAAAATTCGAAAAATAACATACAGCTTCAGAAAACCAAGAAGCAGCCAAAGTACTTCTTTCTTTGGTCATCCTCCTCCTCCCAGGATGAAATGTTAAACTAGCATCACATGCCGTTGCCCAACCAGATTATGGTTAGAAGCTTGAACCCATTGCTTGGCTGGACGAGATTGGCACTAAAATGAATCAAGAAACTATAGTACCATCAGCCAGAGGAAGGGCTAACAAGTATCAGACGTGGGATAATATATTGTCCTTCTTTCTTTTTAATAAAAGCAGTCGTCTCCTTCAATATTATCTTGGAGCATCTGCAATTTCAATGCAAGGCAGGAGGCTCTATTATGATTTACAAAAGAGGTCTTGGATATAGAACCGCACTTATTTATGTCTCGGGAAGTTGTTTACATATGGTGCGATGATCAAAAGAAACAAGACCCCATAATTTCTTAATGTGTGAAAAATAAATTTCACATCAAAAATTTACAAAATTGGTTTGATCCGCACACATTAATGGCAAGAAATCAATTCCACCAATTGAGATTATTCACACATTTCTTTATTCTTTAAGCTTTTTTCTTTTTTTTCTCACAGGTAGCCAACGCGTTTCGTCCTATTAAAGGACTTCTTCAGGGCTACAAAACATAGACAAAATACATAATATTGTAAAAACTTATTCTTTACACATATAACAAAAATTCCAAATATTTATGTGATCTATACATATGTATAATCGATACTCTATTTACATATTTACACTGATATATTTTAAAAACAATCAACTTTTTTATTGTGAAATGCACCTTATCATTCATAGTGCGAGGCCATGATCCATATATAAACATTACTCTGTGAGTCATCATTTATGCCATAAACATAAGCAGTAAATCCATCCTTCTGCAATATGGCGGTTAGGTAGTATCAGAAATCTATTTTTAGATACTGTATTACTATTAAAATTTAAAACTATGCTATAAAATTCCTTTGTACCCAAATGTATAAGCTGGAGAGGAGAACCTAAATAAAGAGTTCAAATAATCCAAATCAGAACATTTAATGCAGCATCATTGGGAGATCAGCATGCCTAAGTAAATATTTGGAATAGTCCAAATTATGACATTTATTGCAGCATCGTTGAGAGATCAGCTTAGGAATGTAAACAGATGTTTATATCATTATATATTTACCTCATCAGTAATCCGTTATACTACATGAGTGTTCTCACTTCTCAGGTTAAGTGATCATTGGGGAGCTCTTTCTAAGAGATATATTAAAATAATAAAATGTCACGTCAAAACTTATAAGATCTATACGCACCTCTCTATTTATACATACAGTATACTTATGCAAATAGCGCACGGCCTTATCTACAAAGTCATACCTGCACGTCTTTTATATTAGATCCTGGATAGAACTGGTACTATTTGGTATATTCCTTTAAGCGGTGTATTGGTCAATGTCGACCTCCGTATCTACGAGATAGAACACGAGAGTCCATCAGTTATAGTACATATTGCTCATAGCATTCACAAACAAAATAGTCACACTCATAATATCAATATATTTTCAATTTGTTTTATATAATCACACGATTTGTCATTAGCCCTTATTAAATGTTATTAATATCATTGCTAGTTATATAATATGTCGCCTCTGTATATATCTCAACCGCTGTAAGTTGTTAAAAGTTACGGGCACATTCAGAAAGTGCAATATTGTCACAATGAGACTCGTGATACTGTCATGCAGTTTCACGAGATCTCATATTATTTGCCGCACTGCTATTTCGCATCATATGAAAGTATTTGATATTTAAGCAAGAAACACGTTAAACATGTCTCGACGTCCCAATATTGCCCGGTGTATTGGAAAAATCTTGCCTCACAAAGCACACACAGTCCATCTTGTCTATATGCAATGCGCGATATTCAATGGCTTACTGTTGATACAGGGTCCAAAACGTATATCATCCCTTTTTAAATGAGGGCGACTTGTGCATAACTCGTTGTATATATGACCTCGCGATGTATGCAAATATAGAGTATCACAGAAAATTGTCATTACTCACATATACGATATTCGAGTTTAATTGACTTTGCACATATCCTAGCCGCCCACCTTTAACGTGTGCCTTATGCGATCAGCCCTAGTCGGACACACACCGTTCTTCATATCCTCACAGAAAATGTTATGTTTAAGGCAAAATTCGTACGTCAACGACCCCTTTCTTAAATTCAAGAGCGACGTTTGCATGAAATCGGAATTCAATGTGTAACGTTAGTAGATCTTAACACATGTTTCAACATTCCACCATTGACGGGTGCCTTAAAGTGATATAACACTCTCGAGGCACACATCCTGTTCACATAAAATACGAGACGTTTAAAGCACAGTATACGATCAAGTCATAACCAGTTAAGCAAAAACCAATTATTCTAACACTGCATTTGCATGTGCGCTATGCTCACCTATCACAACGTATTCAAGGCATACATCCCTCCTTCCACGTCTTTACACCGCCAAGACGAGCCTCATCCGAGACTCGGCTTTTAAATCTTCCCTCCCTTGTCACGCATGCGCAATCGACTCTTTCCATAGTTCGAGATGGCGGCCATCTTAAAAGGGTGTAATTCCTATACGACATTAGAATACTTAGCTCATTCATACTATTATCTCTAAATCGTTTATGGCGAATAACATTTCGCGAATAGTTCATAGTCTAATCTAACGTTAATCCATATTTAGACAAAATTAAAGGATAATGGATAAATTTAATATAGGTGTTAGCTTCTTTTATAGTGATTGCACATGCGCAATGGCATACATACTTCATTATTTTCAAAAGATCGTGCCTTAGCAAGGGTGATCATATGAAAACCTGATTTAAAGCCGTGCATTACACTACGGTTGTCAATGTGATTATATTTTCTCAGTGCGGCGTAAAAATTCATGAGTACAATAATATTTACTCAATTGCTACGGCTATAGCTGTATAATGATTATTCATGCAAAATTTCTACTGGGTCCCTTATGACAAAAAATATAGTCTAATAATTAGTTTTATTAATTCGTACCTTCCTGTACTAATTATGCAGTTGCTATACATATGCTATCATTGGGCATCTCACTGTTACCACTGTAAAGTGCCTATATGGTTTCCTCAGAGAACTGAATAATACTGCACAGTTATGTGCTAATGTGTCTAATATAGCATTGTAGTTATGGAGTTATAGTGTCAAAAATACTCCAGTCCTGTTTTTATCAAATAGCAGATGGAAAATACAATTGCAATGATACTTATTGTCACATAAGTAGTGGTACAATCAATGTGAATACATATTATTCAATAAAATCAACATTGTATATAGCATTTGATAGTTGTACATAATCAGTGTTTCTAAGAATACAATATATGTGATACATATATTCTGAGTATGTGTTGTAAAAACACTTTATAGAAAATAATGCATCTCAGAGTTGCTGTTCAATCCCTGTTGCGTTGATCGCAACTTACATATCCATCTTGCCTCTCTCTGGCGTAAAAGAAGTTCTCTGTTACCCCCTCTCTCACCACTGGCAAGATGTTCTATGGCATGAAACCATATATCTCTTTTGTCTGGGTGCTCATCTTTTATATGTATTGCAACTGGATACCTTTCATCAAGATTTTTTATTGCACGTACATGCTCCTGTATCCTTACTTTAAGACCCCGTATACTACTTCCTATGTACATTTTTCCACAGGCACAACCAATAACATAAACCGTGTGTGTAGTATTGCAATTAATGAATGACACGATTTGGTAGGTTTTGTTGGTGTTGTACATAAACTCTGTGGTTTTGTTCTTACCCAAGCGGCATACTGAGCAGTTGCCACAAACATGGAAACCACTAGGTCTCGTCGGTAACCATGTTCTGTCTGTCTGATCAGTATCCTTTTTTCTTACATAGCTTGGGCAGAGCTTTTGCTTAATAGTGTTGCCTTTACGATACACCACCCTCGGTTTGCATGGAATAATACACGACAAGGTTGTATCTGTACTTAGTATTGACCAATTTTTCTCAACACATTAAAGATATGATTGCTGTGTTGATTGTACTGTGTAATAAACAACACATTATTTTTAGGCTCCATCCCTTTCTTAGTTCTCTTAGGTTTACCTGAGTTACCAGTGAAAGTCTGTTTTCTATCCAATGCTCTGGCTCTTGTCTCAGCTTTTTCAAGACAGATATTACCATAGCCACGTTCTTTGAAGTTTTTTTTAATGTCATTGATGGTTCGTACAAACTGTTCCTCTTCACTACAGTTTCTCCGAGCTCGTACCATCTCGCCATATGGTATGGCATTGATGGTACTCTGGGGATGGGAACTCAAAGCGTGCAACACACTATTGCACGCAGTTGGTTTCCTGAATATCTCACTCTCAATTCTCCCTTGTTTCACATACAATCTGAGGTCAAGGAACTCAATTTCCTTTTTGTTAAAGGTCATCGTTAACCTGACATTGAATCTATTTGCATTGAGATAGGTGTAATATTCCATCAAAGTTTCAACATCACCATTCCAAATCATCAGAATGTCGTCAATATAGCGACCGTAAAAGATGATTAAATCCATTTTTGGGCTCCTCTACCATAGGTTTGCTCCACCTCATACAAACCCATGAAAAGGTTCGCATAAGATGGAGCAAACCTTGAACCCATCGCTGTTCCCTGTCTTTGAAGGAACCAAATCCCATCATGCAAATATACATTATTGGTCAAAACCATTTCTGCCATCTCTATCAGCATTTGAGTATGGTCAAGATGACTTGCACTTCTTCTATACAAGAAGAATCTCAGTGCTTCATTTCCAATTTTTGTTTGTATGCACGTATATAGACTTTCAACGTCCATAGTGACAAAAAGCAAGTCTTCACTATCCCAACTAAAATCTTCCAATTTATCCAGGACATCACGGCTGTCCTTAAGATAAGACGGAAGATTTTTCACATAGGGTTGTAGGTATCCATCTATATATTCAGCTAGACATTCGGTAGACCCTCCATTTCCCGATATTATTGGCCTACCAGGAGGATTATGCAGAGTCTTATGGATTTTTGGGAGTGAATAAATGCATGGAATTTTGGAATTTTCAACTTTTAGGTATCTATTATGCAGTTTCAAAGACTTTGCTCAACTGCTAAAGCTGCATGCTCTATAAGTTTTGTTATAGAAACCTTTAAATATAGATACCCTTGGCCAATCTTCAGTTCTCAAAATATCCTCCAACCTCGCCCTGGCCCAAAAAGCCTTAAAAGCCATTGCACCCTTTGACGAGTGAGCCCAAAACAATCCATGCCAACCCCTTCCATGATCATTATACTTTTAACCCACGACTAAGAGTAGTAGAACTCACAGATTTAAATGTTCTGTGTAAAGCTATAAATAGGTGCAGAACAGATATCCTTAAACTTTAAGTTATATGTATGCACTAATCGAGACTTCTGACGAGCCGCGGCCGATCCATTGGGGCTGAGGGGCCACACCCCTCCACCTTTCGCCCCTTATGAACAGTGTCTGGCAGGCTGCACAATGGTCAGCCTGACAGACACTGTTCATTTCAGGCCAGGCAGCCAGGAGCCAGACATGCGCAAAATGTACAGGCTCCTGGCTGTCTGAGCTGAACTTTTCTGGGCTGACGAAGTCACAGCTCCTGTGGGCTTGATGTTCTCAGTTCAGCAAAGGCCCCTGAGGCCCTCCCCTCAGTGACTAGGGGTAGCGTCACTGATTGCCTCGCACCTGGGCGCTTCAGTTTTAAGCTCAGAAGCGCTCAGGGTCGAGTGTCAATCAGTGGCACTTCATCACAGTGTCGGGTGGGGTCAGCAGTCTCACTGACCCCACCCCACTCTGTGATGACGTTGGGACTGCTGCATTCCCTCATTGGCTGACCAATGTCCAGGTCAGCCAATGAGGGAAGGCATCAGTCCCAAGCCTCCTGGAACCTCCGAGGCTGAGCTGGCTGCAGGTAAGTGTTTTTTCTTTTAAATTAATATTTGGTGCGTGCATGCGTGTATGTATGAATGATTGGTAAAGAGTGTTGTGAATGGATGTGTTTGTGTGTGTGTGCGCATGCGTGTGAATGCATGGCTGTGAGTGTTATGTGTGTATCCCGTCCGCCCCCCTCCTTCCAAAACTTACCAGCCGCCACTGCTTCTGATCACACATAAATTAGTTTGTAGAGAAAAGGCGGGGAACATGATGAAAACAGAGAAATTTTTGGTATGTTTGGCATTGTAAAATGAACCTCCACAGGTGAAAAATGCATGGTAGAATTATCCAGCACTCAAAAAACTGATACCCTTCAAAAAAGAAACCAAACATGACAAAATTACCAATTTTGATGACAACATTTCAAGGTTCACCGGTCATTGTCATCCCATGATAGAAAAAGCTGTAGAACAAACTCTACATCCCATAATGTAGAACGCCTACGCTTAGGTAGATGCATATACCTGATACTCCTCAATAATTTGCAAACCAGTGGGTGCTCCCAACCAGTTTACCTTCATCTTTCTGGTGCCCTGCTATTATGGCTGATATATATCCATTAATATTTATGTAAGCTTTCTGTCCTGCTGCTCACAATGCTAGAAAATGTAGAACTCTTGTAACATCAGAGGAAACAGGATCAATTAATCTTCCCACACACCAGCTACCCCTGGTCTCCCATGCTGACTTACAGGCCCATGTTGCTTCTTTCTCCAAGGATACCCTTATATAAGCAGAAGCTGATTCCAAAAAACATGGAATGCCAGTGAGTACCCCGACCCGAAAGACTCCATGCCATCAGGGTGAGCCTGCCCTCCAAAACCCAGTTGTGAAACTACACCAGAGTGTCCCTCAACAGTGAGGAAAGGTTGGAATAAGAATTGAGCAATTGACTGATTTTTCTAGGAGTGAAGGGAAGAAAGGCTGTGCCCTTTGCAATGGAGTAACCAATGTGACCCTTGCCAACTGTCTGCGGATCTGGTAAGCACATCTAGGAGGTGTGATAAATGGTGGAAATGTATAAAGATTCCCACTGGACCAATCCTGAACAAAAACATCTGATGCTAGAGCTGTGGGATCTGGTCTCCACCTGTAAAATTTTCCTAACTGAGCTGTCAAGCAGGACGCAGAGAAGTGTACCCTGAAAATGTCTCTGTCTTGTTCAGAATCTGAAATTCTTGGAACTCCAGACACCACTCGCTACTCTTGCATGTGGTCCTTGAAAAACAATCTGATACTGCATTCTTCAGTCCCGGAAGGTATTTTGCCACCAGAGATATTTTCCTCTATAGACTAAATTCCCAAAAGGACCTGGCTAGACCCACAAATTGCTTTGACTTTGTTAATCCCAGTGTGTTTATGTACCAGTCTATGTGAAGGAGGATCAAACATCTTCAGGCAATGGAGAGCCCTGTTATGAAGAGGACAAGAGCCTGCCCGTCAGATTCCAAATGGGCGGAGAGAAATCTTATTTTGTGACAACATCACACCCAACTCCTTCTTTATCACTTTTAACTTTGCTTCAGAAACCCCATGACTTTCCTACTTCTTGAGGGCACCAACTCTGATGTTTCTACATTGGTAATGAAACCCAATGACTGAATCAATTCTAAGGCCCCAAGAGCTTGCTTCACCAACCTTTCTCTCTTCTGGCCCACAAATGTGATATTGTCCAGGTGCACCACCATCTTCAATTCATTTCCATGTGCTCTTAGGGCTGGCAAGAGGCCTCGTAAAACGTGGTGAAACACCAAGGAGTGGAGGACAGACAGAATGAAAGGGACTCTGAAAATCTGTCCTTGCCACATAAGCTGCTAATACTTCCTGTACTCACGACAAATTGGCACTGTCAGGTAGGTGTCTTTTAAATCCAGACACATCATCCACCCCCCTACAAGAAGAATGTCCCTCAGGCATATGATAGACTCCATTTTGAAATGGTACAGAATGAATTGGCTGAGCTTCCTCAAATTTATTACTAACCGATATTTTGTTGTTCTTCTGTACTAGGAAGATGTTGCTGGCAAAACACTTGGGGAGGAAGCAACATCATTCTCTAGCTTCCTTCTGCAACAACTCCTGTACCTCTGCAGTGACCAGATCCCAACCTTCCTGAGAAAATATATGCGCAAAAGCCACCTGGTCTGTTGTGGTGTTTCATAAAATTCTATTTGAAATCCTCTTTCCATCTGTTATACCCATGGGTCTTTTGATAGTAAACCAAAATGTTGTACAAAAAATGGGCAACCTGCCTCCCACTATCACAAGGAGATACATAGCCTGAGTCCCCCCTCCCCTTTCTTAGCCTCTGCTGGTGATAAAGCATCATCCCCATCATCTTTGTTGAAGAATGTGGGCCTTTAGTATCCATATTGCTGGCAGTAGAAAGGTCTATTAAGATCCCCTAGCTCGTGAAATGACCCCCATATCCACTGGCCTTGGGAGAGACCCATCCAAAAACTTGGGCCAGGAATGATTGTGCCTTGTCCAGCGAGGCAAAGGTCTGAACATACCAACTTTTTTTCTGTATTAAATTGATCTCACAACAGAGACCCTTAAGAGATGCCCCCTGTATCCGAGACTGCTCACTCCCCAAGTGTGGGATCAATATGCAAAAACAGTCCCTTGTGTTCTCAAACAATACCCCAGTGTTTGTGTTCCCAACATGCAGATTGCCCTTCAGCAGAAATTGTTTCCTGGTCCAATTGACCCCTGTCTTCTTCGCCTCTTCCGCAGCACACAAAATACAGGAAACAGGACTTGCAGTATCCAATAATTTATCTTGCCACGAGAACCATGCCATGCCCACACCTTCTCTAGAGTTCTGCCCACCTTTGCTTAAAAATGTTACCTTTTTAGTATCCAGTACAAGAGTTATGGATTCTTTTTTCAGATATTACTGGCCTTGGGTACTCAACCCTCATTTTAGATCTAACACTTCTGTCCACTGAACTTTATATCTTTGACCCAATATATTCGTTAATAAACAGCGGAGGAGGCGATTCCGCTGATGTGAATGCTGAATGAGCCGAGTTTCAACCATGGGAGTCCCCCCTCACTCCCCCAAATAACAATATGAGGCTTATCCCAAGTTTTAATTTTCAGGACATTTGTACCATCATCAACATTGCTGTAATTGCCATTTTCATAGTATTCATCGAAATTCTGCGAACTAAAATCATTGTGTGCGGCCTCTCTCTTGGGCCTCCTATATTACCCACAATAAGGTTTTGCTACATTGACATCAAGTCATTATCTTCCTGCAGAGTTAACCTGCCAATAAATTATTCTCACTCGTACCCATGAGGGGAATCATATTTGTTCTTCATCCTTCTTTTGCCGTCATGGCTACATAATTTCCCTTGTTGGGAATGTAACCTGCCATCCATGGGAATTAAAAAGTTTGCAATAGCATTCACCATGGAATTTCCTATATCAGTGGGCAGTATTCTAAGTGATGAAGGGAATGATTTATGAATGGAATTAGAAAGTGAAATGTCTAGAAATTCACAAAGGTTTTTCCTAAAAACCCCTCCCTCCTCTTTAATTGCACTGTGATCAACCATGTTAATTAGAAAACAACAGAGAATAAAACCCTCTTAAAAACTTCTTTGAACAAGTTACATAAAATACATTAAAACAAGCACACAGAAAAAAGTTTGTGCCTTTAAATGGCAATCGCATAAATCCAGGAAGCTGCTTGCATGAACACTTCCACAGGCAAGGGTCTGCCATTGAACAAATAATATAATGTATCTGACTACGAAATAAATATAGGAAAAACTCCACAGCAGCGTAATTATTCATGTGTGACCCTTGAAAACAAGCAAAGTTCAACCCTAAATAAACAAACTAGCCACAGTGTGCTGAAACAAAGTAACAATTTCACAGCAAGCCTTAAAAGCAGGCACACATGTGAAAATGACTCAAAACAAAGTAACAATTTCACACAGTTCCTTGAAAGTAGACACCTGTGTGAAATTCACCAGAATAAATCGAAACTTCTGTTTAAACACCAAAAATCAATAAATAAATCTACAGTAAATCACAATCCAATGCTAGCAAACAGTGTTTTGCATCGCTATTATCTCTATCAGCAAGAAAAGAGGACATGATGTATGGACTACTGCTATTTATTGGTGGGGATGTTCTTTCTTTGTGTTAATAGCTTCCTGTCCAAGGAAGCAGGATTATGGGAGTTGTGTTCTTTTAAGAAATGTACAAAATAAAGCAAAGAAGAGTCACTGCGTAATAGTGCCTCCTGTCTTGTAATAAAATTCCAGTTTCATGTAGGGTGGGTTGCCAATATGTTTGTGTATCTTCGCCCTTTGCTCAAAGTGGTTTTATGTATGGTACAGAGATCTTTAAATAGAATTCTTAGCTCCACAAGGATCCAGTGTAGCATCCCAATGGCTTGTTTATCTTGTACCTCAGTCTCTTCTGACTGCCTGATTTTGTATCCTTTGGGGCTTGTTGACGACTTTCGATTGAAGCTCAATGTATATTATTGCACAAAAGGCTAAGGCCTTGTTTACAACTAAGCAAACACAAGGAGACGATGGACGGAGCGCACAAACTTTTCAGACACTTACCCCTAGTCACTATTAGATCTGGGTTGAATCCATCATCGTTCTTAAGCTCACTTCGCCACCCCACTTCAGACCCAGCCATATGCAAATCAGTCTTGACCCTGTTCCTTATGGGAAGAGTTCAGCCCGAACTGCCAAGCCAGGTCTTCCCTTGACCGGAAAAAAGCATCCTGGAACCGGTTTTGGGGTAACACCCCTCATCAGCCAGGCAAGCTTGAATCCAGTGGCAAAGTGAGCAAGGGACCCACGCCAGGGCATACCTTGCCAACTTAGGGCAAACAAAGTAAACACAAAGAGACGATGGATGGAGTGCTGAAACTTTTCAGACACTCACAGCCAGTCACTATTAGATCTAGGTTGAATCCATCATCGTTCTTTAGCTCACTTCACCACCCCAGTTCAGTTGTAACTGGGTGGTAATGTTTGCATTGTTTAGCATTCCGTCCATCATTTGTTCCTTTTGCTTTTGTCACCCTAAGTGGGAAGGGTATGCCCAGACGTAGATCCCATGCTCACTGTGCCACTGGATTCAAGCTAGCCTGGCTGATGAGGGGTGATGCCCTGAAACCGGTCCCAGCATGCTTGTTTCCGGTCCAGGGAGGACCTGGCTTGGCAGTTCGGACTGGACTGTTCCAGGGTCAAGACTGATTTGTATATGGCTCGGTCCAAACTGGGGTGGCTTGGTGAGCTAAAGAACGATGATGGATTCAACCCAGATCTTTGTGACTGGGAGTGAATGTTTGCATTGTTCAGCATTCCATCCATCATTTGTTTCTTGTTTACAACTAGCCAGGGGGATTGTGTACGCAATAAAATCTAACACCGCATTGATCTGAATTTATCACCAATTATGACTTTTTGTCTGAAAGATGGGACATTGCATATGGATTTTAGTGCTTTGTGGAGGCTCGACCTGGCAAGTAGGTAGGATGATTGCCGCAAAAATCCTAATTCTACTGTGTGCTGTTGCCACACATCTCGGAATTAAGCAGGCCAATCCTATTAGGGACCTAAGTATGTCATTACTGTAGGGCATTGTTATCATTAGTGCAGCAGGCTCAGTATTACTGTTATTCATGTTATGATTGTCTTTTATTCAGCATAGTTTACTGGGCCCACTTTTCATGCAGGATTATGGCTGATGTTATTCATGTTATATGACTGCTGGTGAATCCCACTCGATGATCATTCTTGAGGGTTACGACTGTTCTGAGGGTAACCTGAAATGCCATGAACTTTGAATTATAGGTTATTAAACCCATTTTGCCTGGTGAAAATGGATAGTTACTCAGGTTAAATGAATCAATGACCAAACTAATAAATGGCAGAATGAAGAAACCTGCACAACGCTACATTAAGATCTGGTTGATTATATAATAGTCTTGAGTATTTGCTCTGTACTACTAAAATTTACATTACTTGTGAGTGGTCTTTAAAAGGTAGTATATGTAACCCTTGGAAACGGCTAATGCACACCTAAGTACACGCATACTCATAAATTTAGTTTTTTTTACTCACAATCTTGTCATAATACTGCCCATGTAATGGTCACATCCAAGCACAAAGTACAATATTACAAGTCCATCTTTACCTTTTAATGTATTCCTGTTAGATTCATTCAGTAATTCATTCAGTGGTAGAGGAGGGGAGTCATAATCTGTCTCAGCTGCTCCCCCCAAGCAGCCAATAGCATTCATATGTTTCTTGCATGTCATAAACTGGCATTGTTGTGGAACAACATATATAGGTCTAGGATTCATATGTTCCTTGCATGTAATAAACTGACATTGTTGTGGAACAACATATATAGGTCTGTGAGCAAAATATGCAAATGAAGTCTACCATATTAATTTTAATGATAGCTGAATGGGTTCCAAGAAATTATTTTGGCTCATATGGTAACTGCTCGATGATGCAAAGCTCACGGTCCTTTGATCTTTAGAGAGTATTGGAACAAGAATCATATTTCAGGAAAACTGTATTTTTGATGTAATTGTCTTGTACAATGCTTGCGGTCCAGAATATATTTACCACATATTGTGTGCCGTGGTGATGAATTGCGAAAATGCTCCACGATTGTCACAGGACACTCCTGATACCAGACAAGGGGTAGTTAAAATCTAAAGTGATGTGAAATACGAGAAAATGAGATCCTTGTAAAGAATCATTTGCCTTGAAAAAGTGGTGCACCTCGAAACAGCTGTTGGCTGCGCTCTGGCTGAAGATTGTTTATCCAAAGGAAGAACAAGAAATTAATAAACCGAGATTATGAAGGAACTGGAGCACGTCGTTTAGTTTACATGAACACCAAAACATATTGGATAATTTATGATTAACCTCCTTTTGAAGAATAGTAAGGGGCTTATTTACAAGCCCCTTGCGCCACCCGTACGTCACTTTTCCCATGTTAAAAATGACGCAAAAGAGGCGCAAGGCACTTGTAAATAAGCCCCTAAGTGTGTATGTAAACAACATGCCAGTAATACATTACACCACGCATGATCTCATAAATCACACGTATTTGTTTGCCTCCAGTTGCGTCAATTGTAAATGGAGAAAAGAAAAATGCAACAATAAATCGGAGTTGGTTAAGTATTTGTACATCACAGAGTAAACATTGTCTGTTTCACTGTGGCTTTTATTTGATACCTCTACGAGGCAATGTATCTAATTTCTACTTTTGTGAGGAACAAATACTTTTAAAATATGAGCATACTTTAGAGAGGAAACACATCATTTTTCAGTTGAGTGGGCTATTAAAATTCTGACATCGGTATCCTCTTTTTACCGTCTCCTGTACCCCAGCAGGGCGTTAACTGCCTTCAAGTTGCAAAGGAGCCTCCTGTTTGTTACATATATCTGCAAAAGAAAGGAAAAAGCAGCTGGGAGTAGGATGACGTTTTTCCTGTGGGCCTCCATCATTAGACTATCTTTGCGCATAGGGAGAGGATGTGATCTCACGGCTAGACTGCCGACTTTGGAGCTGGGAAACCAAGGTTCGAGCATCGGGGTCGACTCCAGATCCTGTGATTCTGGGCAAATCACTTAGGGGCATATTCACAAGGAGTTATCGCCACGTTAGAGGCACTTTTCTGCCGCTAATGCGGCGATAATTTTATCGCCCTATTACCAAGCTGTTGCTAACAGCCGTTAGCGACAGTTTTTAGGCGAAAACGTCAGTTGTAAAGATCGCTACTTCTGTTAGCGATAATTATATGCTGGAGAGGCGTTCCCGTGCAAAAACGGCCGCAAACTCCACTACTCCATATTCACAAGGGGATCCTTGAAGTTCTGAAGACCAAAAAAACTGTCTCTAACTGCAGTTAGAGCCAGTTACTTAACACCAGAAAATAGCTAGTCTTAAAATGGGGATAACACTTGGGACCTCATCTCAGCAGGTTCTGGTGCTGGACAGCGCTGCAAGCAATGTTGCAGCGCTCTCCTGCGACAAAACTACAGTGCAGGAATGCGCACCATCAATAGGATAGTGCGCATTCCTAGGCCCCAGTCATGAAAAGTGTTGCAGCGCTGCGACAAGACAGCGTTGCAACACTACTCACTAAGCCCTTCTTGCGACAGCATGGAAGTGCTGTATTCACTGGACAGGGTATGCCCAGACGTGGGTCCCTTGCTCACTTTGCCACTGGATTCAAGATAGCCTGGCTGTTGAGGGTTTTGAACCCGAAACCGGTCCCAGGATGCTTGTTTCCGGTCCAGGGAAGACATGGCTTGGCAGTTCGGGCTGGACTGTTCCCATGAGGCACAGGGTCAGACTGATTTGCATATGGCCATGTCTGAACTGGGGTGGTGGAGTGAGCTAAAGAATGATGATGGATTAAACCCAGATCAGTTGACTGGGGGTGAGTGTTTGATTTGCTCTAGCGCTCCGTCCATCATCCCCTTTGGTATCGCTTTGTTCGCCCTAAGTTGGCAGGGTATGCCCAGACGTGGGTCCCTTGCTCACTTTGCCACTGGATTCAAGATAGCCTGGCTGATGAGGGTTTTGAACCCGAAACCGGTCCCAGGATGCTTGTTTCCGGTCCAGGGAAGACATGGCGTGGCAGTTCGGGCTGGACTGTTCCCATGAGGCACAGGGTCAGACTGATTTGCATATGGCCATGTCTGAACTGGGGTGGTGGAGTGAGCTAAAGAATGATGATGGATTAAACCCAGATCAGTTGACTGGGGGTGAGTGTTTGATTTGCTCTAGTGCTCCGTCCATCATCCCCTTTGGTATCGCTGTATTCACTGGACAGCGCTCCATGTCGCAAGTAATTACAGATACGTCAGGAATCCTGATGTATCTGTCTGCGCTAAAGTCACGCTTTGCTGCAGTCGTGTCACAACCATGACGCGACTCCATCAATGCATGGGCCAGCCAATCCCTGTGGCACTGCATCACCCTCATGCCTGCCATTAGGCAGGCAGAAGGTACTGACGCAGTGCCGTCCATGAGGGGTGCCCGAATGTCGGCGCTGTTGGAGATCCATCGGTGGTGGTTGCGTGCTGCGGTGTCATCGTTTGGAAGCATTGGTGGAGTGTTGGTGCAGAGGGAGTTGACGAGACGTTCTTCGGTGGCCTTGATCTAGCTGCGAGGGGGTGCGATGATGGTGGTGGCGTCTGGTGGGCAAGGTGAAGACGTGATGTTACCAATGATGGTCGGTCCAAGAGAGTCCGGTGTTGTGGCTGTAGTTGAAGTTCCCGCTGGCGGAGGTGACGTGCTCGACCGTGTGTCCTGCTATGTGGCTTGCTGAGGTGACTTCAGGAGGGGGTGGTGTCCTGGTCACTGGGGTTGTCCAGGTGGAACTAGAGTTCACCGAGTAGGATGTCGTCGGTGGATGGGAGACCATGGGGTGCAATGAAGTTGTTAGACCTGGTACCATTGGCGTGAGTCTCCCTTCCACTTTTTCTGATTGCCTCCTCTGTTTTTGATCTGTTTGCTGGTTTTAGATGCTTTGGGCACTGTGCCACTGCTATTCAGTGCCACAGTGCAAGTGCTCCCTATGTTAAATTGATGTATTGATTAGTGACTCCTTGATTGGATCATTTGATTTACTTGTCAGACCCTAGTATAGTACACCAGGTGTGCCCAGGGCCTGTAAATCAAATGCTGCTCGTGGGCTTGCAGCACTGGTTGTGCCACCCACAGAAGCGGCTTGTAAAGTGTGTCTCAGGCCTGCCATTGCAGAGCCTGTGTGCAGTCTGTGACTGCCATGTCGACTTGGCAAGTGCACCCACTTGCCAATCCCTAAACCTTCCCTTATTTTCATATCAGACACCCCTAAGGTAGGCCCAAGGGCAGGGTGCATTGTAAGTATAAGGTAGGACATGCCCTGGTGTGTGTGGCATGTCCTAATAGTGAATTACAGCCATTTTTGTTTTTCACTATTGCAAGGCTACCTGTCCCCATAGGCCAGAATGGGCAGTTTGATTATAACATCTTATAATCCTAACTGACCCAGGGAACATGGTAGAAATTCGAGTTTAGTATGCCTGAACTCAGAGTGATAAAATACATCTTTTAGTAAAGTTGGTTTTAACATTCTGTGTTTGAAAATACCACTTTTAGAAAGTAGGTATTTTCTTGCCTAACTGTCCAAGCCTGCCTCTGCTAGGGTTGTGTATTGTGTGTCTGGTTTTGTGAGTGACAGGGGCTGGGGGATTCCAGGAGACAGGGTGAGTCAGCACAGGGCTGAATAGACCTATCTGCATGTAGAGTGGTGGGAGGAGTTGCACCTGGGTCTGAATAGGGCTGTGCCTGCCTTCCACAATGCTGGCTCCTCCTCCTGTGGTGCGTCTGATGTCCCTGGCCCACCCTGCCAAAGGAAAGAAGGAGTCCTGTAAACAAAGTGCTCCAGGACTGCACAGAACTAGTTTGGACTAGGTACAGGCCCCTCTGCCTTCAGAGGACAAAGGATTATGTAGTATAAATATGGGGACCCAGACCCCAAGACTTAAGATCACTTCTGGAACAACAAGACGAACCTCTGCCAAGGAGAAGAACCAAAGGAAGCTGTAGGAGTTGGACTGCCCCCCCCTGCCAGTGTGCTGTGTTGCTGGGTTGGCCTACTGTGGTGTCTTCAGTGCCAAGGAGAGGAGAAGGAACTTTTAAAGAACTTTCATCATCGTGCAGAATATTACTCCAAGGGCTTGAACTTGTGCTTGCCTCCAGCTGAAGTCTCAGGGACAAAAGACTTCACCACCAGCTCCCCTCTGAATTCCCTTGCTGGGAATTCTGTCTGCAGAAGCCTGCGTGTCGCTGGGAGCTGGAAGCGCGACTCAACGAGAAGAAGCGTGTCGCAGTCGCAGCTGTTGCCGTCGCATCGCAGGAGAAGCGTGTCGCTGCCGCAGAGGTCGCCTCCGCATCACCAGAGAAGCGAGCCTTCGTCAAAGCTGTTACCCGACGCATCACCGGAGAAGCGTGTCGCTGCCGCAGAGGTCGCCGGCGCATCACCGGAGAAGCATGTCGCAGGGCCTGTCGCGGCTCCAAAGTTACAGAGTCGCCGCCGGGCATGCATCGTCTTCACGTCGTCGCATCAAGGGCGCCATCTTATCGCATCGCACCGGATTGTCGCATCGCATCGAAGCGCCATCTTGCTGCATCGCAACCGGAACGCAGTACGAGAATCAATGCATCACCTCCTCTCCGGTAAGGACCAAGACGCATCCCCTACTCTGCACAAGCATTGAGGCGCGACGCATCGTCTCCCCCGAAGCAAGGAACCAACGCATCTCCATCCCTGCGAACCTTTTTGTTTATTTGCGTTACGCATCCAGGTACTTTTGTGAGAACTTTGTCGCTTTTACCATCAACTTGAACTAAGTTACTTCTACCATCTTTAAGTCTATTTTGAGTACAGTATTGTGGATTTTGGTCATTTGTGGTCTTGTGTTAAGTCTATATAAAGAATACTTATTTTTATAAAACCTGTGTGGTGTCCATCTGTAGTGTTTTCACTGTATTACTGTATGTGTTCACAAATGCTTAACACACTGCCTCTGAGATAAGCCTGTCTGCTCATGCCAAGCTACCAAGGGGGTGAGCAGGGGTTATCCAGTAGTGTAACTCCCTTGCCCTGACGTAGAAGCAAGGGTCCCTATTTGGTCAAAGGTACCTACCTCTGCCAACTAGAGACCCCCAGTTCTAACATTGGTGGCAGCGGTGGGATTTGGACCTGCATTTGTGACTCATATACAGTAATTGGTGTACACTACTAGTGAGTGCAGACTAAACGCGACCACATACTGTTTGGTAGAATTTTGTTTTTTTCCTTGGACTGTTATTTTTCCTGAGAACTGCCAATTCTTACTACCATGAGTAGACCAGCATCTGTTGCATCTATGGATCTAGATTTTGAGGAAGAGAGGTTGGAAACCTACACTTTGAAACAGCTCAAGCATCTCTGCAAGAAATTGAAAAGTGCTACACCAGGCATTTCCAAAAAGGATGACTATCAAAAGATGCTGAGGGCCTGGGTAGAAGCAAGAAATGCCCCTGAGTTGGTGGTGGAGCCAGCTGGGGATGCAGATGGGCAACTGGATAGGCCAGAGTTTCCAGCCAGGGGAGGGGTACCGTCCACACCTGGCAGTAGCATCTCTTCCAAAGACCTGTCCCCCAGAGAGTTGGAAGACAGGGAGAGAAATAGGGCGCACAAGCTGGAGATGGCTAAGCTTAAGATGGAGGGTCAGAGGGAAATAGAGAATAACAAGTTGTCCTTGTAGAGAGAGAGAATGAGAATGGAGCATGAGAGGATGTTGAGGGAGTTAGAGATAAAGGCGAAGGGTCTAGAGATCAATCCCTCTGGTGGCAGCGCACCATCTGTGCCTTCAGAAGGCAGGGTATATATCCCCAAAGATGTCATCAAAGATTTCCATAAGCATGAGGATATTGGGCAGTGGTTTGCAGCCTATGAGATAGCAATGTTGGCCCACCGGGTCCCTGAGAAGGATTGGGGAGCTGGGTTGTGGGGCCGCTTTGTGAGTGAGGGGAGGGATACTTTGTTAGACCTACTGTTAGAAATGGGATTCTTGGTCGGCTAGGGTGCGGGCCAAAACCAGGCAAAGACCACCACTCTAGTCAGGATAAGGGAGTTACACTTCTAAAATAACCCCTGCTCACCCCCTTGGTAGCTTGGCACGAGCAGCCAGGCCTATCTTAGAGGCAGTGTGTAAAGCATTTGCACATAACCAACAGTAATACAGTGTACGCACTACAAAAGGACACCACACCAGTTTAGAAAAATATCCAATATTTTTATATAATTGAAACAAGACCAAAAACGATAAAGAACCACAATACTATACTTAAAAGTTCACAATTCAAAAATACGCTGATTAAAAAGAGTTCCCTGTGTGGATAGCGCCGTCCGGGCTACCACGGCGTCGTGAACACACAAATCCAAAACAGTTCTGGCTGACCGCGGGGTTTCAGGCCAGCTACGGTGTCGGGAAGACCCGCAAACAGTACCTTTCAGAGATGCAGGGCGATGGGGCCCTCGAAGTCACACGCGTTGCAGGTCGATCTCCTCTCTAATGGAGTCAGGAGCGCTGGCGTCGGCAGGCGTCGGGTGCAGCGGTGCGAAGTGCAGCGGTGCGGCCTGCGGTGCCCTCAGGTCGCGGTGCAGGCAGCGGCTCGGTGGCGGCGTCAGATGTCGTCGTCAGTGAGACCAGGGTCGCGGTGCGAGATGAAGGCAGTGCTCGTCACGGTGCTGGCAGATCATGGTGCAAGCAGCGGCGTCGTCGTTGCTAAAGCGCTGTCGTCGGCTGACGAACTGGAGTTGATGGCACCGGCGTTGGTAGGCCAAGGCTGCAATGTGGGATGAGGGCGGTGCATCGTGTAACTTACGAGCTGTGCCCCCGAACCACGGTGCAAGCATCGGCGTCGATCTCGGCGGGAAGTGGCGGCGTCAGGCAGGCCAAGGCATCCTCATGAAGCCAGGCGGTGCGGAGTGCGGTGCCCACAGGTCGCGGTGCGAGCAGCGGCTCGGTGGCGGCATCAACAGGCGTCGTCGGTGGGACTAGGGTCGCGGTGCGGCATTGCGACGGTGCCCTCTGTGGTGCCAAAGCTTCGGCGTGAAGCGAGGCAGTGCAGAGTGCGGTGCCCACAGGTCGCGGTGCAAGCAGCGGCTCGGTGGCGGCATCAACAGGCGTCGTCGGTGAGACCAGGGTTGCGGTGCGGCGTTGCAGCGGTGCCCTCTGCGTTGCCTTCAGTACACAGAGTCGGCAGTGGCGTCGTAGACGTCGTCGAGTTGGTGTTCTTCGGGTTGCAGCACAAAACACACAGTCCCCAGTGCTGCGGGTCGAAGAACTTGAAGTCTTTGCTGTTCCTGAGACTTCGTGAACAGGGGGCAAGCTCTACCTCAAGCCCTTGGAGAGACTCACAAATTTAGGTTGCAGAAAGTCCAGTCCAGGCCTTTCACTACCCAAGACAAAAGCAGCCACTGCAGGTCAGCCCAGCAAAGCACCCAGCAAAGCAGTCGTTCCTTTTTGCAGCTTCTCCGGCTCTTCTTCTTGGCAGTCTTCTTGTCCAGATGAGTTCTAAAGTTCAGGGGTCTGGGACCCAGCATTTATGTCCAAAAATCCTTTGATCTCTTAGGCAGAGAGGGCCTGTGCCCGGTCAGGACCAGTTCTGCCTTCTCTGGTGTGAATTCCTGGCAGGAGGTGGAGACGGCATTTGTCAGAGGCAGAGCAGGCCCTTTGAGGTGCAAGGAAATCTCCTCCCCCTTCCCCCATCGTAACCCAGGTCTCTTCAGCCCTTTCCTGACCTACCTAGACCATCTGGCGCCCCTCCTGCTCCCCCAGCCTTCTGTCATCCAAAACCCAGACAGGCAATCCACATTCCAGCAGAGGCACACAGGATGACTGAGCAAGAAAATACCTACTTTCTAAAAGTGGTATTTTCAAACACAGAATGTAAAAATCACCTTCACTAAAAGATGCATCTTTAGATTCTGAGTTCAGGCATACTAAATTCTATTTTCTTACCGAATTCCCTGGGCCAGTTATGTTTATAAGATGTTAGAAACAAACCTCCCATTCTATCCTATGGGGAACTGGTAGCCTTGCAATAGTGAAAAACGAAATTGGCTGTAATTCACTATCAGGACATGCCACACACACCAGGGCATGTCCCCCCTTTCACTTACACTGCACCCTGCCCACAGGGGTACCTTGGGCCTACCTGAGGGGTGTCTGACATGCAAGAAAAGGGAAGGTTAGGGACCGGCCAGTGTGTGCCCTGGCCAAGTCAACATGGCAGTTACAAACTATGCGCAGACTCTGCAATGGCAGGTCTGAGGTACCTTTTCAGGGCTACTCACGTGGGTGGCACAATCAGTGCTGCAGGCCCACTAGTAGCATTCGATTTACAGGCCCTGGCACACTCAGTGCACTTTACTGGGGACTAACAAGTAAATCAAAGATCCAATCATGGAAACACCAATCCATAACACCTTTTACCACAGGAGCACTTGCACTTTACCACTGATCAGCAGTGAGAAAAGTGTGCAGAAACACGAAGCCAGCACATACAGAGTCAAAAACCGAGAGGTCAGAAAGCAAAAAACTCAGGGGAAACACGCCAAAAGATGCCAAGTCTAACACATGTCCCCTCCAGCTGAAAGTAGGGAGAACTACCCAACCTCCTGGGAGTTCTCTTCACTAAGGCGGAAGAACCTGGACAGACCATCTGCAGTGGCGTGTTCTGTGCCAGGGCGTGGTTCCACCGTAAAGTCCATTCCCTGTAGGGAGATGGACCACCTCAGCAGTTTCGGATTCTCACCCCTCATTTGCATCAACCATCTGAGGGGCCTGTGGTCTGTCTGAACCCGGAAGTGAGTCCCAAACAGGTAGGGCCTCAGCTTCTTCAGCGCCCAACCCACAGCGAAAGCTTCCCTTTCTATGGCACTCCACCTCTGCTCCCTGGGGAGTAGTCTCTGGCTAAGGAAGACTACAGGCTGGTCTAGGCCCTCTTCGTTCAGTTGTGAGAGCACCGCTCCCACTCCATGCTCTGAAGCGTCAGTCTGCACAACGAATTCCTTGGAGAAGTCGGGTGCCTTGAGCACAGGGGCTGTGCACATGGCGGCCTTCAGGGCATCAAAAGCCTTCTGGCAGGACTCAGTCCAGATCACCTTCTTGGGCTGCTTCCTGGAAGTCAGCTCTGTTAAGGGGGCAACAATGGTGCCATACCCCTTCACAAACCTCCGGTAGTACCCGGTGAGTCCTAGGAAGGCCCTCACCTCTGTCTGGGTCTTGGGGGGCTCCCAAGCCAGAATGGTGTCAATCTTGGGCTGTATGGGCGCCACCTGGCCGCTTCCTACCTGGTGTCCCAAGTACACCACCGAACCCTGCCCGATCTGGCACTTACTGGCCTTGATCGTGAGGCCTGCCCTCCGCAGCGCCTTCAACACTTCACCGAGGTGCTGCAAGTGTTCTTCCCAGCTGGAACTGAACACTGCGATGTCATCCAGGTAGGCGGCACTGAAATCCTCCAGCCCAGCCAACACCTGGTTGACCAACCTCTGGAAGGTGGCAGGGGCATTCTTCAACCCAAAGGGCATCACCCGGAACTGGTAATGTCCTTCTGGGGTTGAAAATGCTGACCTCTCCTTGGCCCCATCGGTTAAGGCGATCTGCCAGTACCCAGACGTTAAATCAAACGTGCTGAGGAACTTGGCAGCTCCCAACCGATCAATGAGCTCATCAGCTCTGGGGATGGGGTGTGCGTCAGTCCTGGTGATGGCATTGAGCCCACAGTAGTCCACACAGAACCATAGTTCTGGAGCGGCACCGGGTGCAGCAGCCTTTGGGACCAAGACCACTGGGCTGGCCCATGAACTGTTGGAAGGCTCGATCACCCCTAACGCCAACATCTTAGAGACCTCCTCTTTAATGCTGGCCTTGACCCGGTCAGTCAACCTGTAAATCTTGTGTTTCACAGGAGGGCTGTCACCAGTGTCCACGTCATGGGTACACCAGTGAGTGACACCTGGGGTCAGGGAGAACAGGGGGGCAAACTGTCCCAACAACTGGTGACAATCGCTCTGCTGTTCTGGGCTCAGTGTAGGGGAGAGGATCACACCTTCCACTGACCCATCGTGCTCCTTGGTAGACAGGAGGTCAGGGAGAGGTTCACTTTCCTCTTCCGTTCCATCATCTGTCGCCAAGAGCATGCTCACTTCGGACCTCTCGAAGTGGGGTTTGAGGTGGTTCACGTGGAGGACCCTCAAAGGGTTCCTTGGAGCCTGCAAATCCACCAGATAGGTGACGTCACTTTTGCGCTCCACCACCTCAAATGGCCCAGTCCACTTGTCCTGCAAGGCACAAGGTTCCACGGGGGCCATGACCCACACTTTCTGCCCAGGTTGAAATTCGACCAGAATGGCATTCTGGTCATACCACTTCTTCATTTCTTCCTGGCTTGCTTCCAGGTTCGCCTGAGCGAGTTTCCTGAAGCGGGCAGTTTGGTTTCTGAAGGCCAGCATGTAACTAAACACATCCTGCGGAGTTTTCCTGGGAGCTGCCTCCCAGCCTTCCTTGACCAAACTCAGAGGTCCTCTCACAGGGTGAAAATACAGGAGCTCAAAGGGACTGAACCCAAGAGACTTCTGTGGCACCTCCCTGTACGCAAAGAGAAGGCATGGCAAGAGGATGTCCCACTTACGCCTCATGGGTTCTGTTAGACCCTTAATCATGCCCTTCAAGGTCTGGTTGAATCTCTCCACCAGGCCGTTACCTTGTGGGTGGTAAGGGGTGGTGAACTTGTAGGTTACACCACACTCCTTCCACATGGATGTCATATACTTGGATATGAAGTTGGTCCCTCTGTCAGAAACCACCTCTCTGGGGAACCCCACGCGGGAAAAGATCCCCATTAACGCCCGGCCCACCACTGGCGCCGTCGTTGTCCTGAGAGGGATTGCCTCCGGGTACCGGGTGGCATGGTCCACCAAGACCAGGATGTGCCTGTTGCCCAGGGCTGTCTTGGGATCCAGTGGCCCCACAATGTCCATCCCTACCCTTTCAAAGGGTGTTCCAACAACTGGAAAAGGCTGGAAAGGAGCTTTGACCTTCCTCCCACTCTTACCACTTGCCTGGCAAGTTTGGCAAGACCTGCAATGTCCATCTGACTGCCTTCGCATTTGGGGCCTGAAGAAGTGGGTGACAAGCCTGTCAAAGGTCTTGTCCTGCCCCAAATGTCCTGCCAAAGGCACGTCATGAGCAAGACCCAGTAGGAAGGTCCTGAAGTGCTGGGGTACCACCAGCACACGGGCTGACCCAGGCTCAGCGACCTTAGGCTCACTGTACAGGAGACCATTCTCCCAGTAGATCCAATGTGATCCGGACTGATCACCTGCTGCCTGGTCTGCAGCCTGCCGCCGCAGACCCTCCAGAGAAGGGCACTCTTTCTGCTCCTTGCAGAATTCCTCCCTGGTGGGACCCCCTTCTTGCTGCCAATGGGTCAGCTCAGAGATGTCCCCCAGTTCAGCTACCTGTTCCCCGGTAGGCACCGGGGCGTCCCCCTCAAGGTCCGCCTCCTCCCGGTCCGTGGAAACTTCAGGGGCTGGTTTCCCGCGCCCCTTGCCCTTTCTCTTGGCAGGGACTTGGGCCACTGTTTCAGGCTCCAAGTCCTCTTGATCGCCCTTTCTGGCCGCCATTGACCGAGTGGACACGCATGCCCACTCTGGCAACCCAAGCATCTCCAAGTGAGACCTGAGCTCAACATCCTTCCATAAGGACTGCTCCAGGTCTTTACCTAGCAGACAATCTACAGGCATGGAAGGGCTCACAACCACCCTCAAGGGACCTGAGACCCCCCCCACTCGAAGGGAACCTGCACCACCAGACACTGGCGCTCTGAATTGTCTACAGCAATTACTTGGTGGAATGCCCCTGGGACTACCTGCTCCTCAGAGGCCAGGTGACACCGGACTGAGGTCACACTGGCTCCAGTATCTCTGAGAGCCTCTACCCTTTTCCCATTGATGGTCACCCAATGTGCTGTATTTCTTTGTGTTAGGGGGCACCTGGTGTCCTGGGACCATCTCACTGTCCCCTAGTGAGACGAGGGTCATTTCTGCGGGATCCCATCCTCCTGTGGGTACTCCTCCTCCCCAAACGCTACACTAGCCAACACCTTGGACTGCCCACCGGTGGGTGGCTGAGCCCCCTTTGGACACTTGGGGTCCCCCTTCATGTGGCCCACCTGGTCACATGCAAAACACCTGTGGGGGCCGGTCTCAGCAGGCTTTCCTGATGAGACCCCTGGCTTCTTATCTCCGGGGGGTGGGAACCTTTACCCTGGGTGTTAATTTGGGGCCCTTTAGAGAACTCCTGTGTTTTACCTTTGTCCCCCCCACTTTTCTGCTGGGGACCCTGCCCACCTTTGGCTGAGTCTCCCCTAACGCTTTCTTGTGGACCCTGGTACTCACTCAGCGGTCCGCCTCCATAGCAAGCTTCCTGGGGTCAGTCAGCTTACTATCAACTAGGTGCTGGCACAGATCTGCAAAACATAGACTAGACAAGTGCTCCCATGCAATCAAATTGTAGAGCCCCTGAAAATCTGTCACATTACTGCCCTTCACCCAGCCATCTAGAGACCGGCAAAACACATCCACACATTCCAACCAAGTGTTGGCATCAGACTTCTTACTGGACCTGAACTGGTCCCTGTACTTTTCAGGAGTAAGACCATATTTAGTGAGAACGGCGTCCTTCATGTCTGGATAGGTGAGGTGATACCCCTTACCCAAAGCTATTTACGTATCCCTTGCTTCTTCTGGGAAGAGAGGCCACAATCCTGCTCCCCAATTCTCCTCGGGGACCCCTTTCATGTGAATTGCTGCCTCGTACCCCTGAAACCACCTTTGTATGTCCTCCCCCTTTTTTAATTCTTTGCCTACATTTTTAGGGATGTGCACAATTCTGTCTGCCTTTCTTGACGAGTTGCTGCCACCATCTGAACTGGCTCTATTCCTTAGCTCCAGTTGTTTAAGACTTCGCTCATGATCTAAGATCATCTTCCTTTCCTCCATGGCTATTCTTTTATCCTCCCTTTCACTTTCCATCCTGAGTTTCTCCAACTCGAACTTCCTTGCTTCCCGCCTGTCCTCCAGCTCCTCTGGTGACAGGCCACTACTGCCTGGTCGGAAGGGTTCCCCCCCTCCCAACAGCACATCCACCCTAGGACTAGGCTCCCCCCCCTCTCCACTAAGGGCACCAGATTGCCCACTTGCGTCTCTGGCTGCTACCCAGGCCCTCAGCGCCTTTTGTAGCTCATCCTTCCTAGTGAGGCCTCTGACTTGGACTTTTAGGTTTTTGCAAACGGACTTCAATTCTCTCACAGTGTAGAGCTCCAACCTATCCTCCTCAAAGGCAATGTCCATGGATGCAACGGATAATGCTATGGATTCCGGCATGGTGAAGTAGAAAGTTCACCTGGCAAGATCACAAAAATCGGCCAAAAAGAAAACGGGTTAGTATGTGGTACGTAATGGTCTGCGATATGGTAGTAGTGCACACCAATCACTGTAAGTCAAGTGCAAACGCAAGTCCTATCCTCACCGCTGACAACCAATGTTAGAAATGGGATTCTTGGTCGGCTAGGGCGCGGGCCAAAGCCAGGCAAAGACCACCACTCTAGTCAGGATAAGGGAGTTACACTTCTAAGATAACCCCTGCTCACCCCCTTGGTAGCTTGGCACGAGCAGCCAGGCCTATCTTAGAGGCAGTGTGTAAAGCATTTGCACATAACCAACAGTAATACAGTGTACGCACTACAAAAGGACACCACACCAGTTTAGAAAAATATCCAATATTTGTATATAATTAAAACAAGACCAAAAACGATAAAGAACCACAATACTATACTTAAAAGTTCACAATTCAAAAATACGCTGATTAAAAAGAGTTCCCTGTGTGGATAGCGCCGTCCGGGCTACCACGGCGTCGTGAACACACAAATCCAAAACAGTTCTGGCTGACCGCGGTGTTGCAGGCCAGCTACGGTGTCGGGAAGACCCGCAAATAGTACCTTTCAGAGATGCAGGGCGATGGGGCCCTCGAAGTCACACGCGTTGCAGGTTGATCTCCTCTCTGATGGAGTCAGGAGCGCTGGCGTCGGCAAGCGTTGGGTGCTGCGGTGCGAAGTGCAGCAGTCCGGTGCCCTCAGGTAGCGGTGCGAGCAGCGGCTCGGTGGCGGCGTCAGATGGCATCGTCGGTGAGACCAGGGTCGTGGTGCGAGATGAAGGCGGTGCTCGTCACGGTGCTGGCAGATCACGGTGCAAGCAGCGGCGTCGTCGTTGCTGAAGCGCTGTCGTCGGCTGACGAACTGGAGTCGATGGCACCAGCGTCTGTAGGCCAAGGCTGCGGTGTGGGATGAGGGCGGTGCGTCATGTAACTTACGAGCGGTGCCCCCGAACCACGGTGCAAGCAGCAGCGTCAATCTCGCGGGAAGTGGTGGCGTCAGACAGGCCAAGGCGTCCTCGTGAAGCCAGGCGGTGCGGAGTGCGGTGCCCATAGGTCGCGTGTGAGCAGCGGCTCGGTGGCGGCGTCAACAGGCGTCATCGGTGAGACCAGGGTCGCGGTGCGGCGTTGCGGCGGTGCCCTCTGCGGTGCCAAAGCTTCGGCGTGAAGCGAGGCAGTGCGGAGTGCGGTGCCCACAGGTCGCGGTGCAAGCAGCGGCTCAGTGGCGGCATCAACAGGCGTCGCCGGTGAGACCAGGGTTGCGGTGCGGCGTTGCCTTCAGGACACGGAGTCGGCAGTGGCGTCGTAGACGTCGTCGAGTTGGTGTTCTTCGGGTTGCAGCACAAAACACACAGTCCCCAGTGCTGCGGGTCGAAGAACTTGAAGTCTTTGCTGTTCCTGAGACTTCGTGAACAGGGGGCAAGCTCTACCTCAAGCCCTTGGAGAGACTCACAAATTTAGGTTGCAGAAAGTCCAGTCCAGGCCTTTCACTACCCAAGACAAAAGCAGCCACTGCAGGTCAGCCCAGCAAAGCACCCAGCAAAGCAGTCGTTCCTTTTTGCAGCTTCTCCGGCTCTTCTTCTTGGCAGTCTTCTTGTCCAGATGAGTTCTAAAGTTCAGGGGTCTGAGACCCAGCATTTATGTCCAAAAATCCTTTGATCTCTTAGGCAGAGAGGGCCTGTGCCCGGTCAGGACTAGTTCTGCCTTCTCTGGTGTGAATTCCTGGCAGGAGGTGGAGACGGCATTTGTCAGAGGCAGAGCAGGCCCTTTGAGGTGCAAGGAAATCTCCTCCCCCTTCCCCCATCGTAACCCAGGTCTCTTCAGCCCTTTCCTGACCTACCTAGACCATCTGGCGCCCCTCCTGCTCCCCCAGCCTTCTGTCAACCAAAACCCAGACAGGCAATCCACATTCCAGCAGAGGCACACGGGATGACTGAGCAAGAAAATACCTACTTTCTAAAAGTGGTATTTTCAAACACAGAATGTAAAAATCACCTTCACTAAAAGATGCATCTTTAGATTCTGAGTTCAGGCATACTAAATTCTATTTTCTTACCGAATTCCCTGGGCCAGTTATGTTTATAAGATGTTATAAACAAACCTCCCATTCTATCCTATGGGGAACTGGTAGCCTTGCAATAGTGAAAAACGAAATTGGCTGTAATTCACTATCAGGACATGCCACACACACCAGGGCATGTCCCCCCTTTCACTTAAACTGCACCCTGCCCACAGGGGTACCTTGGGCCTACCTGAGGGGTGTCTGACATGCAAGAAAAGGGAAGGTTAGGGACCGGCCAGTGTGTGCCCTGGCCAAGTCGACATGGCAGTTACAAACTGGGGGCAGACTCTGCAATGGCAGGTCTGAGGTACCTTTTCAGGGCTACTCACGTGGGTGGCACAATCAGTGCTGCAGGCCGACTAGTAGCATTCGATTTACAGGCCCTGGCACACTCAGTACACTTTACTGGGGACTAACAAGTAAATCAAAGATCCAATCATGGAAACACCAATCCATAACACATTTTACCACAGGAGCACTTGCACTTTACCACTGATCAGCAGTGAGAAAAGTGCGCAGAAACACGAAGCCAGCACATACAGAGTCAAAAACCGAGAGGTCAGAAAGCAAAAAACTCAGGGAAAACACGCCAAAAGATGCCAAGTCTAACACCTACCCAGTGAAAATAGGATGTCTTATGCCCACATGAAGGAAGCCCTGATGACAAGGTATGGTTTGACCCCAGAACTCTATAGACAGAGGTTCAGGAATTGTAAGAAACTGGAGGCAACCACTTGGGTAGAATATGTATCTTTCTTTTGCAGAGCTATGGATGGTTGGGTGAAGGGTAGCAAAGTGGATACTTTTGAAGCGCTCTATGATTTGTTTGCATGGGAGCACTTGTCTACTAATTGTTTTCCAGAGCTACGCCAGCACCTTATTGATAGCAAGTTAACTAACCCTAGGAAGCTTGCTGAGGAGGAGGACCGCTGGGTCAGTACCAGGCTCCACATGGGTCATGTGGGAGATTCCGCCAAAGATGGGCAGGGTCCCCAGCAGAAGAGTGGGGGGACAAGGGTAAACAGAGGGAGTTCCAGAAAGGGCCCCAAAGTAATTCCCAAGGGAACCAAGTGAAGGGTTCCCAGCCTCTCCCTGAGAAGAAGCAAGAGGCCCAACAGGTAAACCTGTTCAGAGGGGCCCCTACAAGTGCTTTACGTGTGGTCAAGTGGGCCACCGTTGGTATGATGCACAGTGTCCCATGAAGGATTCCAAAGCACCACCCCGTCAGTTGGCAAGTGTAGCCCTGGGAGGGGAGGAGATGGGTGCCCAAGGTGGGTGGGGTCCCGCAGAAATGTCCCTTGTCTCTTTAGGAAACTTTGAGATGGTCCCTAAGACCCAGCTGCCTGATAACACTAAGAAATACAGGCAGTGGGTGACCATCAATGGCCATAGGGTGGAGGCTCTGAGGGACACCGGGGCTAGTGTGACAGCTGTCAATTGCCGGTTGGTGTCCAAGGAGCAGGTTATCCCTCCTGCATTCTTCCCTGTAGTTGCAGCGGACAACTTGCAGAGCCAGTGTGAGGTGGCTCAAGTTCCCTTTGAGTGGGGGGGGTCTCAGGTACTCTCCAAGTTGCTGTGAGGCCAGCCATGCCTGTGGATTGTCTGTTGGGCAATGATTTAGAAAGCTCCCCTTGGGCTAAGGTGGAGAAGAAGTCTCATTTGGAGATGTTGGGTCTGCCTGAGTGGGCGTGTGTGACCACTCGGTCTATGGCAGCCAGTAAGGGTGTTCAAGAGATCCCGAAGCCTGAAAGTATGGCCCAGGAACCTGCCTTAAAGAGAAGAGGTAGGGGGCGAGGGAAACCAGCCCCCCTTGTTCCCACGGTCCAGGAGGAGGCAGACCTTGAGGGGGATGCCCTGGAACCTACAGGGGAGCAAGTTGCTGAACTGGGGGACCTGCCTGAGCTGACCCATTGGCAGCAAGAAGGAGGACCCTTCAGGGAGGAGTTTTGTGCAGAACAGAGGAAGATCCCTTCTCTTGAGGGTTTGTGGCAACAGGCGACAGCCCAGGCAGCAGGTGATCAGTCTGGATCACATTGGATCTACTGGGAGAACGACCTCCTGTATAGCGAGCCTAAGGTTGCTGAGCCTGGGTCAGCCCATGTGCTGGTGGTACCCCAGCGCTTCAGAGCCTTCCTACTGGGTTTGGCTCATGATGTACCTTTAGCTGGACATCTGGGGCAGAACAAGACCTTTGAAAGGCTTGTCTCCCACTTTCATTGTCCCCAGATGCGGAAGAGTTCAGACACTCATTGTAGGACTTGTCAAACTTGCCAGGCAAGTGGGAAAAGTGGAAGGAAGCACAAGGCTCCCCTCCAACCTTTCCCTGTAGTCAGTACCCCCTTTGAACGGGTGGGCATTGACATTGTGGGGCCACTGGACCCCAAGACAGCCATGGGCAACAGGTTTATCCTGGTCTTGGTGGACCATGCTACCCAGTACCCGGAAGCCATCCCACTCAGGACAGTGACGCCCCCCGTGGTGGGACGTGCACTGATGGGGATTTTCTCCCATGTGGGGCTCCCCAGAGAGGTGGTGTCAGACCATGGTACAAACTTCATATCCAACTATATGAAGTCCCTGTGGCAGGAGTGCGGTGTTACTTATAAGTTCACCACTCCTTACCACCCCCAAGGTAATGGGCTGGTTGAGAGATTCAACCGGACCCTCAAAGGCATGATAATGGGTCTTGAGGAACCTATGAGGCGTAAGTGGGACGTCCTCTTACCATGCCTTCTGTTTGCTTACCGTGAGGTGCCACAGAAGTCCTTAGGGTTCAGTCCCTTTGAACTGCTCTATGGTCACCCAGTAAGAGGACCTTTGAGTCTGGTCAAGGAAGGCTGGGAGCAATCTCCCAGGAAACCTCCCCAGAATGTATATAGTTACATGCTGGCCTTCAGGAACCAGACCAGGCGATTCAGGCAACTCGCTGAGGCGAATCTGGAAGCCAGCCAGGAAGAGATGAAGCAGTGGTACGATCAGAATGCCACTCTGATTGAGCTTACACCTGGACAGAAAGTTTGGGTCATGGCCCCTGTAGAGCCTTGTGCACTCCAGGACAGGTGTGTGGGAGTGAGACTCTCTAGAAGCCCACCAGTACATGGGTTCGCCGTTCTGCGTACTCAAGTCCTTGGACTAACAAATAGAGATTGGCACGGAAGCTGTGATATCAAGAAAGTATTTTATTATCACTCATGAGTGGTACTACATCGACACAGAGCCCTCAGGCAATGTATGAGGTAGTACCTGGAGCACAGAATCCATGGGTCTTTTATGCCCAGTTTATAGCTGAGTAAGCGTGAAGGCTCAAAAAGAGGCGGTACAAGTATACACAAGAATAGTTATTGACTAACATGGGTATACAAAAAATTGCTTGCTCAACAAAGTGGGAGGGGAGACATTTCTGCTTACATCAGTTAAAACAGCCTGACAGTTCTATTCTAAAACAGGTGTATTCTAGCAGCTACAGGCCTTTCTGATCATACATTGCTCTGGCTCAGTGCTGAAGGAGTTAACTGTAACTGATGACTCAAGCAGAATAGAAAAGCAGGCAACAGTAAAGAGACAAGAAGCACATGGCCAGCACATGGCTAACTAAAATGGCTGCCATAACCAAAATGGCTTCAGTTCATGCTAACAGCGATTTCTGCTAGTTTCCACAGATGACCCTTTTAGCATTAGCTGAAGACATCTCTATGATCTAGAAGGAATATAGAAAATATCTTACACATCTCTTCTTATCATATTGCTAACTTCTTGGTCTAATACATATCGGGCGTTCACATTCTTAATGTTGCGCTTGGTAGGTATACAAGTAGAGACACAAAGGGAATAAAGCATCAGGCCACATGGTATGCATAGACAGCATGACAGTAGGATCGCAAAGAATATACATAGAATTGTCAACAGTTTCCAGCCCCAAGTAACAAACAATGTCCCTAACCAGCCAATTAAAGTCTAAGTTCCTATATCGGGATGAATTTCAGTGGTTGTTTTATGCCGATTGGAAATAGCCAACAGCACATGTTGGATGCAATGTCTACATAAAAACATTTTTAATAAACCTTCCAGTGTTCTTCTTTATGAGGGCTAGGGTACCAATGATATGTTCAGGAGGAGGGTAGAGTAGTATTTATCAAAGTGTGCACAAAACGTTTCTCTTGCAGAATAAACAGCACTCCAAATATTAGTATTAAAGAGAATACACAGATTATCACAAAAACAATTTTCACTTCAGGGGACCAGGAGGACCAAACGGGGCCATGGGAATTAGGACGAGGAGCCGCAAAGGGCTGCTCCTCTTCAAAAATGAGACGACCAAAGGGGTACATTGCTAAAAAGTACTTGAAGAATAGAAGCCGCTGTTCAACCAGCCAGAGGGGAGTTTTCTCCCTGTGTCCGTCTGAGCCTCACAGGCAGGCTCTTATTGTTCATCAAGTGTTCACTTCTCCCACGGTGGAGCTGCACAACTTGCAACTCAAGAAAACAATCACGGCCCAGTTTTAAGGGAAAAGTTTCTTCTTTCAGGATAGGGCAATCACCTTCCAGGGCAAACACCCTCAACGATCCTGTCCAGTGTCTCAGGCAGTGCACCAGTATTCTTAACGTTAATCTAACAGGCACCAAAGGCTCAGCACCTGTACCCTGAACTCAAGTCCTTCCCTAACTCCTGTGTTACTCCGCTGGCGCACTGCTCTTTTGTCGGGGCCACAGATTGTACCTAGTATGCCCAGGCACCTCTCGATCAACAAACAGAGGTGCAGACTTGCATTCACTTGAGGACCAGGACTCAGAGACCTGATGCTGGAGAATCTGAAGCAACCCTTGTTTCAAAGGGGGTCACCTCAAGCAAAGCCTCTTTGCCGTCCTTGTCGGTCTGTGACTCTCTCAGCTGGGCATCAAAAACTGGGCCAACGCAAAGAATTCTCCGTCCTGATTTGTGACCCCGTCTTTCGTCCAAGACAGTGGCAGGGGTACACGCTTCACGTCGCTTTCATGGGCCCAATGCTTCTGGCCTTCTACCTTCACTGTGGTCCTAGTTGCCAGCAATGCCTGTGCTGGTTCCCTTTACCTCGACTCCAAGCTGGATCGGCGCTGACTCCCCAGGCTGGATCTGATGTCTGGGCCCCTCTGGCAATGGTTGTAGGGCAGCAGATATCTATTGGTGGTCAGAACAAAAAGATCTTTAGACAAGGCATACAAATAATCTATCAATAGAGAGGATACTCTATTTCAGAAAACTTCTTTAGTCTCTGGGCACCCCATACATTAGCAGGGCACCCAAGAACCACTTCATCTATCTGAAAGTAAAAAAAAAAACACCCTGGACCTATTAGCGAGTATAAAAGGAACTTTTGGTGAACTGACAAGAGTAAAACGTTACACGATTTGATTTGTTTCTCCCAATCCCAAGCAGCCAAGGAAGTCTGTGTTTATTTACTAAATTCTGAGGGAAAAGGAAAAACAATACGGACATACTCTGAATCCTTACATTTGTGTATTCCTATATTATTCATCTGAAGAACCTAAAAAAAAGGAATTTTCAGAACAAGCATTCTTTTGTGCTTCTTGTCTTAACAAGCTTGTGTTTCATAAGTCATATAGTTCACTACACTTCTACTTATGAACCTTCCACTACTTGTACAGGACTGCAGGCACTTCTAAAATTATTTTTCTTACGTAAAAACACCTACATTTTACGCTTAGGACCATGCTCTCATGTTATAGGCGCGGCATGAAAATCTAAAAACTGCTAATTTAACAGGAATCCTTACTACATAAATAAGTAACAAAACCTCAACATAGTGGGTACATGAATTTCTCCAGCAGAGCCTGTTGTGGCAAACAAACTCCTATAAAGCAATATTTTCCTTCAAAATGTTTGTTAAGGATCACACGGGCGTCTTTCCTAACATTGTGAACCCTTGTGCATTCAACTTTTCACGATCTGGACTATGTAACATCATTTTCAAAGAAAAAAAAACCTATTCACCAGCTCTAATAAGTGCTGTCAGCTCAATTAAAGCGAGCCCAACCAATTATCTCATGGCTATTCCTAGACAGCTTAAACAGGCTCGAGAGAGAGTGAGAAAAAAAAGAGAGAGAACATAAATTTGCTTACCCTTAATTTGCCCAGGAGCTAGCCTCCTTTCCCCCATTCAACAGTAGGTAACCTAAACAGGTGACCTCCTGTCGATAATATTTACCCCCCTTTTTGGCAGCTGGGCACAAACAGACTTGTAGGAGGCAAATAGCACATTGAGCTAACTAGAAAACATTAATAACCAACTACCAATTCCTTTAGCAATTGTACTAGTTTAACATGAGGTCGCATGAAAGCAAACTGAATTTCATTGCCTCCTTATTTTAGCCCTTGCACAGTAATCTTTAAACTAAAACCATTATTTCTATATGCATGGCAGAGCTGTTCTCTACACAGGACCCATATACGCTACTGCCTCTCCTTCTCTTCTTATGACTTCGCATAACCTGCCTGGTCTTTTGCCAAAAATAATAAGCAAAGCTTCCCTTTCTCTCTCTGCACTGTCATCCCTTCCTTCGGAATCTTTTCCGAGGTCGAAGTGCCAGAGCAAGCCTTTCCCTTAGCCCTGCCAGTTTGCTAAATACAGAACTCGACCTCTGACCCTTAAACCTGCTGTCCCATGTCTGTGCAAGGCTATTCCCACGTGGCTACCACAGCAAGTAACTCTCGAGAAGCATGACTAAAGGGCATCCCCGCTCCGTGCCTGCGTGCTGATATTTTTAAAGGTAGGATGCAACTTGTATTGTTTATTATTTATTTATTTCTTGTGCACTGTGCGTTCTAGCACCTAAAAAATTGGCTCAAAATTTCAGTTTTCAGAATGCCATAATTCGCTCAGAACTATTGTGCATTAAGGCGCGCAATGTAATTCACATGTCACTCTGTACAGCTGCTTTATGCATGACTTTTGTATTTGACACTGCAGCCATTAGGCCATACTACATTTTAAGTTTGTCACTAAGAAACAGTAATATTGGCGTTGTTAGATAGACTAATATTCACCCTTTTAATTTGGTGCAACAACATATTTTAACCAGTTGGAGATAGAAATCTTAATGTGCACATTGAAATCTGAATATACTTTGCACAAGGTAATTTTCTACAGTGCTAAATATTATTGAATTGTCACAATTGTGTTATTAGACATTATAAGGATCATAATTATATAAAAACGATTTTAGTGCAATAACTTTTAATAATTTTTTTACATGTAGTCAGTTTTTGAATAATGATCACTAACCCTTTTTGTGGTTTGTACATATGAAAAGCAAGCCTTATTCCTTTCCTTTTACCTTGAAATGCATTTCTTTATAACACTAAGCACAGAAGCTTTTTACTGAAACAGAAAAAGTTTGTATCACTTTTTAGAGGGCAGGAATTATTTACCATCAGATCCACAGATGTGCTTAGTAGAAAAGCAACAAGAAAGAAAGTCTTTACTTTTCATCCTTTCTCTTTTATCCAAAATAATAAAGCTGTATTTCTAACTTTCAAAATCAGTAGTCTTCAATGCACGTGCTTTGATACCATTTTGTACTAACTTAAACCCTAGTCCCCACAGCTTGATCTGTAGCTTGTGCCCGGGCATAGCCATGTTTTATTTACTCAGCTGTGTTTTACGACCAGCAGGCGTTAACTTCCACGCTTCTTCAGGATAAAAACACTTTGCTGTATTCTAATGTCCTCAAAAAGTTTGTAAACCATGGATTACCTCCGTCTGTTCTGACAGACAGCTTCCTTCGGACAGACAGCTTTGAACAGCTGTTTAAAAGCTCTCTTTGTTGCACCGGGAATGAGTACGGTTCAGTCTATTTAAAACCCAGGCATTCCAAGCCAGTCAAAATCTATCATTTTGCAATGTGGTAAAAGAGGCGCTTTTATTTTAGCAGCAACTAATTACTCAGATAATGTGAATGCCTTTTAATATTTAATATAATGTATCTAAGGATAATGCTGTAACATTTTGTATTGAGTCCTAGTTGTGTAAAACACACAAATTCGTTTTTTTCTTTCTGTGAGGCCTATTTTTTCCTATTGAGTGTTAATTCTAATTTTGTGTTTTACCACTGGGGCGATATAATAATTGAAGGTTCAGACATCTATACTTAGTTACTGCTTTACTTTAAATAGTAGCGTGCATCAATTTAGCATATGTTATACAATTTATTCTTTGAATTTTAAAGTGTAATTCTTCCAATGACATCTGCAGAACACAATGACGACAACAAACCAAATTGAGTTAATTCCAGACATTTTCAAGAAGGGGGCCACACACTCAGAACACACAACACTGCTTGCTAAGGCAAGCCATTCTTACACAAAAAACACAGTGGCTATTCACTCAAACAAATACTTCACAAGCATCACCACCGGTGTTAGTCCACAAACCACATAGACACTCAAACACATAATCAACCCACAAATCAATATTTAGGACAAAAGCAAGAGGCAGCCCACAAACTGTGCCATGTTCAAAAAGACAGGCTCTAACCCCAGATCTTTTCCAAAATACACCGAATTACCAATGGAGCTGGTGGAACACTCAAAAGCGCTCCGTATCACCCTTTACGAATTTTACTAAGCGCGTAGATCAGGATCCTTTTTTAGTGTATTTGTTCCACAGTGTACTATACATTATGGAAGAAATACCATATTTAATGTACATAAACCTATTTAGGTATCCCCTCTAGGGAGTCAGCTGAGTACTTTGTAAATCCATATTGGTACCACCAAGACAGCAACACATTCTACGAAGTGTGCTAGGAGCAGGCATGCCAAAAATATTATAATATATATAATATTATAACAAAGTAGTACTTAACGCAAACTGTACCGTTGAAGAATTCAAAAATTAGAGAAAAATCTCCTCATTGCCTGCCTATATAAATTGCAATTTATATATACCCAAATCAAACCAGAATTTTTGGCCAAACAAATAAAGAAGTGTCGCATCCAACGACCTTACCAAACAAAAGTCTCCAGCCTCCAACTGCCAAGTTCTGAATCGACCAAATGGTCACTGGAAGACGAACGCCAAAAGGGATCTCAGTCGGAGACCGGTCACCACCTGGAGGGTCAAATCGGAAAAATCGGAAAAGCACTTTGGTCTGCAAAGACAAGGGTCTCATCGTGCAGTGTACATCCTCAGCGAGATTCCAAACCTCCGTCGAGACCACTCTTTTGGGCGACCGCGTCTCCTGATGAGCCTCACGGGACGGGCGCCAATTTGTGGGAGTGAGACGCTCTAGAAGCCCACCAGTACAGGGGTTCGCCCTTCTGCATACTCAAGTCCTTGGACTAACAAATAGAGATTGGCACGGAAGCTGTAATATCAAGAAAGTATTTTATTATCACTCATGAGTGGTACTACATCGACACAGAGCCCTCAGGCAATGTATGAGGTAGTACCTGGAGCACAGAATCCATGGGTCTTTTATGCCCAGTTTATAGCTGAGTAAGCGTGAAGGCTCAAAAAGAGGCGGTACAAGTATACACAAGAATAGTTATTGACTAACATGGGTATACAAAAAATTGCTTGCTCAACAAAGTGGGAGGGGAGACATTTCTGCTTACATCAGTTAAAACAGCCTGACAGTTCTATTCTAAAACAGGTGTATTCTAGCAGCTACAGGCCTTTCTGATCATACATTGCTCTGGCTCAGTGCTGAAGGAGTTAACTGTAACTGATGACTCAAGCAGAATAGAAAATCAGGCAACAGTAAAGAGACAAGAAGCACATGGCCAGCACATGGCTAACTAAAATGGCTGCCATAACCAAAATGGCTTCAGCTCATGCTAACAGCGATTTTTGCTAGTTTCCGCAGGTGGACCGGACCATTTGAGGTGGTGGAGCGCAAGAGTGATGTCACCTACCTGGTGAACTTGCGGTCTCCAAGGAACCCTTTGCGGGTCCTGCATGCTAACCGCTGAAGCCCCACTTAGAAAGGTCCGAAGTGGGCATGCTCCTAGCGACAGATGATGGAATGGAGGAGGAGACTGAGCCTCTTCCTGACCTCCTGTCTGCAACAGAGCAAGATGGGTCAGTGCATGGTGTCAGCCTCTCTGCCACACTGACCCCTGATCAGCAGCAAGATTGTCGCCAACTGTTGGGACAATTCTCTGATTTGTTTTCCCTGATTCCTGGTGTCACTGAGTGGTGCGTCCATGATGTGGACACTGGGGACAGTCCTCCTGTGAAGCACAAGGCTTACAGAGTGACTGACAAGGTCAGAGCTTACATCAAGGAGGAAGTCTCCAAAATGTTTGCCTTAGGGGTGATTGAGTCCTCTCACAGTCCTTGGGCCAGCCCAGTGGTCTTGGTCCCAAAGGCTGCCGCGCCTGAGTGCCACACCCGAACTCCGGTTCTGTGTGGACTACCGAGGACTCAATTCAGTCACCAGGACTGACGCGCACCCCATCCCCAGAGTTGATGAGCTCATTGATCGGTTGGGGGCTGCATGGTACCTCAGCATGTTTGATTTGACGTCTGGGTACTGGCAGATCGCCTTAACTGATGGGGCCAAAGAGAGGTCAGCATTCTCCACACCAGATGGGCACTACCAATTCCGGGTTATGCCCTTTGGGATGAAGAATGCCCCTGCCACCTTTCAGAGGTTGGTCAACCAGGTGTTGGCTGGACTGGAGGATTTCAGTGCCGCCTACCTGGATGACATTGCAGTGTTCAGCGCCAGTTGGGAAGAACATCTGCGCCACCTCTGGGAAGTGTTGATGGCACTGCGAAAGGCAGGCCTCACGATCAAGGCGAGTAAGTGCCAGATCGGGCAGGGTTCCGTGGTGTACTTGGGGCACCAGGTAGGGAGCGGCCAGGTGGCGCCCCTACAACCCAAGATTGATACCATCCTTGCATGGGAAGCCCCAAAGACTCAGACACAGGTGAGATCCTTTTTAGGACTCACGGGGTACTACAGGAGGTTTGTCAAGGGGTATGGCAACATTGTTGCACCCTTGACTGAGCTGACTTCCAGGAAGCAGCCCAAAAAAGTGAACTGGACTGACACCTGTCAGAAAGCTTTTGACGCCTTGAAGACTGCCATGTGTACAGCACCCGTACTTCAGGCGCCCAACTTCTCAAAGGAGTTTATTGTTCAAACAGACGCTTCAGAGCATGGTGTGGGGGCTGTTCTATCACAGATTAATGAGGAGGGCCTAGACCAACCTGTAGCCTTCATCAGTAGGAGGTTACTTCCATGGGAACAGAGGCGGAGTGCAATTGAGCGTGAGGCATTTGCTGTGGTCTGGGCACTGAAGAAGTTGAGACCATACCTGTTTGGGACTCACTTCCGGGTTCAGACAGACCACAGGCCCCTCAGATGGCTGATGCAGATGAGGGGTGAGAACCCAAAGTTGTTGAGGTGGTCCATTTCCCTACAGGGGATAGACTTTACGGTGGAACACCGCCCTGGTACAGAACACGCCAATGCTGATGGTCTGTCCAGATTTTTCCGCCTTAGTGATGAGAACTCCCAAGGGGAAGGGTAGTTCTCCCCACATTTCAGCAGGAGGGGACACGTGTTAGATCTGGTACCATTGGCGTGAGTCTCCCTTCCACTTTTTTCTGATTGCCTCCTCTGTTTTTGATCTGTTTGCTGGTTTTAGATGCTTTGGGCACTGTGCCACTGCTATTCAGTGCCACAGTGCAAGTGCTCCCTATGATAAATTGATGTATTGATTAGTGACTCCATGATTGGATCATTTGATTTACTTGTCAGACCCTAGTATAGTGCACCAGGTGTGCCCAGGGCATGTAAATCAAATGCTGCTGGTGGGCTTGCAGCACTGGTTGTGCCACCCACAGAAGCGGCTTGTAAAGTGTGTCTCAGGCCTGCCATTGCAGAGCCTGTGTGCAGTCTGTGACTGTCATGTCGACTTGGCAAGTGCACCCACTTGCCAGTCCCTAAACCTTCCCTTATCTTCATATCAGACACCCCTAAGGTAGGCCCAAGGGCAGGGTGCATTGTAAGTATAAGGTAGGACATGCCCTGGTGTGTGTGGCATGTCCTAATAGTGAATTACAGCCATTTACGTTTTTCACCATTGCAAGGCTACCTGTCCCCATAGGCCAGAATGGGCAGTTTGATTATAACATCTTATAATCCTAACTGACCCAGGGAACATGGTAGAAATTCGAGTTTAGTATGCCTGAACTCAGAGTGATAAAATACATCTTTTAGTAAAGTTGGTTTTAACATTCTGTGTTTGAAAATACCACTTTTAGAAAGTAGGTATTTTCTTGCCTAACTGTCCAAGCCTGCCTCTACTAGGTTGTGTATTGTGTGTCTGGTTTTGTGAGTGACAGGGGCTGGGGGATTCCAGGAGTCAGGGTGAGTCAGCACAGGGCTGAATAGACCTATCTGCATGTAGAGTGGGGGGAGGAGTTGCACCTGGGTCTGAATAGGGCTGTGCCTGCCTTCCACAATGCTGGCTCCTCCTCCTGTGGTGCGTCTGATGTCCCTGGCCCACCCTGCCAAAGGAAAGAAGGAGTCCTGTAAACAAAGTGCTCCAGGACTGCACAGAACTAGTTTGGACTAGGTACAGGCCCCTCTGCCTTCAGAGGACAAAGGATTTCGCAGTATAAATATGGGAACCCAGACCCCAAGACTTTAGATCACTTCTGGAACAAGAAGACAAACCTCTGCCAAGGAGAAGAACCAAAGGAAGCTGTAGGAGTCGGACTGCCCCCCCCCTGCCAGTGTGCTGTGTTGCTGGGTTGGCCTACAGTGGTGTCTTCAGTGCCAAGGAGAGGAGAAGGAACTTTTAAAGAACTTTCATCATCTTGCAGAATATTACTCCAAGGGCTTGAACTTGTGCTTGCCTCCTGCTGAAGTCTCAGGGACAAAAGACTTCACCACCAGCTCCCCTCTGAATTCCCCTGCTGGGAATTCTGTCTGCAGAAGCCTGCGTGTCGCTGGGAGCTGGAAGCGCGACTCAACGAGATGAAGCATGTCGCAGTCGCAGCTGTTGCCGTTGCATTGCCGGAGAAGCGTGTTGCCGCCGCAGAGGTTGCCGCCGCATCACCAGAGAAGCGAGCCTTCGTCAAAGCTGTTACCCGACGCATCACCGGAGAAGCGTGTCGCCGCTGCAGAGGTCGCCGGCGCATCACCGGAGAAGCGTGTCGCAGGGCCTGTCGTGGCTCCAAAGTTACAGTGTCGCCGCACGGCCGCCGGGCGTGCACGCATCGTCTTCACGTCGTATCATCAAGGGCGCCATCTTATCGCATCGCACCGGATTGTCGCATCGCATCGAAGCGCCATCTTGCTGCATCGCAACCGGAACGCAGTACGAGAATCAATGCATCACCTCCTCTCCGGTAAGGACCAAGAGGCATCCCCTACTCTGCGCAAGCATTGAGGCGCAACGCATCGTCTCCCCCGAAGCAAGGAACCGACGCATCTCTATCTCTGCGAACCTTTTAGTTTATTTGCATTACGCATCCAGGTACTTTTGTGAGAAGTTTGTCGCATTTACCATCAACTTGAACTAAGTTACTTCTACCATCTTTAAGTCTATTTTGAGTACAGTATTGTGGATTTTTGTCGTTTGTGGTCTTGTGTTAAGACTATATAAAGAATACTTATTTTTATAAAACCTGTGTGGTGTCCATCTGTAGTGTTTTCACTGTATTAATGTATGTGTTCACAAATTCTTAACACACTGCCTCTGAGATAAGCCTATCTGCTCGTGCCAAGCTACCAAGGGGGTGAGCAGGGGTTATCCAGTAGTGTAACTCCCTTGCCCTGACGTAGAAGCAAGGGTCCCTATTTGGTCAAAGGTACCTACCTCTGCCAACTAGAGACCCCCAGTTCTAACAGATGTCTACAATGGTATTGGAGAATGGGGGGCCATGGCCCGCGAGGCCTGCACATGAGGGTGCTGCAGAGGATGTGCTTGGGCTTGGTCCGGATCTGGGAGTTGAGGTGGTCCATGGTCACCCTTGGGTCATTAGAGTGCGTGGTCAGTCGGAGTGTGCTTCTGTAGGTGATGGCAATGCCTCCTCCTTGATGGCCGGGGTGCTCCTTGCGGGTGATACTGCAGCCGTCAGTGATGGCGATGGCGATGTCTGGTCCGGAGCAGAGGTTGGTCCTGTCAGGCGAGGTGGCGTCCAGGGTTGATGGCGAGGAGGGTGCTGGCGTCGTAGCGGTGGAGTGTCCAAGAGGAAGGCTCCTTGGTGCTGAGAGCGGTTCAGGGGCAGACGGACGCAAATGGCGTAGCCTATGGGTTGCCTGTGGCACGGGAGACGACCATTACAATGCAGGCAGTACATCGTTAACAACGCAACTCCGTCAACGCAAATGCCTTTACATTGCATTTGATTACAACGCATTGTGAGGTCAGTAATGGGGTAATTTAAAGTTTTTCGGGTGGGTATGGGTTTCGGATGTAAAATATGAAAATTGGGGTGTGTTTTGGGGAAAAATATGAAAATTGGGGTGTATTTTGGGGTAAAATTTGGAAATTGGGGTGTGTTTTGGGGTAAAATATGGAAATTGGGGTGTGTTTTGGGGTAAAATATGGAAATTGGGGTGTGCATTTGGGTCAAATTTGATTTTTGGGTGTGTTATGGGGGCTCAATAAGGAATTCCAGGGTTCACGGTTGGGTTTGGGGTGCAAAGGTTAGTTTTGGGTTGCACTCACTGAAGTGGGAATAGTGATATTAATGTCTCCGCTATGCAACACCTACTCTACTGTTGCAATGTGCCTAGTATTAGTATGCATTGGAGTGGAATGCGATGTTATGGCATGCGTCGCAACCACGTGTGTGCCTTTGGCACACGAGTGGTATGCCCGCTGTGCATGGGCGCACAGCGGCCGCCATTGAGAAGTGCTGGGGGGGGCTGGACAGCTGTGAGGTGGTAAACGCTGGACAGAACACTGGATGGGGCGTGGACGTGGGGAAGTGTGTGTGAGCGGGTGTTGTAAATATTTTAATAAGGGAAGTCTTACCTCGAAGCCGGGTCCCGTGTCTTCGTTGCTCCTGCTCTCCTGCGTCTGCTTCCAGGAACAGGAAGTAGGCAGCCAGGCTCCCTCCCCTGAGCCAATCACAACGCTGCGTTGCGGTAATTGGCAACGGGACAAGGCATGCAGCCAGGGACTGGAGGGGTGGGCATGTTCTCCATGCAGGCTGTAATGCAGCCTGCATTACGAACAGGGAAGTGCGCATGACTGCTTTGGGCAGCCTGAGTGGGCCGACCAAACAGTCATTGCGCACTTGAGTGGGCATGCCAATCTGCCCATGCCTTGCCCCGTGCTTGACGCAGTCCTACCCACCCTCCCACCCGCAAAGGAAACATAGCACGGTTACATCAGTAAGTTATCATCATCTGATGATTGTTCCGCTTCTGCACTGCTTGAAAGCAGTGGGGCGACGCTCTTCCGCCATAGCGGATGAGCCGCCACTTGGGGTGCGTCATCTACGTGTGCTAGGCCTTGGCGACTCGGCCCCCAGGCGTCCTGCGTTACGCGTCCCACCTTCTCCTTACCTGGACATTGACACCGTGGTGCAATCCGCTGCACTCTCCAAATCTGTGACTCAGCCAGCAGTAGCCTCAGCCAGGTGGGATTTCACAAGCCTGGGTACAGCAGTAGCCGCCAAGTCCGCTGGTGAACCTCCTGATGCAGCTGATGTAGCAGGGCCCCCTTAGGTGTGAAGTTGCAGCGCTCCCACCAAACAAGTTCAGCGCAGCTCAGGGGCCTCACCCTCCACAGCGTCTGGCCAGCCCAACATCATCCGGCCTGTGATGCAGAGAGGCGGCACCCACTGTTGGTAATCCCCTCCGTGCACCCCGGGGTATTGGTGGATCGTAGTATGCAATGCAGACATCCCTACGTTGGGGCGCAGGAGCTCCTCTACTATTAACAGCTCCAAGGTGCGCAAGGCGGTCTTCTCACACAGGCCAGCAACATGTCTCCATGCGACCTGCCAGACTTCACCACCAGGTACGGGCGATCGTCGTGCCTCAATGTCTACCGCCACGGCTCATCGACTCCACAGCTCCTCCGCATCCCACTCCAGGCTCCAGACGCAGGTCCAGCGAGGCATCCAGGCTCCAGACGCAGGTCCAGCGAGGCATCCAGGCTCCAGACGCAGGTCCAGCCAGGCATCCTGGCTCTCATCCTGGTCATCCTGGATGTTGGGTGGCTTGCAGTGGTTGTTGATATGTGCTGCACTTGGCCCAGGCTGCTTCATTCTGCATTTTTTTGGTTTTTATGCCTATTTTCTATTGGATGTTGACTGATAGGCTATGTTTTGCATTAGAGGCAAAAAAAACTCACGTTGGGCTGATTAACGTGAGTTTTTTTGGCGCTAATGGGCCTATCGGTAGTTTTCACCCGCTAACGCCTGATTTCCTATCGCCTTCGCGCTGATGTAAGCAGCAGTTTTCACCGCCGTTCCCTGATACTATCGCCATGTAGCGACGGCTTGTTAATACGCCGCTAACATGGTGATAGTTTTCAGGGTTAGGCGGCGATAAAAAAACTGCCGCTAACTGGCGTTTGCGATAGGTATCGCCGGTCCTTGTGAATATCCCCCTTAATCTCCCCGTGCCTACCAAAAAATAAACAAATGAATATGTCCTTGTGTAATGTAACTGGTGCTCATGTAAAGCGCTCCAATACCTTCGGGTCGAGTTTGTGCTATATAAATCTGCAAAAAAATAAATAAACTACTGCGAAAATGAAAAACACTTCAACAGCCCTCATTCTTGAAGTTTTGTCATCTGGAGATGCTGCAGCACCTATCGCACCCCTGCTTGCAACACCACTGTCCGTTGGTCTGTTAAACTGTCATTCACAAATTGGTTCCATCCACCACCACATGGTCAATGAGTCAACCAAGTAAAGCTATTCATTTCCTTCACATGAATAATGGCATTTTGCATATGCACATGTGCACACCCATCTCCCAAATAGTGCACTTCCGTGGCAGAGCTTGTAAGGCAATATGTCATTTCATTTAATTTTGTGCTTTTGTCCTTTAATCTAATTTATTGGGAGCATTAACCCTCGCACTCCTGCTGACAATAAATCAGCCCGCTCGTGCGGCATGACATCATAGTGAAAAAAACTGTGCATCTCTTAATTTAGGTTTAGCATTTAAATGCGCTTACTCCATCCCTTTGTATTCGGTGCTCCTGCAGCTCATGAACTCACCCATGATCGACGCAGTAGCAGCATTTGTGTTGCATGCATTGCTGTGTGCCACCCTGGCTCTACGTTTGACAATGGGCTCCTTTACTCTTTTATTTCTGTCATTGCACTGTCTTCACCGTGAGCTCTCCTAATAACTAAGATGGATTCATGCCAAACTGTTGTTGGATCCTGTTAGAAATGGGATCTCTAGTTGGCAGTGGTGGAAAGTTAGAAATGGGGTCTCTAGTTGGCAGTGGTTTGCACTCCGTCCAAGTAGGGGACCTCACTCTAGTCAGGGTATTGGAGTCACACAGCTAAGATAACCCCTGCTCACCCCCTTAGTAGCTTGGTACGAGCAGTCAGGCTTATCTCAGAGGCAATGTGTAAAGCATTTGTACATACACACATAGTAACACAGTGAAAACACTACAAAATGAGTCCACACCAGTTTAGAAAAATAGCCAATATTTATAAAACAAGATCAAAACAACAAAAAATCCAACATACACAAGTAAAGATATCACTTTTCAAAGGTTAGATAAGGGCAGTCCATAGAAATCCATGGATGTGTTTTTTTTAGCACAAAGTACCTTGGATGCATCAAAATACAAAGACGAAACAGACGCAGAGGAGGTGAGGTGCCAGAAAAGCAAAGCCAGGTGTCGGTTCCTTACTCCCGGGGGAGGTGATACATCGGTTTCTTACTGCCAGGGGAGTGGATGCAACAGTTCCTTACTGCTATGCAGGGAAGGTGATGTGCCGGTTCCCTACTGTCAGGGGAGTTGATGCATCGGTTCCCTACTGGAAGGGGAGGTATGCCTTGATCTCCAAACATGTGGCCTCAGTTTCTTACAGCTGGGCTACGTCGATGAAGAAATTGGCAACCAGGGACGATGTGTTGAAAATCCAGATGCGCTGTGTCGATTCTACAGGAATGAAGCAGGTGCTGCCTTGGAGTTGGAGCGGTGCGTCACGGACTTCGGTGATGTGGTCCTCGAAACTTAGGTTGCGGCGTTTCTTCTGACACACTGCAACGGAAAGCTGGGGCCTGCGGTGAAAGCCGTGTTGATCGATAACCATGCTCTGGTGCTGGCAGCAGCGTTGTGTCGAAGTTTGTAGCAATGCGTTGATAAAAACAGACGCTGGAAGTAGTTGCGTGGATGTTTGCCCTTCAGTTCACCAGATTCTACTTCCAAGAGCCCACAAACTGGATTTGGCACCACTTGGCAAGTCAGGACTCTCAGCACAAGAACCCAGGCACTGGTAGGTGAAGTCTTTGATGGCCCTGAGACTTTCGTAGCAGGAGGCAATCACACACAATCCCTTAGAGAACCTTGGAAGCAGGATACAGAAAGCAAAGTCCAGTCCTTTCACTCCCAGGACAGAAGCAGCAAGCAGCAGGCCAGCACAACAAAGCAACAGGCAGAGTGTCAGTTCCTCCTACACTATCCAGCTTTTCTTCCTGGCAGAATGTCCTCAGTCTAGAAGTGTTCTGATTTGAGAGTGTCAGAGGTCCAATACTTATACCCCTTTCTGCCTTTGAAGTAGGCATATTTCAAAGGAAAGTCTTTGTAGTGCACAAGATCCTGCCTTTCCCTGACCTGGCCTCAGACACACTACAGGGGGGTGGAGACAACTTTGTGTGAGGACAGGCACAGTCCGATTCAGGTGTCAGTGACAACTCCTCCCACCACTCTAGCTCAGGAAGGCCCATCAGTCTAATGATGGTCCATCAGGATATGCAAAGCACACCTCAGCTCCATTTGTGTGAGTATATCTAAAGTGAATGCACAAGAGCCCAACTGTCCTCCTAACCCAGACGTGGATTTTACACCTAAAAGATATTTCAAGGCAATCCCCATGTTACCCTATGGGAGAGATAGTCCTTGCATTAGTAAAAAACAAAATTAGCAGTATTTCACTATTAGGACATGTAAAACACACCAGTACATGTCCTACCTTTTGAATACACTGCGCCCTGCCCTTGGGGCTGCCTTGGGCCTACCTTAGGGGTGACTTACATGTTGTAAAAGGGAAGGTTTGGGCCTGGCAAGTGGGTGCACTTGCCTGGTCGAAATGGCAGTTAAAAACTGTGCACACAGACACTGCAGTGGCAGGTCTGAGACATGTTTGCAGGGCTACTCATGTGAGTGGCACAGGCACAACTGGTGCGCTTTACTAGGGACTTACTAGTAAATCAAATATGCCAATCATGGATAAACCAATCACCAATTCAATTTACACAGGGAGCACTTGCACTTTAGCACTGATCAGCAGTGGTAAAGTGCCCAGAGTCCTAAAACCAGCAAACATTAAATGCAGCCCACAGTCAAAAAACAGGAGGTCAAAAGCAAAAAGACAGAGGAAATCACGCCAAAGATGCCAGGTCTAACACATTTGCTATTAGTGGCACCAGGGTATACTGGCACATATTGTGTCCATTGATACGGGCAGAGTATATTTGAGGGTAATCTTTTAGATTGTAGTGCTTGCCTAATCCTTCATTAGAAGCATTTTTATTTTGAGTTTCCTAGACAGTGCATGTGCTGTCTGTTGCAAGGCATATTGTTGCTTACCAAGAATAGAGAGTGGCTAGGAGCCCTCTCATTGTTTACCATTGGTTTGCTTACCAGTCACACTCATTTGGCTGCTTCTTATGTGTGTCTCAGCTTGCCTCCATGACAGTGATTACGCTAAATTGCACACCTGCTGTTCCCTACTAAATATAGCGTAAGCGATCGATCTTTTATTTACCTAAAGTGGTTGAAGGGAGGAAACAACTCAGATTAATAACAGCAAAGTTGTCATGCCTGGAAAGACCACCGACTCCAAAGTGCAGTTTGAATATTTATTATAAAGCCAAAAATAATTGGATGTAAATACATCTCAATAGCAAAGAATAAAGGTACAGGAAAATCAATACAGAGCCAAGTTTACGAATATAAGTAATTCGGCCCAAAAGACAAATGATTTTAAATTCCAAAATCACAACGCAACACAGAATGGATGCGATATTCAGTTCTCGACTCATTGAAAGAAATCAAAATCTTTCCCTACACTGCTCTGGATGAGGGTCCTTCCTGTCTCTCTTCTATCAGTCCCCAAAGGTGTCAGCACGTGTCGACTTCCTAAGAAGTACTCACGTCAAATGGGTCGTTTTATGTTATGGCTATGGAGCTTGCTCTAAGATGCTCCTTCTTCTCCCAAAGCTAGCAGAAGTCTGGACTCTTTGTCCCTGCGCATCATATAAAAAGAGGGGATTCAACCTACACTGCGTCATTCGTCTTAAAATTTTCCATCGCACCTCTAAGCAGTAGCTTTTTCTTTCATGAAACAAATTTAATTAATGATATCTTCTCCCAGTGGCCTTGGCTTCCCGACAGACCAGATACGCAAGGCATCCTCCCTTCTCGCTTCCCAGCCATCTTCAAAGACATTCCGGGTTTCTCCTTAACTCCGAAAATAACGATGTGTTTCTTTCACCTGCAGTAGGATGAGAACATTCTAACCTTGAACACAACAACATTTAATTATTTATTTCTCGAGAGCGAGAAGAATCAAAACCTAAGACATTGGGCCTATAATTCAGGCAACTTAAACTAACCACAATTACGGAGTATAAAATAATATCGTCCTGCACATTATGCATGAAGGAATCGTGATACATACAAAGTTCTACTTAAATGTGTTCACTAGCTTTTCAACATCAAATGATTCAAATAAATGTTTCTTAATAGTCGTAAAACACTGCAAACAATACAAATACATGAGAGTGCGTTTAAATCATGAGTATAGTGCACTCATACAAAATAGAGTGCTATCAGCGCTCCATAAGTTCCCCCCTCTTATGACTAGTGTCATAACACCAACTTTCTATTTTCCTGTAGTTTCTTCTCGTAGAAGAGACCGACCTAAACAGAAGCTGTAGCTTGCCGTCCCTGTCTGAATCGTTCTAACCCCTTAAGGTGCTGGTAATGACTGTCCTGCAGTCGTTCAAGTTGGCGCTCTCGCTTTCTCGAAACAGTCTCCTGATGTCGTGCTCTTTGCCATTTGTAAGCCTTGATGGCTCCTAGTAGGACAATTATACAAATGACAGCTATTATAATAGGCTTCAAGATATATCCCATTATTCCTTGTCCCAAACTTCCAAACCAACTGCCTATCTTGCCAAATCCTTTCCCCACTTGTTCCCAGAGTCCTTCAGCAACTTCGTAACTCTTGGTGTATATCTGAAATATTGTTGATGTATTTCCTTATATCCCGACTGTTGTCAGGAATATAAGTGCAGCACTGTTGAACTTTCAACAATTTACAGACTCCTCCGGCTTTTTCTAGCAGCACATCTAGGGCAAGACGGTTCTGCAAAACCATAGCCCTTATCGAAACCATCTCTCCATCTACAAGTAATAAAATCTGAGCTGTATTTATTGAGAGCTTATCCACTAGTGTTGCCAGCTTTCTGATTTTCAAATCATTCAGAATCACACCCATACTTGGTATCATAGCTCCAAATATGTCTCCAATCACTTCTCCTGCACTCACACCACGTTTTCCTCTTTGAGGTCTCTTTCCTTCTAAGGGCCATAAATCATTCACGTGAAAAATCTTGGGAAATACCACAGCCAAATAACAGGTGCCATACCAGTTTTTGGGTAACTTCACATAGGCATTCTTTCCACACACAAAATACACATTGGGCACTACTGTTATTTTGTCCAATAATGCCTTTCTAATTGATTCTTCGATCAAAAAGACGTGCTCACAATCACTCTCACCCACAAATATCTTGTCGTAGTATGTGGTTGGGTGTCTAATGCACAACTTCCCCTTCTGCTGGAAATCTAATGCTATGGGTCCAACACTCCCCTTTGCTCTATGATCTAATTCTTCTTTAGTCCATGGGGTAACCTTGTGCTTTGGATCTGGTCTAAATAGAGTTTGTCTATGCCGATCTTCTATCTGATCTATAAATTTCTTTTCGATGTCAGTCAACATACAGGTTAAATTGTGTCTATGGGCATAGGACATATCTAAAGTGATGGTAGGCACGAAATACTTTGACATTCGCTCCACTTCCTTATAATAATCATATTTATTCATGTATTTAAGAACGGGGACTTCAGAGAGTACCACATCATAATTTGAGAAATAGTACTCAAAGTGTGCTTTGCTATAAAACATGCTCAACAACACACTACATGTAATGCCATAGGTCACAGGCAAATGATGATATCGAATGCCTTCTTCTACTGAGGCTGGTAATTGCATACACACATAGCAATCCTTCGCTTCCATGGTATCCACATATTCATACATTAATCGAGCATACGCATTCAAAGTAAAATCACCCTTGGACAAATCAACATGTAACCTGCGGCTAGTTTCCTTAATCATTTCTAGATCCTTTGCGGATGCATCCTCATCTATCTCAGGGAGTGGTGTGGTGAGTGTTGCCTGTACCCTATTCTGTCCATCATCCTGAGATCCAACTAGAGATATAACAATCACCGCAGTTATAACAATAAGCACCACCACAATGAGGGTGCCAATGATGCACTTCTGTTTGCGTGTTGATTTTTCGGACACCATGGTTTCTACTGATTCGTTCCGAAGCACAAAGGGAAAACACAGTCTCTTTCTGTTTTCTTTGTTTGAACAATGTCTTTTTCACTTCTCTCCTCTCATGCAATTAATGTCCAAGTTCATTCGATTGATACTAAACCTATTGAAGAGATGTAGCCAGCCCTACTCCTCACTCCATCATCTACTAGAAAGTCCCTAATTTTAAATCTTCTTAAACTGGGGTCTAAGTTATCTTCTTTCTAAGGCCTAATGCTTTCTTTGGTTATAATTCAAGCTTCATCGTTAATGATATTTGATCCAAGTATTTCGAGGACAAATTGCAAAATCTCCGCACGAATTTCTCCTAATTCTTGCGCGGTGAGCTGTCGGCCAAATGAAGGGAAAATAACCTGATTGAGGATCAGGAAACGCAATCCACTCAGCTTTGGAGGATTTGGATCTTGCAGAGTTAGCTTTCCAAATGCTTCTACGCCTGGGACCAGCAACTGTATTTCAATAGAGAGGGTGCCCCCTTCGTAGCTCATCGTACCAGCTCCCAACCTCCCGGACTTCGCTGGGCTTTGCATTTGCAGCCAGGTACGTCCACTCAGGAGATGTGTATCTTCGAGACGCTATTCTTTCTCTTCTGGAACGCCTCAGACCATCCGGGTTTTCTTCAGCGTCACTTTGATCTGATTCAGATGTTTCAGGAATCGGAGCGAGATCTTTCTCGGATGCAAGACTTATGTTCAGCCTTTCTTTTCTTGCTGGTCACTTTTCTGCTCTGGCATCCGTTCTCCTCTCTTCCTCTTGATCTGATCCTTCTGAGATAGACCTCTCACCTTGTTCTGGTGCACAGTTCACTTCTGCAATATCATCTATTTCAGGATCTGGGCTCAGTTCAGGAACACTCAGCTCTCGTCTCTCGTGCTCACTCGGCTGTTCCGTTTCATTCGAAACTCTTACAGCTGGGTCTGTGCCTTCGTCGTTGTCTGTGTCAGGTCCACACACGCTCCTCGGAACCAGGGGACTCTCTTCCTCCGCAGGCGCTTGAACTCGGAGAGTGTGGGAAGCGTGGATCCAATTCGGCAATCCTCCACACTTTACAGCGGTACTTGTGACCAATATCACCTGATATGGTCCTCGCCAGCGAACATCAAGACAACTCTTCCTCACGTGCTTGCTAACTAGTACCCAATCACCTGGATTTAGATCATGCAGCAGGTCTCTCGAGGTGGATGCAGTCGCAGCCTCGACCTGGTGGGATACAGAAGTAACCACATCAGCCAGTCCCTTACAATAATCCAACACTAAATCATCAGTGATGTTTATCAATGCTGTAGCTGGCACCATAGGCAAACGGATAGCTCTTCTAGTCAAAATTTTGTGGGGATACAGCCCTGTTCTCCTATCAGGGGTGCTACGCAGACTCATAAGCACCAGGGGCAACGCATCTGGCCATTTCAATGAAGTTGACGAACACACTTTTGCCACTTTCGACTTGATGGTGCCATTGACCTGCTCTGCAAGACCTGAAGCCTCCGGCCTGTAGCTACAATGCAGCCTCTGATCAATGTTTAAAGCAGAGCACAACAGTTTCATGATTTCACTGTAGAAATGAGTTCCTCTATCTGTCTCCACTGCTGTCGGAAATCCGTATCTCGGGATCAACTCTCTCAACAACAATTTGGCTACTGTGAGACTGTCACATCGTCTAGTTGGATATGCTTCCACCCAATGCGAAAAGATACACACCACCACCAAAACATATCTCAACCTATTGCACCTTGGCATCTCAATGAAATCTAATTGTATCCTATTAAAGGGACCTCCAGATCTGCCAATGTGACTCAATGCAACCACAGTTCTCTTTCCAACATTCATTTGTTGACAAGTGACACACCTGTGACATACCGTTTCAGCCCACACACGAAAGCGTGGATTAAACCACGTCTGCCTAAACACTCGCACCATAGCATCTCTTCCCAGATGAATGCTCCGTGAATTTGCCTTGCCATTGGGCTCAGTAGGCAATTGGGTAATACTGCTCTCTCATCTGTGGACGCCCAAATGCCATCGTCTCTTTTAGTGCAACCTGCTCTGACCCATGAAGCAGCTTCCTCTTCTGGGACTTCATCCTGCAGCCGCTTCACCTCATCCCAAGTATCGGCTATAGCTAACATCATGCTGAGCTCGGTCTCTTCTGTGCTCTCGCCTACATATTCTCCATTGAAAATACAAGCATGTTCAGCGCAAAATCGTGCTACTTCATCTGCATAATTGTTGTTAGTGACAAAATCTTCTCCCTTTCCATGAGCTGCACATTTAACAACTGCTATCTCTTTAGGTTTCTGTAAAGCTTCCAATAGTTGGCGCACATACTCGCCATTACGTATAGGTGACCCTGAGGACGTTAGAAACCCCCTCTGTGACCATAACTGCCCAAAGTCATGAACTACACTAAATCCGTATTGACTGTCAGTATACAGTCACTCGAATATCAGCTGCAATGATACAGGCACGTGTCAAAGCGACAATTTCAGCCACCTGAGCAGAGAATACTCTATTTAAACAGGCAGCTTCCACTACTCCCATGATGGTGCACACAGCAAACGCTGCTCTCAAATACCCTTCATTGTCTCTTAAGCACGAACCATCAACAAAAAGGATCAAATCAGATTGGGGCAAAGGTTCATCGACAATGTCAGGTCTGGGTTTGGTAGATAGGTCAGTAACATCTAGGCAGTCATGCTCTTCACAATCCTCATCTCCTTCCTCTGCCGGAACAGGTAACAATGTAGCAGGGTTCAGGGTGGTACAACGTCTCAGGGTAACATTTTCAGCGGCCAAGATAACCTGCTCATACTTGGTAAGTCTGTTGTTAGTCAGATACTGTGTCTTTGTTCGGGTCATCAATAATTCTACTGAATGGGGCACATAAACAATGAGCGGATAACCCATCACTATGCTTTCACATCTTTCAATGCTGACACCAGTTGCAGCAACAGATTTCAGACATCTGGGCAACGCAGAAGCTACAGGATCTAATGCAGCTGAGAAGTAAGCTACTGGTCTACGGGCACCCCCATGTGTCTGCACTAGGACTGCTAATGCACATCCCTCCTTTTCACAGCAAAAGAGCGAAAACCCTTTGTTATAATCCGGCATTCCGAGAGCTGGAGCACGACAGATACTTTCCTTCAGCTCACGGAAGGCTTTCAAGCACTCGTCATCCCATGGTACCGGATCACTAACATCCTTTTGAGTCAGTTTCAACAGAGGCTTTGCTTACAAGGAAAAATTTGGGATCCACTGTCGACAATAGCCGACCATTCCCAAAAACATGCAGACTTCTTTTTGTGTTTTCGGAGTTCCCATTTGCAGAATCGTCTCTATGCGATCAGGTGACACCCTTCGTTTTCCTTTCTCAATCCGGTGACCTAGGTACTGCACTTCAGACAAACAATACTGCAATTTGTTTGGAGACACCTTGTGTCCATTCTCTGCTAAATGATTCAGCAGCGCCACAGTGTCAATCCTGCAAGCATCCTCAGTCTCTGAGGCGACCAAAAGGTCGTCTATATATTGCACTAAGACTGAGTTTTGGGCCATCACCAGTCCTTCAAGATTCTTTTTCAGACATTGACTAAAAATGGAGGGGCTTTCTGTATACCCCTGAGGAATTCTTTCCCATGTTAATACACGATCGTCCATCCTAAACGCAAATAAAAACTGACTTTCTTCATGCAATGGTATGGAGAAAAATGCATGACACAAATCTATCACCGTAAACCATTCTGCTTTGCATGGTATCTGGAATAGAATAACAGCTGGATTCGGACCACAGGACAACATGGGACCACAATTTCATTAACTCGACGCAGATCCTGCACTATTCTGTACTTGCCACTTGGCCTCTGCAGTCCCATGATAGTTGAGTTGCAGGGACTTCCTCTTATCTCCTTAAGAATACCTTGGGCAATCATAGTCTCAATCACAGGTCTTATTCAAGCCACGGTTTCTGGAGTCAATTTATATTGGGGCGTTCGTGGGAATTCAGCATTGGGTTTGACCTGTATCCTAACTGGCTCAACCCCTCTCATCAAGCCTACATCCTCGCCTGTAAAATCCCACACTTTCGGGTCAACTGAGTCTCTCAAGTCATGTGGCAATTCTGCTATTGTGAGCACCACAAACATTTCTGCACACAGACTCATGTTAGCCATCTTAAAATCAGCATCGTCATCACGCGTTTGTAATTCCACTCCTCTCGGAGTGCACAATATAGTACAATTGAGCTTGCACAGAAGGTCTCGTCCCAAAAGACAGACCAGACTTGAATTACACACTACAAATTGGTGTTTATCCTGAAATGGTCCTATTCTCACGGGTAATTCGTTTGTCAATGGATTGGTCATTTTCTGATTGTTAACCCCCACTACTTGAATCGATCATCCCGAAAGAGTTAAATTTGGGACTACTTCAGTTCTCACCGTGGAGCGAGCAGCTCCAGTATCTAATAAGAAGGTAACAGGATATCCATTCACATCTGCATCCACAAACGGCCCACTCTGATCTACTTCTAAGAACGCATCTAAGGTGAAATCTTCGTGCACCCCCCTCTGGCACTCTCGTAAATCTTGATTTTGATCAAATCTATCTTGTATCTCAAAATAAGGCATCTGATGGTATAACTGATTTTGCATGGGTATCCTAGGAGGTTGAGGTACTTGCACTTGCGGCTCATATCCTCCTCCATACATAGACCTGGGTCTTGTCACAGTATTGACAGTCTCGGACAGCTGTCCCTCACCTTCCATCTGTATCTGATTTGCTGGATTCGATCTACACTCGCGCTTCCAATGCCCGATTTTGTGACAATAATGGCAAGCAGTGACCCTTTTCTGTTGGGCCACCCAGTCACTTGCACCTGGATCCATTCCTCTTCCTCTACCCTGACCAGGTTGGGTCACCATCTGTTGCCCCATACCTCTTCCACCTCCTCTGCCTCTGCCTTGACCTCCTCCAAACCCTTGCGTCGTATCAGCATTTCTCAACTTCACCAACATCAACTTGTCCTTCAATTTCTTCTGTGCCGACTCCACTTGATCACTGCAATATTTAGCATAACGCAGAATCTCGTCCACCGACTTATTCTGTCAACATATCAAGTGTTTCTGTATCATCAAACTGATATCAGATTTCAGTCCCAACATAAACTTCGAGACAAACTGTCCCATATCTTTCTGTTCAATTGTATCCAATCCACTATGCTGCTTAAAAGCCAACAACAATCTTTCGTAATAATCAAGTACTGATTCCTTGGAGTCTTGAGTGGTGCGATCAATCTTTAACCAATCAACAGTTTGAGGAGCTACCTTCGACTGCAACCATGTAATCACTTGCTCGTATTTTCTCATTACATCAGGTGAAGGACCATGAGTCACTGCATCTCTAGGTGGCTCTGCAGTAGGCCACTCAATGGCAATATTACATGCCGCCCACAAATCCGCAGGTACTACTATATCAAACAAGGTGTTCAAATCAATCCACAATACTTTCGAAATTTTTACAAACCGATCTATTTGCTTGTACCACTCAGCAGGTTTTTCCCTCAGCCGAGGAAAATCATTCGTAAATGCTGCTAAATCACCCCTGCTCCATGGCACATGTACATACCCTCCATTCTGTACCTCCCTGAGGGGAAAATTTCCTGCAGCTCCCGTCCTTCCACCCGGAGGCTGAGTATTTCCTATTCTAGTCTGAAAGCTTTTCTTTTTGGCCCATCTTTCTTTCCATTTGTCTAGTTCTCTCCATATCCGTATCCCTATCACTAGTTCTCTAATTTGTGCCTTTAATCCAATAGTTCGCTTCTCTTCCAAATCCTTATCTGTGTAATTTAATCTACAGGAACCCTGTGTCAGCTTTGTTTTTGACAAATTAACCTCATACCTTTGGGCCAAAAGCAACAATGTATCATAAGCTCATTTGGCCTTTCTTGTCATGTCCTTTGCTACGAACAATAGTTCGCTCGAGTCATATGTATCAATTCTGATCAGGGGCAGGTTACCTTCAATCACCTCGTCTAGTTCTGCCTTTAACCGTACCACATCCAGCATTGGCGCTTTTTAACACTTTCTGTATTTCCTCTTTCTTTGTATCTTCCCTGTCACAGCTTTGAGTTCTCCTAGGAACTGCACCCTCTTCTCTCTCTGACACTGAGCGTCTATCTCTTTCCCAGCGTCGACTTCTCCAATGGTCACCTGCACAAATAACCTGTGGCCCAAACAGTACTCTAGGCGCTTCTTGTTTCTTGTCTGTCTCTTCCCTCAGCATCATTGACTCTCTCACTGGTTGAACCCACATTCGAAGGTCTGACCTAGAATTCGCTAGAGCTCCTGTCTGTATCCGTTCCGTCCCACTATCCATTCTTGATGGATCAGCTGTAGCTGGCAGTGGAGTACTAGATTCCACTGGTATTCGACTGAAACCTGTCCCACTCATTGCAAGACTCCCTCCAGACATGGTCTCTTCTCCTTCACTCCTTTGCTGTTGACTGTCATCAGTTCTTTCTCTAGGAGTATATATTGGAACCACCGGCACTATTGTGACTGGTACTGACAAAGCATCTGGTAACTGCATGTCTCCTGCAGGTTGTACTGGCTCAGAGTTGGAATACCTCCTTCCTCCAGACCCTCCCGGAATGTGTACCATTGTAATGTTGCCTCTTACTCCTGCTGATTGTTCCTCTGAATCCGGTTGTCCCACACCTACAAGCTCTTCTGGTGGGCGCAACCTCTCTATCTCTGATCTAGAATTGCACGGTGGAGGACGGTCCGCTAGCAATATATCGAGGAAGCTGTCATCTGTATCACTGTCCTCCTCTGTCGTCTTTTTCCCTTCAGTCCCCTCTCTTAATGTACGAAGCGGGTACAAGCGTTCTCCCTCTAAGGTGTCTACTCTCCATCTTTTCAACTGGGCATCCCATCTAGCATCCTGATATGCCTTCATTGCTTTCCTCATTCTTACTCGTGAAATCTCTCTCCTTTTCGCTAGAGCAGCTCTCATCCATGCATCTAATGCCTCAAATTGAGTGGGTCTAGGGGGAGGTTTTAGTGCATTCATCACCCCCCTCAACTGGGTCAGTACTTCCATACGAAAAGACCCATAACGATGGAAAGCCAATTCACCCTCTTTCTCTGTAAGTTTATGCCAATTCTGAAGCCACACTATCGTATGAAGTCCTACATTCGTTGCCATGTACTGTGCCGGTGTGTCTTCTGGCGGTGCGTCTTCTCCTACCCAAGTCACTACCCCTGTGTCGCCTCTACACAAATCTCGCAACACCCTAAAGCATCTCATTGTAAAATCGATCAATTGCAAGCCCAAATTACCATGTTCCCCTGCAACAGAACTTCCACCAATCCCAGCGCGGCGTTACACCAACCAACCTATCACAGTGCGGCGCACCCTGACATCACTTCTCACTCCTTGCAGTGGCTCACCCGCCTTTACAATTTCACCGCAAACTCGCTCACACACATTCGTACCACAAGTAACTGTATAACCAAAAGTTATTAAACCAAGTAACTGTTCCTACACAATTACAATAACTTACAGTTACATACAACAAGTAATTATCTGACACTGAAGATCGATAGAACACTCTCACAAGAACATTCAGCCATTGTAACCCCCGACCTGCGTTGGTCACTCAATCGTCATAGTCCACCCCGGTACATGAGGCTTTCTACCGCGACCTCTTCCTCATTCATACAAAGGTCCCTAACACAAGTGGATCGTTGATAGCGCTTCACAACACCCACATTTAATCAGACAATTACAATACAAAACTATCCCGGGATCTTGGACTTCTCTTGAGTCCGTTCACCAAAACTTCCTGCTCCGCACGTGTCCAGACCAGTAAACCAAAAACCACATTCACTCAACATACATCCCAACTCCGCAAGACCTCACCCACTTACTCATCACCGCAATCTAACACCACAATTCCTTTCATACTCACGCCACCACTGTTTCCGCCGCACCATCAACGTCCGCCAGTCTCCGTTCTCCGCCATCTTCCACTCTGCTTCAGGGCTCTTCAACCTTCAACCCTACTCCTGATTACTCCCATCACCTTAGAGGTAAACCACTTAAAGGTAAAGCATCCTCTGCTACCATTTGATTACGCTAAATTGCACACCTGCTGTTCCCTACTAAATATAGCGTAAGCGATCGATCTTTTTTTACCTAAAGTGGTTGAAGGGAGGAAACAACTCAGATTAATAACAGCAAAGTTGTCATGCCTGGAAAGACCACCGACTCCAAAGTGCAGTTTGAATATTTATTATAAAGCCAAAAACAATTGGATGTAAATACATCTCAATAGCAAAGAATAAAGGTACAGGAAAATCAATACAGAGCCAAGTTTACGAATATAAGTAATTCGGCCCAAAAGACAAATGATTATAAATTCCAAAATCACAACGCAACACAGAATGGATGCGATATTCAGTTCTCGACTCATTGAAAGAAATCAAAATCTTTCCCTACACTGCTCTGGATGAGGGCCCTTCCTGTCTCTCTTCTATCAGTCCCCAAAGGTGTCAGCACGTGTCGACTTCCTAAGAAGTACTCACGTCAAATGGGTCGTTTTAGCTTATGGCTATGGAGCTTGCTCTAAGATGCTCCTTCTTCTCCCAAAGCTAGCAGAAGCCTGGACTCTCTGTCCCTGCGCATCATATAAAAAGAGGGGATTCAACCCACAATTCGTCATTCGTCTTAAAATTTTCCATCGCACCTCTAAGCAGTAGCTTTTTCTTTCATGAAACAAATTTAATTAATGATATCTTCTTCCAGTGGCCTTGGCTTCCCGACAGACCAGATACGCAAGGCATCCTCCCTTCTCGCTTTCCAGCCATCTTCAAAGACATTCCGGGTTTCTCCTTAACTCCGAAAATAACGATGTGTTTCTTTCACCTGCAGTAGGATGAGAACATTCTAACCTTGAACACAACAACATTTAATTATTTATTTCTCGAGAGCGAGAAGAATCAAAACCTAAGACATTGGGCCTATAATTCAGGCAATTTAAACTAACCACAATTACGGTGTATAAAATAATATCGTCCTGCACATTATGCATGAAGGAATCGTGATACATACAAAGTTCTACTTAAATGCGTTCACTAGTTTTTCAACATCAAATGATTCAAATAAATGTTTCTTAGTAGTCGTAAAACACTGCAAACAATACAAATACATGAGAGTGCGTTTAAATCATGAGTATAGTGCACTCATACAAAATAGAGTGCTATCAGCGCTCCATCAACAGTACATGTATTTTGGAGCTGTTGCCCTTGTATACTTCTCTCCCCCTGAACTCTGTGTTGCTCTCTGTCACACGAGTGCTTCTCCCTGCTCCCTTCCCTGTTGCACCAATTGCAAAGGCGTGATCTATTGGCTTTTCCAATGCTCTTTTATACTAATATTTCTCGTCTTGTTCTTGCTTTGGTCCCCTTCTTTTTTTCTTCTCATTTCTGAATTTTGCTCTTTTGTCTTTCTCATGGCTCATTCCTTTCCTCCTTCTTTCTCTCACTTTGTTCTTTCATTCCTAGTTACCTTCTTTCATACCTCTCTTTCGTTCTTGCTAATCCATCCTTCCTTACCTCCTGTGTGCTAACTTTTCGCCCCGCTGTACAGTCCTACTTCGTTCCCTTTCTCTCTTCTCCCCTTCACCTCCAATCCTCCCTTCCTTCCTTTTTCCCCCAACTACATCCCTTCCATCGTTTCCTCCGTTCTGCCTGTCTCCCTACCTGCTCACTTTTCCACTTTCTTCATTCTTCCTTCTCACCCTGCCCTCCATCCTTACAGTTCTTCTATGTCTTCCTGTGCTTGCCAAACAAACAAAGGTCATATGTACTTGTTCTAACTCCATTCTTGTTTTAATGCCTATTTCAGTAAATCAAATGAAGTGATAGAGTGAGGTTGTTTACCTAATTTGATGAGAGAGAAGAGAGAAATCTCAGCTGGTATGAAGTGCAATTACATAAGGGCTGGTCAGGGGTGTCTTGGCGGGTGCAGTCAATTGCATCCCAGCCATCCACCATCACTCTTGATCAGACTGTGCTAGCCACAGAACTGAAGGCCCGATTCACAAAGGAACTTACGACTCGTAAAGGTACAAGCGCAGCCGGGGTGGATTCTCTGCACTTCAGTGCTTAGTGTGGAGATTTCGCCCTGAGTGTGGAGACTCTGCACTCGTAACTTTATGAGTCATAAGTCCCTTTGTGAATCGCACCCTGAACGAGGGAGGGCCAGAATGGGATTGGATCTGGGGCAGGGCAGGTAGAACAGCAATGAACATGAATTCAACCTTTCTGCAACAATCTGCCAGTATTTCGAAATGTAAACTAAACTACATCTGCAAAACGCAGTCAGAAATGTACCTGCTTATTTTTTTTCAATTCTAAGAATAAATCAGCAGACTACTAGACCTGGGTGAAATTTAAATTACACTGGCACAATTCACGTAATTTTGGGAATTTTGCTTTATGCGTGTTACGCAAAATTTCCAAAATGACACCATTACGTAACTTCAAGTTATTGTGTGCCATCCACGGGTAAGAGTTTATTGCAGATATGTTGTTCGCTGTAAAAATTTATGGTGAATGTACAGGAAGAATAGCATGCAAACTGGTGTTTTTCATGGTGCTTTTGTTAAATATGCCCCAGCACCATAAATTGATTGCCACGAGGAAGCAGTTCACTCTAAAATATAGCGTGGAATGCTGGATTTGAATTTCATGTTATTCTGCATAATTTCGCTGACATTTTGTTTAATTACGCAAAATCAAATTTCCCAAATTTCACACAACCCTACCTAATACTCCGAACACAGCATAGGGATAGGCAGCTGCAAAGCTGTGCTATGTTGGTTTGAAAAAAGAATGCACTTTAATGCCTTGGCTGGGGTGTTGGGGCTGAATTTACCAATTGTTTTTTGCATATTCATATGTCCGCAAAAATAAATAAATAAATAAATTAATTAATTAATTAATAACATTGTCCCTTTTAAAAGATCAAATGTTTTTGAATGTGCCTGTGGGACCTTTATGGTTACCTGAAAACTGAAGACTTGTTATGATGTAGGATGAGTCAGCAGATAGGATGGCCAACTGAACAAGGACACGCAAGGCTTGCACGATTCCCGAGCTGCCCTTTGGCCTGGTGCTGACAGCAATTCTGACAAGGTTCCAAATGTGCCAGTGGACCCTTTGTGGTTACCTGACAGCAAACAGCTGTAAAGTGTGGTCATAAGACTGCTTCATGATGCACCATGAGTCAGCAGGAACCAACGTAAGACTTGGCAGAGGTACAGGAAATCCACAGACTTCCCTCTCCTGCACTTTGACCTAATACTGACAGAAAATATGTATTATAAAATGTGGCACGTCCACTGAATACTTTGAGACACTTGAATGATGATATAACATGGGCACTCCCAGAATTTCGATCCACAGGGACACAGGTAGGATAGTGCAAAACTTCTTTCCATATATATTCCACGTAAACAGACTCGCGCACACTTGTCCTCACCCCAAACTCCACCCACCCCTTCAGTATGCACCACTACCACAGACAAGACATGCACCCTGTACATGTTTTTAGACATTCAGCTTTATCACAACAGCACCCACATCAACACTGGCAGACACACCAGCCTGCACAAACCACCCAACAGTATACCTCCATTGGCAACATCGCCCAATTGTTGCCCTCTGTCAAAGAAAGCTTTGTTTACATGTTTCGGTTTAGTCTAAAAGTGTATACTAATCAAAAATCAACTTTATTTGAATCAAAGAGATTTCTGCTAAGTGCATTACGAAAACTTCATCAATGGAGCATAGCTCTTTGACAAAGGCAGATCTACTCTACGACACACACAGTTTTAGTACTGGCCACATGATACAATTCCCAGCTAGAGAACATGTGTAGCTGAGCACATGAGAATTAGTGAATGGTGATCACAACCAAAATGTACACAGTTTGGCTGAGCAAGCTGGTTTTCAAACATTCATGTCTTGTGTGCCAGACGCTGCACCATCGAGGATGGGAGATGGGCACACCCGGAACTGCCAAGTTAGCATGAGCAAGAATGCATGGCTGGGGACAGTTACAGTTAAACTAATTAGCAAGCATGTTTCAATTCTTTTACAGCTCCCACCAGCAAAAGACTGAAACATTACTGCCTGTGTGCTGCGGAAATCCCTGATTGAATTCTAAAACCAATACTGATATCTTTTAGCTTCTCCTCACGGGAAGCATCAGTTTCTAAATGCAGGAGCGTAAGTCTTTACTGCATGACTGCTTTATCTCAAGAACAACACCCTCTGCTTATACTAATAAGTAGACCTCCTTCATACAACCTTACTGGTTCGGATATGCTTGCTACACAGTAAAAAGTGTCATCCTTGTTTACCCATACAGTTATCATCCCAGGAGACTTCAAACTCACACATTATTATCTATGGGGAATTTAGCATTTGGTTTGGCTTGAAACAGGGGTCTCCAATGTTGGTCCTGGAGGACCAGATCCATGCAAGATTTTCATGATAGTTACATTTATCTAAATGTGGATATGCTAAAAATCTGGCATGGATCCCGCCCTCCAGGACCGACATTGGAGAATCTTGACTTAAAATAACAAACCCCCCATAAATTACTTGACCAACCAACAACTTTGAAACACCACACCAAAAAGAACTGGTCATGGGGCATTCTCTCTCGCAGGAGAGACACTGTGTGCAACTTTCCACTCTGATAACCTGTAAAAAGAGCCACACCAACACCATTACTTTGGCTTGACCACTCATTTATCCCATTGACAATCACATCAGCAAAATAATCTCCAATACTGTACATACATGAATCAAAAAAGCAAAAGTCCAGAGTCCTTCAACCAGAACTCACCAACAAACTCCATCTACAAAAGGTTGTCCCAGTTTTTTGACTCAGCTCACCACTGAAGAACCTCTACCACTACTGAAAGAGCAGACACTAGAAGTTGCCCACCGTCTCACTTACCAAACTTAAGAGAGCAAACTGACTTCTCAATTAAAAACAATGCTCATCCTTCTCCAATCAGGATAGACTGGAAATTTAGATTCTAGAATGTGGCCAAAAGGAACTTTTCAAAGTCTTCACACCCAAGACTCTGGCCAAAAGCCCTCCCCGATCCAAGAACTATGCAAGAAACTGGTCAAACATTTCATAACCAAAATTCAAGAGCTACACTAATATTTATCCTCAAATCTTCATCTGCCTTGACCTCAACTAATACAGAGATCAACAACAACAATAGGCATTACTAATACAGAGCAACCTACCGACTGGATCTTGAGATGTTGATTTTATAAGTCTTCAGCTTTTGCCTGAACACTGCAAGTGATAAGGAGAGTCTGATAATCATGGGGAGAGAATTTAAGATGTAAGGGCCTTGTGCCGGAAGGCCGAGCCACCCTAAGAAGTAACACAGAATCTAGGAGTAAGTGGCTGGCCTTGTTTTGGCTTCTCATGTTGTCACTAGGAAGACAGAGATGCAGTGTGATGGTGAGATAAGATGGTGCTTGATGATGATGGCATTTGTAGGGCAAACAGGCAAACACATATGCCATTAGAGACGGGTAACCAAAGTAAGTCTTTGTGGGCTTCTGAAATGCGGTCCTTCTTCCTCAGGCCTGCAATGGCTCTGGCAACAGCTTTTTGCACACTTTGAAGCTGATATGGTAAGAATTGATGGTCCTGAATAAAGGGCTTTGCAATAGCTATATGTGGGAACAAATGAAAGCTCTGAATATTGCGGGCTCAGTGTCAGTCAGTCAAAAAGAATGTTTATTTGGACCAATTGGTCCTTAAACACATAAAAGCATCCATAAATACAATCCCTTAAATAAGCTATATAAAAAGAATAAAACCTTACATAAAATTCCATAAAGTGCAAAATTCATTAATAACTCCGCCTTTCTATGCAGAATACATTTCATCGTAAAAATATCTAAAAGCTCCAATTTTATACACTTTTAAAAACGTTTTTAACTTTGAGCACAAACCTCCCAATAGCACTTGCTAGATCCAAAAAACGTATTTCAATTAACAGATCTGCAGCTTGTGCACGATTTCCAATACTGTATTTTAAGAAAATTGGGCATCAAAATATTTTCAGTGCAGAAAGGACCTTTAAACAATCCAATAATATGAGCGAAATATCGCATTTTGTGCCTAAATTACCAGTACACTTCCCTTTTGTATTCAATCATAGCCCCTTTTATCCCGTCGTTGGCATAGCAGGGCTTGATTCCAATCCCTAACCTTATTAGTTCATTTCTAGGCCAATGATTGGGTATTACATCTATGTACGGCTACTGTTGTTCATTTTGCCCCGAGTTAATAATAAAATACACTGTTTTTTTCCCCCTCAAGATACTGTGGATCATGGTCTCGAGATATTTCTATCCCTAATACCCTGAGTTCCCTCTTAGCAATCTCAATTTGAAAATTCTGTGGGCACGACTTCACTCTCATGTCCCTGTAAGCCTTTCTTACAGTTTCCCTAACCCCCTTTGCCCACTTCAATTCACTCTGCAGTATCTCACTTTTGCACCATTGATATATTTTTTGCTTCTCCCCGCAGCCCAGGCACTGTCAAAATCTTATTAGCGCCATACATGCCATTATATCCCATGATACCACTCGCTCTCCATTCTTACCGCCTGGTTCATAGAAGACCTGAGAAGAGACAGTACGTTTTTTTAACATTTCCCCTCTTCAGCGTCTTACCCACTTTTACCACTTACATATAACAGTTCAGCTCCATATTGGAACTGAGGTGGTATCAAGGACTGTATAAGCTTTCAAAACAGGTCTATCTGACATTTCTCCTCAATCTTTATTACATTTTATCAGACCACTAACTGAAGCAATGGCCCTTACTCTCAGTGCATCCAAATGGGTATTCCATTTTTGGGAATTTCTTGAACCAAACCTCTAAATACTTGTATTCATTTACTGTTTCCAACTTAGTAGAGCCCAAGAACCAGCTACATTTTATCGTCTTTTTACCAAAGCTCAGGACCTTGGTTTTTTCCATATTTGCTACAAGTTTTTTAGAGCTGCAATATTCACTAAACACATTCAACTTTCTTTGCAGACCTAGCTCTGTTTGGTCTAAGATTACAGGATCGTCTGCATAAAGTAAGCATGCAATGTGTTTCCCATCCAACTTAGGGCTGGCACCCCGAGCCGCACCCAAAGCAGATGGTAAATCAGCTGTGAATAGGGAGAAAAATAAGGGGGCAAAGACGAACCCTTGTCTTAACCCATTTCCAATTAAAATCTTCTGCAACAAGGTCCCCTTTGTATCCAAAATAACCTGGGCTCAATTATAGCTATGTAGCTCTTGGTTTATAGCTAGCAGGCCTTTCGGGATATCCCACCTGGTTAACATCTCCCAACATCAATTTCGGTCCACCAGATCGAATGCTGCCCGGAAATCGACAAAGCTACAGAACAAACTGCCCCCTGCTCCACCAACTTCCGCGCAGTGGACCAAAGAGAGAAACAAAGATCGACTGTAGAGTGGCCCTCCTTACAACCCCCCTGTTCGGGAGGCACAATCTGGTTTACTTCTGCCCATTCTTTAAGTCTTTCGAGAATTATTTTTGCAAGGACCGTTTCTCCCACATCCAGTAGGTTAATTAACCTATAGTTCTTCGGGGTCTTTATGTCTCCCCGCTAATGGATGGATCTGATAACTGCCCCTCTCCAGTTTTTGGGCATTGCCCCAACAAACATTTGGGAGAAGAATTCTGCCCACCAGTCGGGCCAGGTCTTTATAATCACCGCCGGGAGGTTATCTGGACCAGCTGCTCGGGTCAGTGTTAATTTTGCTATCATTCATCTGACATTACTTGCCATAAAGAGGAACCTGAAATCCTCCTCAATACCTGGCCAACATGTGGTATTCTGCCTTGCTGATTCTGCCCTTTTCCCATATGTTTCTCTCAGATACCCGTCCCAAGCGTCTTCTGTTACCACACAGTTCAAAGTCCCCTGTCTATCTTACCAGAGACTTCTTGGACTAGCTTCCAAAACCTTTTTATATTTTTTGCTTCAATTGCTGCCAATAGGCTTCCCCAGCAGCTCTCTTTATACATTCTTTTTTGTTTCCAAATAGCCATTTTATATGTTTTCCTTAGCTTCTGAAGGCAATTTAACACCTCTAAATCATACTTTAACCTCAGGCTTCTTTCCCCTTTTCTTATACTCGCTTTTAATTTTCAGCATTCCTCATTAAACCTGGCTTTATCTTTACTGTGGCCTCTCTTCCTACAGTCTCCAAAACTGTTCCTTTTTATTTCAACCCTTAAATATTGGACCAGTTGGCTGATTAAATTTTCAAACCATCCTATTTTATTAGTATTGGGGATACTTCCTAATATTTGACTCTGCTGAAAGGGAGCCAATTTTCCCATATGCTCCTCTGACATGCTAGTGATGAGTAACTCTTCTTTTTTTATTTCCTCCTGCTATTTCCAATTTTAACTGGAAATGATCACTTCCCTCAGCTCTCACCACCTCAAAGCCCCTAACTAGTTCAAAGTTCCAAGCGTGCAGAAAAATATAGCCTATGGGACATGGTTGATGGCCTATCTTAAATGTACAATTGGCTGGCCGATCTGCCTCCGTCCTTCCATTTATACAAACTAAACCCATCAAGCCCAAAATGTTTCCTCGGGCCATATCTCGCGCTGCCAGATCAACCTTTGGTAAGCTGGCAGCGTTTATTCTATATGACGACAATATCTCCTTGCACCATGGATCAACTCTACAGGGGTCTAGTTTGTGGTTAAAATCTCCCATCAAGATGAGAAAATCTCTCTTATATAAATCATTCAAAGCCTGTATATCTTCTTTGAACCTTTCCAGTTCTAGCTTATACTCCTTATCCCTGCTCCCCATATATAAACATTTACTATGACTATGCCATCATGCTGTAGGTCGGGATCCAAAAGGAACACTCTACAGGACACCACCCATTTATATTTGACTTCCATGGGAACCACCTTCTTAGCTATTTTAGTGGATATCAAGGTTATTTGGCCACCGGACGGTCATCCAAATTGTCTCCTCTTAGCTGAACTATTCAGCTATACAAACCTTTCAATCATCAGGGTTTCGTTGCAGAGCCAAGTTTCCTATAAACACACGATCTCATTGAGGTCAATTAATCTTTTAAATCTTTCCAGTTTAGACATTCTGCTATAGCCATTAATATTCCAAGTGAGTATACCCAAGCTGTGCAGCGACCCTACCTCCTAATCAATCTCACTTAACCAACCATTTTAGCCCATTTACCAGAGATGCGATAGCCTTGTATCTATTTACTAAGAATAGTCCTTCCCTAAATCCATCTATTTCATGGCTTCTTATGGTGATTTGGAGATATTCCTTGTCATCATATCCCTGGTCTATCAGCCTGACCTGCCTTGGACCCAAACCCGCATGATTCTTCAAAAAAAGTTTATCATGATTATACCCTTTTGACAATTCCGTCCCTTGGACCAATCTGATTCCTTCCTTGAGTAACTCATGCTCTGCATTTACAAGTGCTGATTTAACCAACCATGGGGCATATTCTCAAGGACTTATCGCCGATTTATCAGCACTTTAGCGCTGCAAAAGTGGCGATAGATTTATCGCCCTATTCTCAAGCTGGTGCAAACTGCCGATATCGCCAGTTTTCCAGCGATAGCTGCCGCAAAAAACCGGATGTGAGCGACAACTAACGCTAATGATATGCAGAGTAGGCGTTCCCGTGCAAAAAAACACGAAAACACCACTTCGCGATATTCTCAACGACCAGCCAGATCTGCGATGCGATCCGAAAACAAGCGATAAGGCGCGTTAGCAGCAGGGATTCAACACTTGCCTTTTACTGGTGTTAAGCAGGACGTCAACCTGCAGTATGAAAGGGAGCCCAGTCTAGAGCCACATCTGAAGACCAACAGATGCCATGGAGACAATGATCATGCAGCCTGGAGACCCAAGAGGGCCACAACACCCACCGCAACCATCCCCCGGACCCTCCCCCCCAGGTCATGAAGTCCAGTAGTCAACGGTAGTGGAAAAACAGAACTTTATTACAAATACATAAACAACAAGACGAAAAGGTCAGCCAACGCGTTCCATTCCCAACGGGGAACTTCACCAGGGCAACGTGTGGATCCAATAAACTGCAAATGCTGCGGGAACTCCCCAATACCACTCCATATCCCGAAATCAGCAGTCAGAAACCTGTTGGAGAAATGGTGACAATGCTCAAGCGTCCTCATAGTCACAAACGTAAACTGGTACAGTGTATTGCACTTGGAATGCATACAGGTATGATGAATCCAGTCCAAATATACTGTAACAGAAATCCGTGTGCTCGTAACCTCCGCAGGAAAGAAAAGGAAGGTTACGACCACACAAACATCTGTTACGGTCTCATTATGCAGGATTCATCATACCTGTAAACATCACGGTTTGTATCATCTTGATACCCCTGCACCTTCACTTCCCCCATGCTGTGCATGAACAGCTGGAGACCATGCAAGGGAATTACGACATAGCTGCCTTACCGCACGTGTCGGGGCAATTGACTGTACACATGTACCACTTGTGCCCCCTGCCGACCCTGCACACAATTATCGCTACACAAAGCACACGCATTCCATCAATGTGCAGGCAATAGTGGACCACCGGGGACAGTTCACCAATGTCGTCGCCAACTTCACAGACAGTGTGCATGATACATACATCTTTCGACAGTCCATCATCAACCAGTGCTTCCAGGACGGCACCTATGGCAATGCACTGCTCATTGGTAAGTACTAACTGAACACACCACACACCTCAACTCCACAATCACACAACTCACAACTGTGGGAGAGCACAAGTAACATAATCACATACAACATGCCAACCAACATGCCCAACTACCGGACACAACAACACAAGTAACCGTGGTAACAGGGGCCAGACATGTAGACAAACCATCCACAAAGGCAGAGGCCCTCTGCCACACAATTGCAGAATGTGGGGAGAGATGGGAACCAGGAAGGGGCGAAGGAGGCAAGTGACCCAGCAATAAGAAAGGACACAATGCCAAGTGTGGCGGAGATGTGCTGGACAGACTGCAGTATGCAGAGCACAGACATGTCCATGTGGACATCTACTCCTGGTGTTTGCAGTGTAGTGGACAGTGGATGCAAACAGGTTACCCTAGGCAGTGTGGAAGACCTTGGACATGTAGCCATGTGGTCCCCCCCTGTAAGCCTGAGCGGAGCGGCCTTGGCCGGCGTATGTCGCGAATGAATAGCACGGGGCCCTGGGCGTGGTCCAGTTCCGGGATGGCCACCACAGTAACTACTGCGTGTGTCTGTGTCTGCCATATCGTGACCATAGGCCTACACACACGTGCCCGACCACATTCAACGGCCGTATTCACACTGGAGACTAGGTGACTACGTCCCAAGCCAACCCACGCACATCTCGTCAGCGCATGCAGGGTCGTGTCTGCCAGAGCGGCGCCCCCCACCCAGCCACGAGGCTGCCACCGTGACCGGTGGTGCCAGCACGAACCTGTGCGCCTACTGCACCCCAGCCCTGGTCCCCAGACCGGTCCACCGCCCAGCGATGACTGCCCGCCCCTGCGCACCCAGGCCTCAATGCTCACCTGCCGCCACCGGCGTGTCTCCAAGAGCGCCCTCCACGTGCCGGTGCAACCTCCTCAGCCGATCGCTGGATTCCGCGCCACAGGCCCCCAGTGCACCCTGCGGCACCGCACCATGGAGTCATGTGTGCGCTGACTGCTGCCTGCGCGTACACTGCGGTCCAGCAGGGCTCACAATTCAAATTGAGTCTTGATTTGCTGGACGCTGTATCGAGGCCAACGCATCATCGCAGGCTGCACACCCGCTCAGCTCTGCCTAACTTTGTGCACCGCAAGTCATCGCCACGTGGCGGTAGACCCGTGCCGGATGCAGGCCATCGGGTGCCACTAACTCAGTGCACCGCAAGTCATCGCCACGTGGCGGTAGGCCCGTGCCGGACGCAGGCCATCGGGTGCCACTAACTCAGTGCAACGCAAGTCATCGCCACGTGGCGGTAGGCCCGTGCCGGATGCAGGCCATCGGGTGCCCCTAACTCAGTGCAACGCAAGCCATCGCCACGTGGCGGTAGGCCCGTGCCGGACCCAGGCCATCGGGTGCCACTAACTCAGTGCAACGCAAGTCACGGACCCTTTATGATTGAGTTCGGTGGATGCGGACGCCATCATGTCACCTCCGGCAGTGAGGGATGTGCTGTGGTGGGCCCCTTTTATTGGCAGGGTCACATGTCCCGTGACGCCTGTGCTGGATGGGTGTGGTATGGGTGAAAACCAGCCCTCAGGGAGTGGCTGTGGCATGCTGACAACTAGACCAGTGACCAGCAGATCACTACAGGGAAGACCTGGGACATGTAGCTGTGTCGTCACCCCCTGTGAGCGTAAGCGGAGTGGGCTGGGCTGGCGTATGCCAGTCCAGCGTAGGGGTGTGAACAATGAGCCCGGGGCTCTGGGCGTGGTTCAGTTCTGGCCTGGACAAGGAAGTAACCAATGCGTGTGTCTCCGTTGTAGTGTCTGCGCCACCCGGACCGCAATCGGCAATGTTGCACCCTGTGACCCAAGCCCCACAACATGTGCAAAATGGATGTGAGGGGGAATCAGTGACCCTACATTCATCCATACTGTCATAATTGAAGGATCATAGACATGACACATCTGTGTGAATTTGAATGTTTTATTCACATTCAGTGGAGTGTTGCAGCTGGAGCAGTACAGGGCCATGCACACCCCACTTGACATTGTTGCCCCGTGGAGCGCCAGCCAGAGTCCATTAGGGAAGGACAAATTCATCAGAAGAGGAAGAGTTCAGTCCACAGTCTGATTGCTGTGTCATTGGTAACCAAACAGAATATGGCAGTCCATGTCGAGGTCCAAGGTGAGTGCCGCAGAGTGTATCGGGGGACAGTGGAAGGTGATGATGCTAAGGGCCGAACCAAGCTGAAACAGGCCATATGGCGGAGATGAATGCTACCACTTCCTCATTACCACAACGGCAGTCTCATCCACATCATCGTCCTCTGATGTGTGATGTGCCTCACCTGTGGGTGGTAGTGTTTCGGCTGCAGCACTGTGTGGCACTGACACATCAGGGGCCGGAGGTGGATTGTCAGCCGCACTGTGTGGCAGTGACACATCAGGTGCCGGAGGTGGAATGTCTGCCGCACTGTGGGGCACTGACACATTAGGGGGCGGAGATGTGGATGGTGTAGGAGCAGCAGCATTCATCTGTGCCAGGCCTTGTGGCAGCAATGCCATGATGAGGATCTGCAGGGCATGGAAGATCCCAGCTACATGTCGCTGATGTGCAGCCGTGGCAGCCATCCTTTCCGCCTCCATCCGCACCATGTCATCCATGAGCCTCCGCATGTGTCCCAACTCCCGGCTGAGATCGCTGGAGCCACTCTGACTAGACAGGTGTTCTTGTCTCCGAGTCATGACTCCAGCGATGTCAGCCATGGCTCGTTGCAGACCATGGAGCGGACTGTGGGTGTCCGTTAGGGACTGTATGTGGTCCCTGATGGGACGTAGACACCCATGGATGGCATCTAGTTTGGCTGCCATGTGTTCGAACCCCACCCGCACCTGCTCAGCCATCTCCTTCTGGCCCTCCAACACACGGCGTTGAAATGCCATGTGCTGGTCATGGGGATCCTGGGAGACAGCCGGGGTGGTGGGTGCTTCCTGCTGTGTGGTCTGTGCAGGGGGTGGGTCTCCTCGATGCAGCTGGGCTGCCCTGCTCCTGGGGGTGGGGTGCAGCAGCTGTCCATGAGCTCTTGGAGGGCGTCAGTGTCGAAGGTGGGGAGGCCTCCTCGTCATCAGTGAGGAGGTGTTCGGTTTGCTCTGCAGGAGGTGATGATTCTCCCTCTGCAATGTAAAGGGGAGATGCAGTTTAACAGTGTGTTCCATGTATGTTCACGCATTGGCCAAGTTTCCAAACAGACTGCATGACAATGTACATTGTGACTGTTTAGGAGGAGCTGCCTATTTGAAGCGGGACAGTGGACATTTGTGCACCATCAGGGATGTGGGGTTGTACTTGTCCATTATCATGTCACAGTTTCCTGCTATGCCAAATGTGATTGGCCAGTTTCTACACACAAGCGGCAGCAGTTGTGTCCTCTTCTGTTGTGAATGTGTTGCAGTTTGTACCACATTGTTGTCAATGTTGATGTGCTCTGGTTCTTGTGTGTGTGCTGCATTGTGGGAGAGTCGCCCCTGCAACTCAGACTTTGCTTGGCCTTCTCCCTTTCAGGCGGTGTGCCTTTGACTTCTGTGCTTATGCAGTGCTGAGATGTTGCATACTTGGGTAAATTGGGCTCTTGGTGGGAGTTGGGACTCTGGGGCATGGTTTGTCCGCAGATGTCTTGTTGCCGTCAGGGGTTGTTTGTGCACGTGGATGTGTCAGTGTGTGACCTGCTCCTTTCCGGATGTGGACCACACTCAGCCACCTCGGTGTCGTGGGGTGCAACATGTCATGATGAGTGGCCTGCAGACATGCTCATCGTCATGCAGTGTCACTTGCATTGTCAGTGGGGCTCACGGATCCGCAGCTTTGCTGGGTTCAGCACATGTGCATGGGTTTGTTGTGAGATTGGTGATGTGTGGGGAGGGCCCCCTCTGGGCACATTATGGACCGGGGACTACTTGCTGTTTCTATGTGTGCTGCAGTATGGCAAGGACTCCCACCCCCAGTCTGCATTGCTGCTTTGCGGTTGTTTGTGAGTTTCAGCTTGGTTTTGCGCTTCACATCATTCCAGCGCCTCTTGAGCTCTTCCATTGTCCTCCTCCGCACTCCGACTGCATTCACCTTGTCCAGGATGGACTGCCATATTGTATTTTTAGTTGCCAATGACACAGTGGAGGTGACGAACAGTTGTTGATGGTGTTCGACTACCTCCGTTATCAGGATCCTGTTTTCCTGCGGACTGAACCGCGTCTTCCTCTTCTTCTTCTCCTTGCCCTTCCCTGACCCCGAGGTCCCAGGCTGGTCCTCCGTGGGGCTTGTGGGGTTCGGGTTGTCCTCTGTACTTGCTCCGGCTACCTCCATTGTGCTTCGCAGTTGTTATGTTTATTTATTTTTTTTATTTGCAGCTTTTATGGTGATTTTTCCCGCCTGACGTGGGAATTGCAAGCCTGGCGCTGCTTGTCGCCGATTTTTCTATTGCGGTTGGGCCCATCGCAACTTTTTTCACGTTCGGGTTTCCTTTTTTATCGCCGTCGCAGCAGTTGTATTGCGGACATTTGAGGCGTTATCGGGAAACTATCGCATGTTACCGCCGTGTTTGGAATACGACGTTGACTCAGAGTTATTTTCCCGCGATAGACGGGGATATGAAAAATTGCGTTAGCCTATTTTGGCGATGTTTATCGCACGTTCTTGAGAATATCCCCCCATGAGTACAACAAAACTATTGTTACTTTGTTCTCTATTCTATTTTCAGTAAATTCCACTTGTCTGAGGTTTTTGGTCCCTATATCTCTCAGGCTTACACATTTAGAGAAGGAAAAAAGAAGCTGGGACCGATTTAGTGGGATTAATTTTCTTGCATTCTTCCCTCATTTCCCTTGGTGTGTTGGTTCAAAATATAACCACAGATCATGCCCTTTCCTGCTTTCTATTTCTTTGGGGCTCCCCTAACCTCACTCCTCCTTCTACCACCTGTTGGTTCCATTTCCTTCCCTCTCCCCATTTGATCCTTGAAGACTCTTTTTTTCCTTTGCCCACCCACCCGGTTACTCTTGCCATCAATGTACTCATTCTTACTCATAGGTTGTGTTCTAGGGTTCCTTATTCTATCTTGGGGTTTTCTTTACTCTCTTTCCTTCCCCCCACGTTCCTAGGGTTTCTAGTATCAATTCCCCTTAGCGGGGAATTCTTTTCCTGATCTTTTAACGCAATTTTTACTGGGACCTTATACCCTCTTTCTGTGGCTACGTCCTCCTTTTTCTGTTGTTTTATATTTACCCCTTCCTAAAACCTCTCCTCAGTCTCCTCATCCGGGGAATATATTGCTTGTATCTCATAGTTTCTCCCTGTTCCTTTATAAGCATAGGCTATCGAGATACAAATACACTTTGCTTTTCTGTCCGTGAGAGGGTACCTTCATCCTCCCCCTCCGACTGGGGTAGACCTTCCATTGGCTGTTTTTCTCCACCAACCAGCCTTACTATAGAGGGCATATGGTCCTTGATTTGTTTCAGTTTCCCCACAATAATTTTAAGCTGGTCTTTTTGGCCTCTTAGAAATGTCATTATTCATCACGGATGCCTCCAACAGGCCATGCAGAGTTTTATGCATGATCAGCATTACTTCCAACATTGAGGCCCTTGGTGTTGCTGTGATTTTGAGATTAGATATTGTCACGATGTACCTGGAAGTGTCACGATGAAGGAGGATGGCGAAGAGGTATTCCCCCCTTACATCTCCCCTATCCTCTATTCCCAACCTCCACAGGACCTGAGTGTTCAGAATCAGGATGGCACCTTTAAGAAGAAGGATTTCCTGGATTCCCAGATGTCCCACGTGACCTGGTCACGGGAACCAATCAGGGAGTCGAATGACACCGAGCTCGGCTTGATAGGCGGTTTCCAGAAGACAGAGGACGGCATCGGCTAGAGTTGGAGGACAGACTTCGAAGTCGACACCCAGGGGAGCTACGAGAGCGAACCAGGAAGTGGAGCGACACCAGCGTCCAGGGGAGAAGAACCAGCGAAGAAGGATCCCAGCAGGAGGACTCCGGCGAAAGAGACAAGAAGGGAGCCGGACCCTATCCGGTCCTACGAATTGTCCAGCCGTGCCCGAGGAGGAGCGTGGCTCTCGGAGGTACGTGCTCGCTTCCGCAACGCATTTCGGAGGGGTTCTGGGGGCACTGATAGACCTCCAGGGCAGAAGGGAGGGAGTCAATAGTTGGATGCTTAAGTAAACGGCACGTTGTGCGAAACTAGCAGCGTTATAGCCATAAAAGAACAGAGCGACACTGGTGGTTGAACAGGAGGGTGCTAGTTGAGCTTTCCACTCACTCCTTATCCCTGCACCATTACTAAATTGAGGACAAAACTGTTTACAAAGCCCTCTTTTTTTTTCCCTGAGGGACGCCCTGAGACGCAGACATCAGGAGAGAACTTCCCAAACGCTCCCGTAAAGAAAGGAAGGAAAGAAGGACTTGTGCTTACAACTGGTTAAGAAAATAAAGCAGTATAAAAAGCCCTAAAGTCTCTGCTGTTGTTTCTCAAGTGCCACAGATATGGATCGTTCTGAAGGTCGTTTGCTATAACGGGGGGCATTTCCATTCTTTCGTTCACCTCATGTTGTTCTCCTACAGGATCACTGGCCCCATACTGCAATGTTTGCTGTCTACATCCCCCCCCCCCCCCTTCTGGACCTCGGTCCTCGAGGGGGGAAAGAGTCGGGTGATAAAGACAATCTTGGATCCAAGATTAGTTCGCTTATATTTGCTATATCATGATGACTTAGATACGGTGACTCTAAGTCAAGGGATACCAGACTAGTAGATGGTAATTGCTTTTCATTGCACAACTGGGAATCAGATAGAAGTTGATTCATTTTTAAATGTTTGCCCACAAAGTCTTTGATTGACTTTGCAACTGATGTTCCCCCTTTTACCACCCCGTCTCACTTTGCTGGGGGGTTTTATTAGGAGGCAATTTTCCGGTTTACGCATCTTTTCCGTGGGGTTACTTCTCCAAGGAGACTTTTATTTCTTTCCTTCTCTTTCCGGTTCTCTTCTCTCTCCTCTCCTGCCTCTGCAATGTTGTCCGGCTTTACGCTGCTGTTCTGTCCTTTGCGTAATTTTGCTCTCCCTGGTGCCATCTCTTTCTTCCATTTGGCTCATAAACACACTTCATAGGGGTCTACCAAATGTTCTCTTCTTACTTATATCCACTGCTTTCACACACGTTTTTTTCCTGGCCACTTCTGCTCAATTTATCTTAAAATAGGCTAGACATACTTTCCCTTTTCAACAATAGGTTTTCTGCCAACACACACTCCTGGTACTTACCACTACTCACCCATTGAAGCCTGGAGCTGCGCTGTGTTGCCGGTTGCCACCGCTGTCGTGTCAATCAGTTTCAATCGGTTCCACGTTGTAGGTCCAAGTCCTAAACAACTGAAAAATCAGAGTATTTTTCCTTGTTAACTCGGTTTCAACGGTGTCGCAGCAACAAGGCATGCCCTGCCGCGCACTGAGCTCCCCGCGGCTCCCAGTGAGGAGCCGACACAGTTGCACGCTCGAATGCCACTGCCTTCTACCGAATTAGAGGGAGCACACAGGCTCAAAACAACACACTCCAGAGGGGCTAGTTTCCCCGTCTCCTCCAACAAAGTTGGCGCTCTGAGGCACCAGTGTTTCCGCAGTATTTCCGCAGCTTCCCCAACCGTACAGCAGGGGCTGAGGATGGATGGCGGCAGACAGGTACGTGCACTCGTTAGGGGCACAGTGCACAGCAGCAGCATCGGCAACAGCAGCAGTGTCAGTGTAAGCGTCAGGGAGCAGAGTTTCCGTTGCGGCTCAGTGTTTCATGGACAATAAAGGAAGAATAGATTTTAATTTCATAAGAAGGAAGTAACAGCTAATCACAACTACACTGACCTTAGAATCCATAGCACTATTGGTGACAAAAATGAAGCAAAAGTTGTTCACTTTGTTAGATGGCTCAAGAGGCAGATTGAAGATCATGTCACATATGATCATATCACATCATAACTTCAAACAACTCCTAACTTGTTAAGTAACCAACCCAAAGCCAATTTGAGCCTGTTTGTCACCCCAACTACTACAGTAAGCACAATTCCACAGATACACAAAATCGGCCTTTGACCCCTGCCCACCAGCCCTTTTTAAGGACCCTCTGAATTAACAGTGCCTTTCAGAAATTTCAGGAAGGTAAGATCCAGGAACAATTTAAACTTATACAGTTCAAAAAAGTCCTCAAGAAGCTTCCCTCGATCCATCTGATCTTGCCACTTAGAGATCTATCTTCAACATCCTCTATCTTGCAAAAGTTCAGAAATGCCACTTCAGTCAACTCCGGGTCTACGTTGAATTTCACACAGAGTAGATTGAGCTAAAGTGGGATCCAAATCTGTACAAATTTCAATATTTAAGACTCCACATATATAATTTCACCCAAACCCCATTATTCTAGCAAGAGTACTGATTTCCTCATCTTCATATGTATATCAGTTGCCTTTGAAACAGTTAAGAACCATATCCTTCTTATAAGGATAAAATATATCGGGATCCAGGGATCTGCTATTACGTGGATTGCGTCACACCTCCCAGACAGAACACAGTCAGTGCACATTAGAACTTACTGTTTAGAGAACAATTTGGAAACATATGGCACAAGAATTGACCCTGCCCCCTGCTCTACTTCCTTCGTAAATAATGCCACTAATCTCAGTAATTCATGTTTTTAGCATGATGTCCACAGCTAGACTGATCATGCACAAATCATCTTCATAGTAACCAGGCAAGACATACGTCCTCTGAGGTGGTAATCGTGCCAGTACTTCATGCTCATGAGCACATTGAATGAACATATGACTAGTCCCTACAAGGACAGTTATGAATCTAGAGTAGCCATTGATTCAAACTTCATCCTAGAGTTATACATCAACAAATGATCAAAGTTAGGCCACAGCCTACCTTACCCAGTCTGCACCCGAAGGTTACAGATTGCAATGCCTCTAATTCTCTCATGCGTAGATTTTGCCAATGATTCTTTGGGTATCTCTAAGAAAGACTTTTATGGGCCCATAATAATACAACTGTTCTTCTACTACACATGAATTCCAGAAAGTGCATCAGCCACTTACATAAACCTTACACTAGCTACCGATCACCCAACGAGCTAAGTTCATAGCCTTTGGTACCATGCACATAGCTTGTAATGATAAAGGAACAGAATCCCACCAGCCAAGAAGTCCAAATGCCAACCGTTGGGCTCACTTAGGTCTTGTCTTGTTCACCTAATTACTAAGCAACATTTCAAGGATAAACTAACGTACAGGAGATATGTATGTATGTCGTACTTTTATAGTGCAAATCTAGTTGAGGCATGGGAATGCTGCAGAGAGTTAAATGCAAGTGCATCAGACGTATGCCTAAGACGGAAGGAAAGTGGGAAGATTTTGGGTTCAGAGGAGTTAAGGGGAACAATTTACTGCATTAAGATGAAGTGCGTTTTGAAAAGATACAACTTTACCTAAATTGAAGATGGGCTAGGTGGTCCTGATGGCACAGGGATGCTGTTTCGGATCAAAAATGGCGAAAGCCTGATCCTGTCTGGTGGTGTCAAGGCTGCATTTGTGTTGAGAGCCACCGGAGATCTTGAGATTGTCATCCAGATAGGCAGGGACCCCTATTGTGATGGTTTTGAAGATAATGCAGCTAGTTCTGAATGTGGCATGAGGCTGCCAATGGAGTTAATGGAGCTCCATCAGGGTGAGGTAATGTTGTCAATTTCTTCAGGCCTTTGATGAGGGACGCTCAAGCATGTAAGATTCCTCTCAAGGGAATGAGTATGAAATCTGTTAGGCTGTGAAGTAGGGTACTGCCACATCCAGATGGAAGAGAATGAGGGCACAGATGGCATTTCTTAAGCCAATTTCAGAAGTCTAATTAGAGGCACATGCATCCTAATTATAGCATCAGTCCTATGGCACGATATCCTCAACAAAGTCAAAATTGTGTGGTTGGCTGTAATGTTCGCTGAGACGTTGCACCTCCTTACTTCCACCACCTACCATTATGAATGCTGCAGAATGTGGCTGAGCTTGCTTGTGGCTCCCCCTTTTGCAGCCTCAGGTCTCTAGCAGACTCTGGTTCTCATGGAGTCCTTTGGCTAGTTCAACCCACCCTGCCTCTTGTTCCATCATGGCCGTTTACCGGTATTTCTGACAAGCTGGGCACTGTGAGTAGTGGTGCTGGGTGTCAGTGATTGCGCTGTTTGTGGTGGTTTATCCTTGAAAGCCAGCGGCTGGGGGCCAGGTTCCAGGTAACTGGCAGCGAAGCAGAGGGGTAAAGGCAGAAGTCGGTGTGACTTGCGGCAATAACTCGCTACTCCTCAGGTTACTCCAGCTCACTCTGGCCACCAGCTTCACAACTAATATTAATTAGTAGTAATTAAACTAATCTAAGGACTTCTACCATGGCCTTACCATCATTTGTTGTTCTGATTTCAGCACTTATCAGCATTCCCGAAGCAGCTCTTCTTGCCCTTTATGAGGACAAAACTCTGCACTTTCTGCAGCCGCGGCCGGTCCACTGGGGCTGAAGCCCCCCCCCACCTTCTGCCCCTCACCAACATTGTCTGTCAGGCTGAACAAAGGCAGCCTGACAGACACTGTTCATTTTCAGGTCAGGCAGCCAGGAGCCAGACATTTGCTAAATGTGCAGGCTCCTGGCTGTCTGAGCTGAACTTTGCTGGGCTGAGGAAGTAACAGCTACTATGGGGCCGTGACCTCCTGAGCTCAGAAAAGGTTCCACGAGGCCCTCCCCTCAGTGACGAGGGGTAGTGTCACTGATTACCTTGCACCTGGGTGCTTCAGTTTTAAGCCCTGAAGTGCCCTGGATTGAGTGTCAATCAGTGACACTTCATCACAGAGTGGGGTGCGGTCAGCAGTCTCACTGACCCCATCCCACTCTGGGATGACGTTGGGACTTAGGTCAGCCAATGAGGGAAGGCAGCAGTCCCAAGCCTCCTGGAACCTCTGAGGCAGAGCTGCAGTTAAGTGTGTGTGTCTTTTAATTAATTTTTGGTGCTTGTGTGTATGTATGAATATTTGGTAATGAGTGTTCCCCCTCCCTCCTAAACTTGACCGGCTGCCACTGACTTTCTGTACCCACGGCCATGGCTGTTGGGCACATTGGCTCTGTGGCATGTTAGCTCTTTATAATATTAGCTCTTTATAATATTACTATAGTGACTTTCAATTGTTGGCACTTTAATGCCATTGAGCACATTGAGCACATGCCTTATGCCTTATCGTGCCACATCATTAACAGGCATCCAATAGGCATCTGAATTGTGCTCAGCGTTTTGAACTGAGATTGACTTTCGGAGTCAATTAAATTATTTGACCGTCTGACTCACTGGAGGAAATTTACAGAGTTTAACTGCCTCGAGACGTTCCTTTTAACTAGCATCAACTATCATTCCTATTACATGCCTTTTATTTGCATTCTGTCCATCAATTGTTGTTTTTGCATTTGTCACCCCGAGTGGGACGGGTATGCCCAGACGTGGGTCCCGTGCTCTCCATGCCACTGGAGTCAAGCTATCTTGGCTGATGAGGGGTGAAACCCCGAAACTGGTCCTAGGATGCTTGTTTCCAGTCCAGGGAGGACCTGGCCAGGCAGTTCGGGCTGGACTGTTCCCATTGGGCACAGGGTCAAGACTGATTTGCATATGGCTGGGTTCAAACTGAAATGGCATGGTGAGCAAAAAAACGATGGATTTAGGCCCAGATCTCTGTACTGGGGTGAATGTATGACATTGTTCTGCATTCTGTCCATCAATTGTTGTTTTTGCATTTGTCACCCCGAGTGGGACGGGTATGCCCAGACGTGGGTCCCGTGCTCTCCATGCCACTGGAGTCAAGCTATCCTGGCTGATGAGGGGTGAAACCCCAAAACCGGTCCTAGGAGGCTTGTTTCCAGTCCAGGGAGGACCTGGCCAGGCAGTTCGGGCTGGACTGTTCCCATTGGGCACAGGGTCAAGACTGATTTGCATATGGCTGGGTTCAAACTGGAATGGCATGGTGAGCAAAAAACGATGGATTTAGGCCCAGATCTCTGTACTGTGGTGAATGTATGACATTGTTCTGCATTCTGTCCATCAATTTTGTTTTTGCATTTGTCACCCCGAGTGGGACGGGTATGCCCAGACGTGGGTCCCGTGCTCTCCATGTCACTGGAGTCAAGCTATCCTGGCTGATGAGGGGTGAAACCCCGAAACCCGTCCTAGGATGCTTGTTTCCAGTCCAGGGAGGACCTGGCCTGGCAGTTCGGGCTGGACTGTTCCCATTGGGCACCGGGTCTAAACTGATTTGAATATGGCTGGGTTCAAACTGGAATATCATGGTGAGCAAAAAAACGATGGATTTAGGCCCAGATCTCTGTACTGAGGTGAATGTATTAATGTGAATAACAAGGACCCCCTGCAATAAGTAAAGATCCCTAGGGCAGGGCAATAATATATTTGAAGGTAAATCCCTAGGCAGTCATGTGGTCAAAATCAGTCAAAGACTCATATCAAGAACAAATGCAAAAACAACAATTGATGGACAGAATGCAGAACAATGTCATACATTCACCCCAGTACAGAGATCTGGGCCTAAATCCATCGTTTTTTTGCTCACCATGCCATTCCAGTTCGGACCCAGCCATATGCAAATCAGTCTTGACCCTGTGCCTCATGGGAACAGTCCAGCCCGAACTGCCAAGCCAGGTCCTCCCTGGACTGGAAACAAGCATCCTAGGACCGGTTTCGGGGTTTCACCCCTCTTCAGCCAGGATAGCTTGATTCCAGTGGCATGGAGAGCACGGGACCCACGTCTGGGCATACCCATCCCACTCGGTCTGGACTGTTCCCATGTGGCACAGGGTCAAGACTGATTTGCATATGGCTGGGTCTAAACTGGGGTGGCGTAGTGGGCAAAATAACGAGGGATTTAACACAGATCTTTTGACTGGGGGAGAATGTTTGCATTGTCAGCATTCTGTCCATCATTTGTTTGCTGTAACACTTTTCGCCCTAAGTGGGATGGGTATGCCCAGACGTGGGTCCCTTGCTCACTGTGCCACTGGATTCAAGCTAGCCTGGCTGAAGAAGGGTGACATACCCTGAAACCGGTCCCAGGATGCTTGTTTCCAGTCCAGGGAGGACCTGGCCTGGTAGTTCGGTCTGGACTGTTCCCATTGGCACAGGGTCAAGACTGATTTGCATATGGCTGGGTCCAAACTGGGGTGGCGTAGTGGGCAAAAGAACGATGGATTTAACCCAGATCTTTTGACTGGGGGAGAATGTTTGCATTGTCAGCATTCCGTCCATCATTTGTTTGCTGTAACACTTTTCGCCCTAAGTGGGATGGGTATGCCCAGACGTGCGTCCCTTGCTCACTGTGCCACTGGATTCAAGCTAACCTGGCTGAAGAAGGGTGACATACCCTGAAACCGGTCCCAGGATGCTTGTTTCCGGTCCAGGGAGGACCTGGCCTGGTAGTTCGGTCTGGACTGTTCCCATTGGCACAGGGTCAAGACGGATTTGCATATGGCTGGGTCTAAACTGGGGTGGCGTAGTGGGCAAAATAACGAGGGATTTAACACAGATCTTTTGCCTGGGGGAGAATGTTTGCATTGTCAGCATTCTGTCCATCATTTGTTTGCTGTAACACTTTTCGCCCTAAGTGGGATGGGTATGCCCAGACGTGGGTCCCTTGCTCACTGTGCCACTGGATTCAAGCTAGCCTGGCTGAAGAAGGGTGACATACCCTGAAACCGGTCCCAGGATGCTTGTTTCCAGTCCAGGGAGGACCTGGCCTGGTAGTTCGGTCTGGACTGTTCCCATTGGCACAGGGTCAAGACTGATTTGCATATGGCTGGGTCCAAACTGGGGTGGCGTAGTGGGCAAAAGAACGATGGATTTAACCCAGATCTTTTGACTGGGGGAGAATGTTTGCATTGTCAGCATTCCGTCCATCATTTGTTTGCTGTAACACTTTTCGCCCTAAGTGGGATGGGTATGCCCAGACGTGCGTCCCTTGCTCACTGTGCCACTGGATTCAAGCTAACCTGGCTGAAGAAGGGTGACATACCCTGAAACCGGTCCCAGGATGCTTGTTTCCGGTCCAGGGAGGACCTGGCCTGGTAGTTCGGTCTGGACTGTTCCCATTGGCACAGGGTCAAGACTGATTTTCATATGGCTGGGTCCAAACTGGGGTGGCGTAGTGGGCAAAAGAACGATGGATTTAACCCTGATCTTTTGACTGGGGGAGAATGTTTGCATTGTCAGCATTCCGTCCATCATTTGTTTGCTGTAACACTTTTCGCCCTAAGTGGGATGGGTATGGCCAGACGTGGGTCCCCTGCTCACTGTGCCACTGGATTCAAGCTAGCTTGGCTGAAGAAGGGTGACATACCCTGAAACCGGTCCCAGGATGCTTGTTTCCGGTCCAGGGAGGACCTAGCCTGGTAGTTCGGTCTGGACAGTTCCCATGTGGCACAGGGTCAAGACTGATTTGCATATGGCTGGGTCCAAACTGGGGTGGCGTAGTGGGCAAAAGAACGATGGATTTAACCCAGATCTTTTGACTGGGGGAGAATGTTTGCATTGTCAGCATTCCGTCCATCATTTGTTTGCTGTAACTCATATCAAGAACAGGCATGATGCAATTAACTCAGTGTCAACTACAGACATTACTTTTTAAAAATGTTTCTATTTTTTATTAATCTCATTTTAAAAAGAGACAATTCTAGACATATATATAACTCATCAATACTATAAAGCAATCATTACAATTTCAAAACAGACAACATAAATACAATTTAACATACTACAAAAAATCCAAAATTGAATACGGTAGAAAATTAATTAAATTGATAACATGATTATAAAAACAGAGATGATTGAACAGTGGCTAAAAGATGGATCTTCTTCAACGCGCGTTTCGGCGCACAGTGCGCCTTCATCAGGAAAAGCCACAAACAATGTCCTCTGAAATGAATTAAAACCGTATAAGATATAGTAATATAACACTGAGTTGCAAAATTTACAAATTCAATTGATCCACTACAATCCTTCACCAGACCTATTAAATATAAATTACCGTGTGTCAGGCAGTAAGTATCCTACTTGATCAAAAGGACAGGAAAATTAGATAAAATGAAAATATTACCGTCACCGTGCAATGAATCGGGAATAAAAACAGAAAAAAAAAAATTAGAATGAAATCAGATATATTTACTCCTGTCTATTTACATCAGAACATAGAGGATGGAGGAAGTCAGAAAGGAAATCTTACAGAAACCCCATAGAGAGTGAAATGGGCAATACCAGGTAATGCATGCAGAGCCGTAGTGTTAAGAATAAGCATGAATAAATGATGCCCTCTTACTAGATAAGTGCGAAGGATGAGGTTTAGTTCCTACAAATCGTCAGAATGGACTGCTGGAGCTGATAGACACATATTCGATTCTGCGGATAGACATGAAGTAAATAAAAGATGTCCTAAATATCACCTGAAATCTACTCTCATTTATCTATATTTTTTATATACCGAAATAATTACCCTATGTCAGGTATACGGATGTGTATTCCTTTAGGGAATCAGAGTTTATTCGAGTCCAGAAATGATGTACCGGACACGACAGGCTGAATATAAAAACAAAATAACAGTTTATGACTCGGATATTTGTTGCATAAAGACTTACATGAAGAATATATATCTACAGGGCCGCATAGTAGATAACTTGCACTACAAGATTGCTGCAAGTGTATATCAAACATGTAAAAATAGAAAACTAGCAGAAGAATTATCTCGATTAATGTTCTGTAATTATATTGGGTACTTGAATTTCTGACAAACAGCATGCACTAGAAAAAGTGGGTGGAGAGACCTAAACCATAGGCTAATTACGTGCTTTAACATGCAGATAATCAGAGGTTGTAACGGTACCTTGATAGCACTTGATAAGCTGGTACACAATGAGCCAAGTATAACACGGTTGTTTACTGCTCAGAAGTCGATATGAGGGAGTGAAGAGGTTATTTAAAACTGCCTAACTAAAAATTAGTTGAAGGGGTTGAATGGCAGATTCTCAACTTTCATGATCATATCTCTAGTGTCTTTGATGTAAGATGGAATTTTAGGGATATGGGGTAGGATCCAGTTCTCAACGTATCTAGAGAGGGGTTCAGTCACTGACCCAATCGTAAATACGATAGGGCGATAAGGGGGATCATAGGTGTTTTTGTGTATTTTGGGGACCCCATAAATGCAAGGTATTTTCGTTTTTGAGTAGTTCAAATATTCTCGTTCTTTTTGACTAATGTATCCTTGTTCAAATGCTAAGGTCGTAAGAGATTTGATGGTAGAGATGACTTTGTTGGTGGGGTTCCTAGTTAATTTAGTGTAGAATTGTTCATCACCTAAAAGAGTTAGCATTTTCTGTTCATACATAGTAGTATCTATAACTACGATGCCACCTCCTTTGTCACAATTTTTTATAGTAACATTTTTATTGTGAGCAAAGGACTTCAAAGACAGAAATTCATCTTTATTCAGATTGTAGGTTCGTTTAGGAATAAGTCCACACAAAAGAAAAGGGGAGGAGGAAAAAATATGTCCTGTATCGGCCTCCTCAAGAAGTATACACACACACAAAGATACAGGACCTATACTGGTCTAAAGATTTCTAGCTGAATGGGGGATACCCGGGTATGTGAAAACTGCCATCACACACAGCAAGCTGTGTCATGCTTCATCATAGGGCTGCTAACACACCCCGCGCTAGCCAACGCTGGGGTGGAGCAATAGGGAGGGGGTGGACAAAACAACATAGAATGAACACCTCAAAGAGGGGATCAGAAAGTGAGGGTAAAGAAATGGTGCAGAGAAAAAATGTGATTAAAAACAGGTAAGAGAAATCCTACTCAAAACTTTATTGCTGGACTCTCTACCCAGAATTAAAAGGTGGGTCCGCTCTCTCTCGGATCTGCGCTGCTGGCGCGGAAAAAGAAAGAACTGACGTCAGCGCGCGTGGGCGCGTCTAATTAGCTGTGTGTGATGGCAGTTTTCACATACCCGGGTATCCCCCATTCAGCTAGAAATATCTATAGGCAATAGCTCGCTTAATCTTCCCAAGGGCCCCCAGCGCCGGGACACCTCTCCGGAGGTAGCTGTGCGCTTTACAAATGCTGGTATTTCATTTAATTTCATTTCATTCTGTCCATCAATTGTTGTTTTTGCTTTTATTTGTATCTGTGCACAGGATTTATTTGATGTTTTGGATTCTCAATTAGATCCGATGTTGATCGTTGGCAGTTGTGTGGACAACATGAGGGCTTTATCGTGATCTTGCACTGTTGTATATATCAGACAGATCTTAGAAATCGCTTATGTCTAAATGGCACAATTTCAGCACAAAGGCGAGAGAGAAGTGCCAGAAGGCTCTATAAACTCATTGGTCCAGAAAGATCTGCTGACAAGGGGGAGGTCTCTCAGCAGGCTTGCAATAGACTTTTTATCTATAATTTGGGGATAAATATAAAAGTTTGCAGTACCCAGTCGAATGGTATCCCAATGGAGTAAAGTTCCACATGATGGCTCTATTGGGTGACTCACCAATGGATAAATAGCACCTTAATAAAGATTATGTCTTTTTTGTGCGGAGTAGATTTTAAACTAAAGACTAAATTGCTGTCTACCCCATTGTATACTTCTAGAGGCCCTCATAACATCTTAACAGAAGGAATATTAAAAAAAATATTAGGGGTTTATGGTTAAGAGACCAAGCTTGAAGCACTAGCTACTTTGCTGACAGGTCGAGCGCATAATCTTATCCTGTCTAGAACACTATTCCAGTACTAAGAGCAGGCAAAGGCTCCCATCAAATGAAAAAAAAAATCTTATTATCTGTGCAGCAAAGGGTTGTCAATCCTGTTTTGCCAGTAAGGGAGGAGACTGGTCCTGGTGGGCATAAGCACTATAATCTGGGAAATAGTGTCCATCCCACCTTAAAACGAATTAGAGCCCCTCATCTATGTGACAAGAAGCTCGATCTGAATCTAGTATTTTATGCCTGAAATGTGAATGTCTGGGAGTGATCACAGTCAGCTATGCATGTACTCAGGTTTGTATTTTAATATGATATTACTTGTCTACATGAGAACCAGTGCATTGAAACTCCTCGCCGGCTGGATCATAAGGTATATTCAGCACCCCAATTAAACTATTGAAAAAAGGTAGCACTAGGGAGGGTTGGCTCCTACGAATGCTTTCAAACTGAAACTTTAAGTAACTATAGTGCCTATATACAGTCAATAACGTTTTGCTCAGAATAAAGGTGCACACATTCTGATTTGTTCTTATAAATGTTTACATCAATCCACGACATGCACAAAAGAAGCAATCTATTAGCCATTTAATCAAAATGCTACATGACCTAAAACAATAATCTAAGGACTTATTTGAGTTGACTGGAGATTTAACTCAAATTTACAAATGGACTCTGTGGAGGAGGGATATTTGGAGCACTAAGATTGCTTTTGGGGCATGGCAAATCCAGAGCAAACTCTAAAAGACAAATATGATAGAACTGATATTCATGATTAAAATTGTTTTCAGGCTATGGACCTTTGTGCCCTGAATGGCCATGTTTCCCTCTGACTGTCCGATTAGAATTCAGCATGTAGCTTGTAACATGAAGGCGTTTTAGACCTCACTTTTGCATCTGTTCAGATGTTTCAGGCCATTAATAAAAATAAAGATTGGAAAGTGACCATCCTCCTCAATTATTTTCGATATGCAGGCCAGGTACTGAGCTGCACACATTTCAGGAACTAGGCGTTTGTGGAGGGTACGCACAGCTACTCAGAATAATATGGGGCGTTAGAGTTATCCCAAAATTAGAGATGTGGCTAATGGTCTCATTTGCAAAAAATTTAAAATACAGCCTGGAGAATAATTAGGATACTTTGTGTGCCAAAGCATGGTGAAAGAGCACACCACATCTGGCAGAGAGTCTCTTGGATGCTAATTATCCTATTGCAAACAAAAATCGTTAAAGGAATATCTGCAAGTGGCATGGTAAATCACGAAAAAGTTCAAAAAGGCACAAGGACGGACATAAAGAAAATTCTATTTCCTTCCTTCCACAAATTGTATATAAATTTAGGTGGTTAGAGTGTGACTAAAAGGGAGCTATATGGATGACCAAAAAATAAGCGGAGGACAAAAATTGATCTGGATTGCACTTTTAAAAGATCAGTGGTAGCTGGTGACATTTGAAAGTGGTTGGGTGTCTAAGTTGGGTTTGACTTTTATGTAGTGGGTGAAGCAAGCTTAATGGACAAACGTGGGGCCCTGGGGAGGGGGATCCTTCTCCAAAAGAAAAAAATTGAAAAAAGTTTGGCAAAATGTGCATTTTAAAGCAAATGAAATTAGTGAAAAAGCAAGGTTTATAATGCAGTGGGAACATATCATCTTGAAATACTGGACACATTAAAAACTGCCCCATATCTTGCTGCATTAATATGTTCAACAGTTACTGTAATGTGAAAATTGTACTGCGCAACAACTTTAGGTCCTTTAAAGTGTTTGCTTGACCAGTGTCTTGCACTCCATACGGCATCAACCTTGGAAGAAAATGCTCTAACCAGGCTTTGGAAAGCACCCACAACTGCTGGCTTCAATCAATCATATGGAAATATGTGCAGGCAGGTCTTTCAGTAGGATGTAAAAAGTGGGGGCTCTCTAAAAGGCTGCATGAAAAATAAATTTCAATGATTCCCATAGAGTGCTACCCGGTTTATCTCTGAGATGTTATTTCATCCAGATATATAACACAACAACTGGCATACAACCAAAACCTGCCAGTACTATTGGCTTTGTCAGTGGTTGTTAGCTGTTTAAGATAAATGAGTAGCAACAATCATTTGTTATAAATGATTAACATTGGAAATGTTTTAATTCTGAAATTGTGAGACTGTAAATTTAAAATTATTGAGGCCTGTGAATGGAGCATTGGCCTTCAGTTATGTGCGCTTTATGTTAGACATATATGTATTTTCTCTCTGCACATCTTACCCATCTGCACATCTTCAACTTCATCTCTTTCCTCTTTAGCACCCTCTTTTCACTCTCCCCCGAATGCACTTCCCCACATCTCCCTCACTTCACCACAACCAAACAAACACTGCACTCACTCTTAAGCACTTTATTTTCTTTTACTTTTGCCTTGTAAATATTTTGACATCTGTGTCCCCCCTTCACACATATTTACACAGAATTTCAATTGCAACTGGAATACATGACTATTGTTCTGTGTGCTCTGCAGAGAGGCCAACCCACTGGCAGGCACTTTGCTTTGCTGGCTTCAGCCTCAGTACCAGTGCTCTCAACAAAGCCCCTTATTAACACCACTTGTGGACGGAGCGCTGAAACTTTTCAGACACTCACCCCCAGTCACAGATCTAGGTTGAATCCATCATCGTTCTTTAGCTCACTTTGCCACCCCAGTTCAGACCCAGCTATATGCAAATCAGTCTTGACCCTGTGCCTCATGGGAACAGTCCAGCCCGAACTGCCAAGCCATGGCTTCCCTGGACCGGAAACAAGCATCCTGGGACAGGTTTCGGGGTAACACCCCTCATCAGCCAGGCTAGCTTGCATCCAGTGGCAAAATGAGCAAGGGACCCACGTCTGGGCATACCCTGCCAACTTAGGGCAAACAAAGGAAACACAAGGAGATGATGGACAGAGCGCCAAAACTTTTCAGACACTCACCCCAGTCACAGATCTGGGTTGAGTCCGTCATCGTTCTTTAGCTCACTTTGCCACCCCAGTTCAGACCCAGCTACATGCAAATCAATCTTGACCCTGTGCCTCATGGGAACAGTCCAGCCCGAACTGCCAAGCCAGGTCTTCCCTGGACCAGAAACAAGCATCCTGGGACCGGTTTCGGGGTAGCGCCCCTCATCAGCCAGGCAAGCTTGAATCCAGTGGTAAAGTGAACAAGGGACCCACGTCTGGGCATACTCTGCCAACTTAGGTCGAACAAAGCAAACACAAGGAGTTGATAGATGGAGCGCTGAAACTTTTCAGACACTCACCCCCAGTCACAGATCTGGGTTGAATCCATCATCGTTCTTTAGCTCACTTCGCCACCCCAGTTCACACCCAGATATATGCAAATCAGTCTTGACCCTGTGCCTCATGGGAAAAGTACAGCCCGAACTGCCAAGCCAGGTCTTCCCTGGACTGGAAATAAGCATCCTGGATTCAAGCTAGCCTGGCTGATGAGTGGTATTACCCCAAAAACTGTCCCAGGATGATTGGTTCCGGTCCAGGGAAGACCTCGCTTGGCAGTTCGGGCTGGACTGTTCCCATGAGGGACAGGGTCAAGACTGATTTGCAAATGGCTGGGTTTTAACTGGGGTGGCAAAGTGAGCTAATGAACGATGATGGATTCAACCCAGATCTGTGACTGGGGGTGAGTGTCTGAAAAGTTTCAGCGCTCCGTCCATCATCTCCTTGTGTTTGCTTTGTTCACCCTAAGTTGGCAGGGTATGGCCAGACGTGGGTCCCTTGCTCACTTTGCCACTGGATTCAAGCTAGCCTAGCTGATGAGGGGTGTTACCCCAAAACCGGTCCCAGGATGATTGTTTTCGGTCCAGGGAAGACTTTGCTTGGCAGTTCGGGCTGGACTGTTCCCATGAGGGACAGGGTAAAGACTGATTTGCATATGGCTGGGTCTAAACTGGGGTGGCAAAGTGAGCTATAGACTGATGATGGATTCAACCTAGATCTGTGACTGGGTGAGTGTCTGAAAAGTTTCAGCGCTCCATCCATCATCTCCTTGTGTTTGCTTTGTTCGCCCTCATTAACACCTGGCAAGTGTGCACTTTACAAGAGTAATGAGATGCACAAAAAAAATACAGAAACACAACATGATGTAGCTAACACTCTTGGGGAATGCAAGATTAAGAAAAACATGTGAAAAAAAGAGGAACTAAATTACTGACATGCATTACCTTAACATCTGTAACATCGTTTTTTGTAGATGAATTCATGTTTTTGGCATTAATGTTAAGGTCATGAAGATAAGGCCAATTTTAATGTCATACATTATGTAACTGTCTTTACTATAAGCACATATTTCTCAGTTTATGCTTGACTCAGACATTTGGATCAACTTCACAGGGGAACAAAAACTCTGCTCGTCTTTTGGGTCAATTTCACAGGGGAACAAATAAAGTAGCTCCCTTATAAAGGGGCCAGTGACCTGCTGCCATACTTCACAGTTTGGGAAGTTAGTGTGAACAGGGGTCTCAGCACAATATACATAACGCAAGATTAGCATTATAACACTTACCATTATCGAGGACAAGGCGCCAAAACACACATGCTTGCATCCAGTCCCACTATGTGACTACAGGGATAGGGTGATATCTATGCCTGTGAATGACGGACGTCTGAAGACTCTGACTCCCGAAACCATGACACTGACAGCGTCATTGGCCTACAGTGGATACCACCATAGAGTGCAATGGCAATGAAGGGCTTTAAAAGGTAAGCCCTGCTTCGTGTGTCACATTGCAGAAGGTTGATTTACTGCCTGGCTTCTGTCTCCTGCTTCAGAGCGAGGCGGGACAGGCAGCCTGGGACAGACACCCCAGATTTAAAAACATCAATTTGTTTAGAGATACGATTGTATCTCTAAAAAAAACAATCAATATAATATTTTTTAGGTAAACTTTTAGGAATTTCAGAGGGGCGGAGCCCCAGAGCCCTAATGCAGAATCCACCCCTGCAAAAGATTCACAGAAGTTCTGGTCATATTAATCAGTTAGACCAAAGTGAGGCTACAGGATCGGGTAATAATATTTTTGCAGACCAATGGGAAAAACATATTATTTTGCTGTAGATAGATACAGAAGAAGGACTTTAACCTCCCCAAAATAAACGTGACCATGATGAGAGGTGAGATGTTCATTAAACACATCAGGATGTATAGTGTCTTTTGCTAGAATGGCCTACCGTCAGATTTTTTTAATATGCTATTTCATGTTAGTCGGCAAACCTAAGCGCTTTGTATAATAGCCTTTATGGGTCAGCAGAAATTACATACTCTTGGCAGGGTTAGGTGTTTCACATTTTATTCAAGAAAGACTATTGTCCTTTTCCCAGGAGCTGTAGAATAATAGGATTAATCGATGTTGATGCAATGTTTTATGCCTTTCTATTGCTAAAGGATTTAAGAAATGGGGACCTTTATTACTGCTCTGGTCTGAGGCTTTCGAGAAGAAGTGGGTATGATAGATAATATACTAGGAACGTCAATGTTGATTAAAACTCATGCCACTCTCGGTATAAATCCTCTATGCGCTTGTTTTGTAATTTTCAAACCACATTCAATGGCATAAACAGAAATTTGCTGTGGTGAGTGTTAACTCTTTGGGGAATCCCCCCCTTTATTTCTCTGAGTAATTCAGCAGCTATATGATAATACCTGGGTCTGTGGTAAACTAGGGAAGAACAGTTCTATATTGACTAAAGTATATAGCAAAAGAGACATGAAGGAGGGGTGCATGTTCTGAGTCTGTATATAGCAGATATGGGGACTGTCTTTATGAATGAAAAACAATGTTGGTCAAGGTTAGGAAGCCAGGAATTTCCAATTCTTCAGTATATGAATGACACTGTCTGTCTTACTAGACAAGACAGGAGTTGACTTACAGTTTTTGCTCTCCGTCCTAGAGGCACACTGAAAAAACAACTTTTGGCAGAGAATCTTTTGAAAATGAATGTTGTGCTAATCAGTAATAGTTTAAAGAAACCAGGTTACTGATTATTTAAAGGAGAGCCCCTTTTCAGAGCTATATCATACAAATATCTGGGTGGTTGGCTCCATGAGAGAGGTGGACTTTGAGATTATCTAGCCAACCTGAAGCCGACAGCTGTTTCTCTTTCTTAATGCATCCCTCTGTCCCCCTTCCTAGAGCCTACTTCTGAAATATTCCACAGTACATTTTTACCAGTTATAAGTTACAGTAATTAGGTGTTTCTTGGCTTTTTGCCCCGTTGGGCAGGTTTGACACAATGTGATTTATTTAGGCATTCATTCAGTCTGCCTCATTCAACATCTCAGGCTTGGATAAGATTGGAGGTTGGCATGTTCAACCAACAGTAGAGAGGAAAGAGTATACTATTTAGGCCCTAGTAGAGGAAATAAATTGCTAGCCCTGGAACTCAAAAGTCATTTTATGGGAAGAACTAAGTACCCTTCGAGAATAGGGCAATTGCTTATCCTTCAGTTTGAATACAGCACAGAAGTACTTTGAATGAAGCAATACTGGCATGTGAGGTTAGCCATTGGACTGCTGAAAAACATTATGAAAAAAGGGGTCAGATATAGAACCTTGTGTCTGACCATAGTGCTTTTAGTGGTAAAAAGGTTTTCAGTCTAATGGGGGTTTCTTAACTCTGATCCATATCAGTAGCCCTACTTCGCATATGTTATAAAAAGGCTGACAAAATTGATTTTTTGTGAATTAGGTTTGGGCTTTTCTATTTCAGTGATGCTGGTCAGAGGTGGAAAAATGAGACACATTTTGCTAACAGTTTGTGCAATTTTAAATGTACTCTTTTACTCTGCCTCTGTCTGGCCTTGATTAATGAAAGGAGATATATGTAACAGGGATGGGCGGAATTGGCGGAGTTGAATTCTGTGGAATCCTGTGGAATTACATTAAAATTCTATGCAATTCTGCCAAGGGGCAGAGTGGGCACCACAATGTGCAGCGCATACCCCTCAGTGCCCTTATATGAACATGTAAGAGCACCGAGGGGTATGCAGTGCACTCCAGTGGAGTGCATACCTTTGGTGCCCTTACATAAGTATATAAGGGCACCGAGGGGTATCCTCTCCAGGGGGTATGCAGTGCACTGTAGTGAAGTACATACCCCTCCATGCTCTTATGTAAGTATGTAAGGGCACCAAAGGGTATGCAGTGCACAACAGTGCACTACATACCCCTAAATGCCCTTACAAAGTTAACTAACAGCAGCGAGGAGTATGCAGTGCACTCCAGTGTATAACCCTTGGTGCCGTTACATAGTGCATACCCCTCTGTGCCCTTACATACTTATGTAAGAGCACCGAGGGGTATTTACCCTGCAGTGGTACTTTAACAGGGCTGGAAGAGGGAGCCATCTCTTTAAGTTTAAAACACCACTGCAGATTAAAGTTTAATTGCAGTGACTTTAAAAAATAGAGGGACTGCTCCCTCTCAGCCCTGTTTAAGTACCATCATAGTGCTGATTTAATTCCGCCAGCATAACGAGCGGAATTTATTAGTAAATCTGTGTTACCTGAGTAACGCAGAATTACTAAATTACCCAAATTCCACTCACCCCTAATTTTTAAAACTTTCATTAGTTTTGGTGTAAGTACTTGTCATTGAAAAATATAATTGCAGCATTGAACAGTTTCTGTCAGTCTTTGTTAAATTTATGTAACTTGAAGAGATTACATGTATGCTGGCTATGAAGTGAATTAAGAATGTTTAATTAGGGTCATGCAAATCCCATACTAGCTTTAGGCTGGATGAAATAACATTCTAAGCAACCTTGCTACTGAATATGTTACCTTGTTTTCCACCTGAGCGTCTTCTATATAGTTCTTGCATTTCAGGACCTATATTGCTCAACGAGAAGGTCTGCTGGAATTACATACATCAGCAGAGTGGATTAAAAGATTGGGCTGTGTGCATTATGCATTTTAGTTGAGCTCACCAAAGCCCTAATTAACATTGATTTAGGTTATGTTGAAGGCATGAAGAAATCTGATCTTACGATAGGAATTGAACATATAAAAGCATTTATGAATATTTTATTTGTAGGCATATTGTAAAATAATGGTAAAGGTTTTAATTAACTATACAATAGCGATTGTTAGAAATGGGGTCTCTAGTTGGCAGAAGTTTGCACCCTGTCCATGTAGGGACCACCATTCTAGTCAGAGTAATTCAGATACACACCCTAAATTAACCTGAGCTCACCCTCTGGTAGCTTGGCACAGACTAGTCAGGCTTAACTTAAGTAGCAATATGAAAAGTATTTGAGCAACACTTACATTACAGTAACTTGATGAAAACACCACTAAAGAATCCACACCAGTTTAGAAAATTAAAGAATATTTATCTGATTAAAACAAGACAAAAATAACAAAAAATCCAATAAGTAGAAGTCGAGATATGAATTTTTAAAGATTAAATTTGAAAACAGTGCTTAGAATTCACTAGCTGTCAAAAGGTTACCTAAGGTCGTGAAGGACCGATGTAAAGTTCAGGCCGACCACGATCGACGGCAGGCCGGGTACGAGGAACCAGACAGACCCAGCTGAAGATATCCGTTGAATGAAACAAAGTGTTGATGCCGAAGACATGGTGCAAGGGTGCCTCCATTGCATGCAGGATTGTTTTTGTGTCGGAAGGGGCACCGTTCTGCACAAAAACAATCCTAAGAGGCAGAATGCAGCACACATAGAAAGAGGACAGAACAAGAAGAAATAAAGATATTTCTCCTTGTTATGCCTCACCTCGGGAGGCGTAATGATTTTGTGCTTCCCTAGGTTTACATGATTTTATAAATCTGGGGCAGCGGCAAAATCTATGGGTGTTGCGTGGGAAAACCCACATCAATGCTCATGGAACGCCTCCGGGGTGCAGAGTAAGGCGATGCAGCGATTTGAACACCCAGAGTGGCTTTGTGTGGCTTCATAAATCTGATTGAAAACCCTGCATCACACATGTACCACTTTACGTGGTGCAAAATTGGCGTGGGGCTCTCACAAATAAGCCCCTCATTGTTTTTCCTTGGATTCTCAAGGACACTTTTATATTCACATTTCTGTGTAGCCCAGTTGTTCATTTAGAGTGGCTCCAGTCAGTGAATTTTTCTTTAGGTCACAGCTGTGCACTTCCAGGGCATAACACTCCACCCCAAACTCAAAAGAAACCTTGTTTCTTGCATAACATTTTTTTCATCTTTCCCAAGCCTACACTTTAGTTCTTTTCCATAGGAGTATGAATCCTGATACCAGGCAAGCCTTTGCGTTTCCTCACTTTATGCCCACTCGATTGCCCCTATTGCAAGCGGCTCGGTTAATTGTGATTACCACTCATATCACAATTATGAGTTATAAGCAAAACATCAAGAAGTCAAAATTATGAATATTTATTTGAGGGAAAATGCCTAGTATTTTACAAGGGCACGAAGGAGGTGGATTTTGGTGCGGTAAGCAGCCAAAGCCTGAATGTTAGTCCCCAAAAACTGGTAACTAGTCAGATATATACATCACACCAGATCATGCAAGAGTAATTTGGCATTCCTTTCCTTTGCAAGCGGTTAGCTTCCTACCACGAAAAGCGTGTAAAGTATGCTCTTGTATACAAAAAACTGATCTTTATGTTCCCATCAACAAATTTTGACACTGGGAAAGGAGAGACTCATTGTTAGGTAATGTTGCATTGCATTGAATGAGTTCAATTGTGGGGCAAAAACTACTTTTATGGATAGGAGAAGAGAAAGCAGGAAGCTTCAGGACCTAAGTGAAAGCCAATATCGAGAAATTCGCAAACCCACACTTGTGTAATAAAAACTATGCATATCCTCAGGTTAGGCTAGCAGGAGCCACAGTGGTAGAAAATGTTCATGTGTTCACAAAGTGAAGCTACAAAAAGTTCTGAAATTGCCCCAAATGACACACAGTATGTTATAACCCCATAATGTTTTCAAAATTCCTTGGTGGTTTGAGGCTGTAATGTGGAATTCTATAACATTCAAAAGCACATTCCTCTAACACTCTTGCTGCTTCTGTCATGTTTTAAGAGTACACACACTTGGATTGGTCGACTGATGACAGCATTTTGAAACAATGACACTTGAGTCCTGGAATTTATTCTAAATTAGTATGTATGGTCAAGGGTAGAATTTTCCATGTTTTCCAGTAGATGTTAATTGACAAGAGGCAGGCCAATGAAAATAAACAAGCAAGATGTCAAAATGTGATATGCACTTTCTCTAACACAAGAAACCAAGCGAGTCAAAAGAAGAACACAAGCCAATAAAGGATAATAAGAGCAAGGAAAAATATGCAAAAACAAACTTTTTAGTACCTGATAAGAATCTTTACTTTTTAAATTTTACAATATGAATTGCAACTCAATGTTCTTTTGGAATTCTGGCTATGCTCAAGGCTGATTATTGTAGAATGTGTACTAAGCATCATTCTCTCACCCATTTGATGTGATACATTTCAATATTGTCTCTTATTTCTTCACCTACTTACATTTCCAGCAAAAGGTACAAACTACCTTCAGTTTAGTAGTCTCCCTCCTAGACTACCAACGGTATGTATCAAACTAGGAGCAACCGTGATTAAGAAGTTACAGAATATCCAGAATGCAGCTACGAGGCGACTCCTTAACCTCAACATCATGTCACAAATTTCTCCTGTACTTCGGTCCCTGCACTGGCTCCCAGTGACTAGACCTATCACCTTTAAATCGAAGTGTATAGATCTTCATTCTGATCAAGGCACACCATGTGGCTTCGTTCAGCAAAAACTCTGTATTTACCATCAATCCAGAGAACTCCATTTCAGACTGGCTCCTCTACTCTGTGTCCCTTTATTCAACAAACCCTGTATCAGAGGACACTCCTTTTCAGTTCAGATCTAAAGAAGTCTCTCCTGCAGATTTTGTGTCATAGTATCATACACTGACATATTGTATGACATAAATATTTTGTTACAAAAATATTGTCCGAAGGAGTGTAGATTTTCTAAAATTACCTCCCATTTGGCAATATGCTTATATATGATATTTAGGACAAGCTAGTGATGCCAGGTGATGGTTGGTATCTTCATGTGCAAAGACGTCTGTTTCACACTTTTCCTCAACACTTCATGTGTAAGTGCTGCTACTCCACGGCACCATGTCCAGAGCACTCCTCCAGATCTCACAAACATCACCCAATATCTTCCAGAAATATCAATATACACACAACCCCAGACACCTCCCTGTTTCAAACCTGCACTCTAAATGTACGTATAGATCCTGATGCAAATTGGAGCACTTTGGGACCCCCATCAGGGGTAAGAAGTGCTATATAAATGCTGCAGTACAATACAATACCTACACATGGAAACATCTGCACGGCTCAGGTTGAATAGATCAGCTGCTATTCAATTAAAATAATTTGGAGGTATATCCGTGCAATTTCCACAACTAAGCATTTACACATCATCTCAGCAACAGTTCAGGAAGGTGAGCAAGAGGAGGAGTGGCTTGGGAGCCCAAGATGACAGGCGCAACTTAGTGAGACTCTGGTGACGGAGAGGACATTCGGAATAAAGTGGCATTAGGATGATTTCTGACTGCACAAAATAGAGTGAGATAATAAGGCAGCTTGTGGCAGCAGTTTCCTTGAAGAAAATTATTATTTTCCAGCCTGTTAACTGACATGTAAGATGTGTTTGTTTCTCACACACATTGCTCCAGTCAGCTTTTCAGGCCCACTGAGGAGATTTATCACAATTAACAAAAACATGTGGTGGCAAATTTATTGAAGGGTGAGCAAGTTTATTTATTCTACAGAAATGTGGAATACTTCTGCAGAGAAGCTATGTGATTCTTTTTATGACTGCACCATGCCTGTCAAGTTTTGGAAAAAGTGCTGTGGTGACTTGCAAGCTTTTCAGGCTCTAACTCTATCTCTATTGCTGTGAAAGGCGTCTTTAACATAGATTTAATTTTGCTGTATAGCAGGACAGAGATAATAATGACTTAAAATAATACTGCTCTGCCTTTCAAGTCAATGCATCTGTTAAGTAAGCAAAGCATTCAAAAGCCTTTCTGATACCAATGGAGGTTTTTATTTACAGGAACACACGGAAACAATTCTGAAGGGTAGAAGAACATTTATCTATGACGCATATTTTGGATAAGGCCATTTCATGTATGGAGGAAAAATATTCTTGGAGCTTGTTTATTTTTCTTCTCAGGATTCTTTATAAAGCTAAAGGCCTGGCACTTTTTTAGCTTATGTATAATTGAAAAAAATACTGCTCTTCCTATTTTCAATGAAGCTCCTGCAAAGGTGTGGTTTCACCTCAGTGCCTGGCCTGACATGCACTCTCTTTAAGGTTCAATTTTAATTGTACTGATAGAGTGTGTGGTTATTGTTCCTTCACCTACCAGGCAACAGTTTTAAGAATATTTATGCCCATCTTGTTGCAGTTTTATTTATGGATTGTGAAGTCATTAATGGTGCTATCTGTAGCTGAATACCACTCCTTCATAACATTGATCCTGTCTCTTCTATTGGCATTGGTTTTCAAGTCCAGGCTGAGAGCCCTTACCTTGAATCTTTTTTGCATTGCTATGAACCTGTTATTACTCGAGGGGTTTGGCACATGCTTTTCTTTCCTGTGACTGTATGGAGAGATCACGAAGGGAGAGGGCTGGCACTAAACCTTCTTCTTTTTCCTTCAAGTCTCCGTCCCTTATCAAGACTAAAAAAGCATCAGAAGGATCTTGATAACTTATCTCTTGCGGCTAGGTGCTCTGCAAGATTCAGGGACAGCTTCAAAAAAGCCTAATGTCTCTACCTCAGTCAAAATGCTCAAAAAGAATGTGGCCTCTCCCTCCAAATAACCTTCCCCCTTGACCTTGGAAGATGTCATGGAAGAGATTAGAGCTCTGAAACCTTTTGTTGTTGAAACCAATGCAGCTCTTCGAAGAATTGAGAAAAAATGGTCTTTTCACAATAAGAGAATATCTGCCATTGAACAGAGAGTGAGTGATGTTGAAGGTTCAATACCAGATGTTTCCCATATGGTCAAGGTAATTGAACAACTTAAAAAGGGACAGAGGACTTGGAAAACAGAAACAGAGGACATAATCTTCACCTGTATGGTATCCCAGAGGGATCTGAAGGTTCCAACATGATCTCCTTCTTACAACTGCTATTCCCTCAATTGTTTACCTGGTAGATTGTGGTCCACTCAGCATTCAAAGGGCTCATCGCTTGGGTCCTAAGAGCTCTTCTTCATCTAGCACAAGGTGTAGGGGCATCATCATTCTCTTCCTGCAGTTCAGAGAATTAATGGATGCTCTTTCAGCAGCTAAAACAATCAGAGCATTGTACTGGTCAGGGGACAAAGTCTTCCTTTCTCAAGATGTCTCCAACACTACAGCACTTAGAAAGAAACAACTTCTTGCATGTTGCCCGCAACTCAAATCTACGAATAATAGATTTGGTTTAGTGCCTCTCTGCTTTTTCAAGGTCACGTACAAAGCTAAGACTTTTACATTTGATGACCCTGGCGAGCTCAGAGACTTTAGCAAACAGCACAGATCTGAAGATATGGAACTGAGTTTTTCTGTAACTTCATGATTTTGTTGTTCTTTTATCTGCTTAAGAAATGTCTATTTGCATCTAACATTTTTCTTATTTCCTGGTTTTTAGGTGATCACATGTCTATTCATAATCTGTGTTTCAATGGTTTGTATTTGTTTTTTACATCTCAGACTGGATTCTTGTATAGTTCCATTGTACTGTTTCCACCTCCTCTTGTTGTTAGTCTCCCAGTTCCTTTTTGAACTATTCTTATGTCATTACTGGTAAGTTTAGAGACTTAAGGTAAAATTGTCATTATGTTGTTTTTCTATGTTTCTATTGTTCAATTTTGAGCTGTGTCGTCCGTTTTACTTGAACTCGTTTTTTTTTTCTTTTTAATTTGTCACTCTGGTATATATATTTTTTCTTTCCTTTTCCGCCACGATCTGCAAATCTCCATTTAGGTGTTCTACCACTCTTACATTTCGAGGTGTTTCAATTCATATCCATATTGATTCAACTATGACTAGGGAATTTTCTTTTCCTTTTAGTCGTCATTCATGTCTGTTAGTCTGTTGGGGATCGTTACCCACTTCTTGTTTTCTTTCTTTCCTATTACTCCTCTTTTTCTTTCTTCTTTCTTTTTTTTCTAGGAGTATTACATAATATGTATTTATTAATCAATCAATCAATCAGGGGTTTGTTAAAGCGTGACTACTCACCCGTAAGGGTCTCAAGGCGCTAGGGGGGGGGTGTGCAGGTTCCATCCAGCAAGGAGGGGGTCTGTCGAAGAGCCAGGTTTTGAGGTTTCTTGCAAAGATGGGGAGCGATGTTGTCTGTCTGAGGTGGAGCGGAAGGGCGTTCCATGCTTTGGCCGCGAGGAAGGAGAAGGAGCGGCCTCCCGATCTGGTCTTTCTGGTGCGGGGGACCACGGCGTAGGAGAGCTGGGCTGATCGTAGGGTCCTTTGGGGTGCGTGGAATTTGAGTCGGCTGTTCAGGTATGCTGGTCCGGTGCCGTGGAGGGCCTTGTGTGCGTGGGTGAGCATTTTGAAGGTGATTCTCGCCTCGACAGGGAGCCAGTGGAGTGTGCGCAGGTGCTGGGAGATGTGGCAGTGTTTTGGCAGGTTGAGGACCAGTCTTGCGGCGGCGTTCTGGATGTTCTGTAGCTTGCGGGTGAGGTTTTTGTTTATTCCGGCATAGAGTGCGTTGCCGTAGTCGAGTCTGCTGGTGACCAGGGCATGAGTGACGGTCTTTCGGTGTTCGAGGGGGATCCATTTGAAGGTCTTACGAAGGAGGCGGAGGGTGTGGAAGCAGGAAGACGAGACAGAGTTGATCTGGCGGTCCATTTTGAGCTTGGAGTCCAGGATGATTCCCAGGTTGCGTGCGTGGTCCGTGGGGGTTGGTGGGTTTCCGAGGGCGGGGGGCCACCAGGTGTCGCTCCAGGCATCGGGGTTTGGGCCCATGATGAGTACTTCTGTTTTGTTGGTGTTTAGTTGTAGGCAGCTGTTTTTCATCCATTTGGCAACGGCTTCCATGCCTTCTCGAAAGTTGCGTCTGGCGGTGTTGGGCTCGTTGGATAGGGAGAGGATGAGCTGGGTGTCGTCTGCGTATGACACGATGTTGAGTCCGTAGGTTCTGACGATGGGGGCGAGTGGAGCCATGTAGACGTTGAAGAGCGTCGGGCTGAGGGAGGAGCCCTGGGGGACTCCGCAGGTGGTAGGTGTGGGGTCCGAGAGGAAAGGGGGAGTCTGACCCGCTGCGTCCTGCCGGAGAGGAAGGAGCGGATCCAGTCGCGGGCCTTGTCCTGGATTCCTGCGTCGTAGAGTCTGCGTATTAGGGTGCGGTGGGAGACTGTGTCGAACGCCGCTGATAGGTCGAGGAGGATGAGGGCTACTGTTTCTCCTTTGTCCAGTAGGGTGGGGATGTCGTCTGTTGCGGCGAGGAGGGCGGTTTCCGTACTGTGGTTTTTTCTGAAGCCGGATTGGGAGGAGTCGAGGATGTTGTGTTCTTCAATGAATGTGGCGAGTTGGCTGTTGATGGCTTTCTCGATGACTTTTGCTGGGAACGGGAGCAGGGAGATGGGTCTGTAGTTTTTGAGGTCGGTGGGGTCCGCTGAGGGTTTCTTTAGGAGGGGGTTGACCTCGGCGTGTTTCCAGTCGTCGGGGAACCAGGCGGTCGCCAGGGAGCGATTGATGGTGTGGCGGAGCATGGGTGCGATGGTGTCGGCGGCTCTGTTGAAGATGTGGTGGGGGCAGGGGTCCGTGGGGGCCCCTGAGTGGATTGACTTCATTGTCTTCAGTGTGTCTTCGGTGGTGAGGGCTGTCCAGTCATCAATCACTGGTTTCCGGGTGTCGGGGGTGGTTGGTGAGGGTTCAGTGTGTTGGTTGTCTTCGTCGAAGTTGTCGTAGATGCTCTTGATTTTGTGGTGGAAAAAGGTGCTGAGTTTGTCGCAGAGGTCTTGTGAGGGAGGGATGTCGGTAGACTCGCTAGTGGGTTGGGCGAACTCCTTGATGATGCTGAAGAGTTCCTTGCTGTTGTGCGCGTGGGTGGAGATTCTGTCTTCAATCGCTTTTTTCCTTGTTTCTCTGATGAGTTGATGGTGGGTGTTGGTGGCGGCTCTGAAGTTGTCGTGGGTTTCTGTGGATTTGGTGTTCCTCCAGGCCTTTTCGAGGCGGCGGCATGTGCTTCTGGACTCTCGAAGTTCGGTGGTAAACCATCTGGCTTTCTTGGCGCGGGTATTGTTGTTTTTCTTGAGGGGGGCTATGGTGTTGGTGCTGTCCGAGATCCATCTATACAGGGTTCAGGCTGCGGTGTTGGGGTCGTCGTTTTCCGCGATGGTTGGGGTGGAGTTGTTGAGTGAGGAGGTGAGCTGGTCGTCGGTGATTTTGGTCCAGTTTCTTCGTGGAAGCAGATGCTGGTGTCTGTAGATGGTGGGTGTTCTGAAGGTGAAGTGGACGCAACGATGGTCGGTCCATGGGAGTTCGGTGGTGTGGCTGAAGGTGATGGAGTTTCCTGTAGTGAAGAGGGGGTCGAGGGTGTGTCCTGCTGAGTGCATGGGCTCGGTCACGATCTGGCGCAGTCCAATGTTGTGGAGGTTGTCCAGGAGGGATGTGGTGTTGGGGTCCAGTTGGTTGTCGAGGTGGAAGTTGAGGTCTCCCAGCAGGGTGTAGTTGGTGGATGCGATGGCCTGCGGGGAGATAATGTCCGTGATGGAGTTGGCGAAGGGTCCGCGGGTCCAGGGGTCGGTAGATGAGGGTTCCTCGGAGGGTGGCGGTGGGGCTGGCCAGTATCTTGAAGTGAAGGTGTTCCATCAGTTCTGTGGGCTCGTCAGGGAGTGTGCTCAGGCGGAGGCTGGATTTGTGGACGATGGCGATTCCTCCTCCTGGGCGGGTGGGGCGGTCCTTCCTGGAGATCTTGTATCCTTGGGGGATGGCGATGGCGATGTCCGGTCCCGAGGTGGTGTTGGTCCAGGTTTCGGTGAAGAACGCTACGTCCGGGGTGGTGCTGTCGAGGAGGTCCCAGATTTCTGTGGCGTGTTTGTGGAGGGATCGGACGTTGAGGAGGATGCATTGCAGGGTCTTTGGTTCGGTTGTGTTCTTGTGGGCGGGTTGTGCTGGATCCGTGTTCTTGGCGGTGCTGCAGGTGTGCCGGCAGCGGTGACAGCTGAAGGGTCCGTGGGAGTCGGCTGGTGATGCTAGCTTGCAGTTGTTGTTGCGGCCTGGGTTGAGTGCGTGGAGTGCTGCTGGGTCGTAGTGTTGGCGGGGCGGAGGTCCAGGGTTCCTGGCGCTGGTCGCGGTCGGGTCGCGGACGGGCGCAGACGGGCTTGCCTTTGACGCACCTTCGGCGCGCCAGCGTCGCGCCCGCGGCCCGTGGCCGCAGCGCGGCCGCGCAGTGGCCGCGCAGTGGCCGCCATTAAGTAGGGGTCGGGGAGGGCTGGACAGCTGGGAGGCGGGAGCGGGGAGGGGAGCTGGATTGGGCCGGTCGCGCTGGGGGGGAAGGGGCCGCGGGGGCAGCAGCGGCGGGGAAAGGTAAAGGGAGGAAATAAGGGATAAAGAAAGGGAAAATAGGCAGAAATAAGGCACGAAAGAGCAGAGATGCAGAAAGGTGAAAGATAAAAGAGGGTAGAAAAACGAGTGAAAACTAGTGAAAGGGCAGAGCGAGAGGAAGGGAAAATGAGCAGAAATAAGGCACAAAAGAGCAGAGATGCAGAAAAGTGCAGACAGGTGAAAGATAAAAGAGGGTAGAAAAACGAGTGAAAACAAGTGAAAGGGCAGAGCGAGAGGAAGGAAAAATGAGCAGAAATAAGGCACAAAAGAGCAGAGATGCAGAAAAGTGCAGAAAGGTGAAAGATAATAAAGGGTAGAAAAACGAGTGAAAGAGCAGAGTTAGAGGAAGGAGACAGAGGTCCACTGGACCACCAGGGATGAGGCGCAGGGAAACCTGAGGGTGGAGGAGGGCTCGATCACCAGCACTCGAGAGTGCAGGGGCAGGCCTCACTTAATGGTGGAGCTGCGAGGGTGGGAGAGCAATTTCACTGACAATGAGTCAGTGGTCTTGCTCGCCTGTCCCCGCAGTGGCCGCCATTAAGTAGGGTCGAGGAGGGCTGGACAGCTGGGAGGCGGGAGCGGGGAGGGGAGCTGGATTGGGCCGGTCGCGCAGGGGGAGGGGCCGCGGGGGCAGCAGCGGCGGGGAAAGGTAAAGGGAGGAAATAAGGGATAAAGAAAGGGAAAATAGGCAGAAATAAGGCACGAAAGAGCAGAGATGCAGAAAGGTAAAAGATAAAAGAGGGTAGAAAAACGAGTGAAAACTAGTGAAAGGGCAGAGCGAGAGGAAGGGAAAATGAGCAGAAATAAGGCACAAAAGAGCAGAGATGCAGAAAAGAGCAGACAGGTGAAAGATAAAAGAGGGTAGAAAAACGAGTGAAAACAAGTGAAAGGGCAGAGCGAGAGGAAGGGAAAATGAGCGGAAATAAGGCACAAAAGAGCAGAGATGCAGAAAAGTGCAGAAAGGTGAAAGATAAAAAAGGGTAGAAAAACGAGTGAAAGAGCAGAGTTAGAGGAAGGAGACAGAGGTCCACTGGACCACCAGGGATGAGGCGCAGGGAAACCTGCGGGTGGAGGAGGGCCTCGATCACCAACACTCGAGAGTGCAGGGGCAGGGGCAGGCCTCACTTAATGGTGGAGCTGCGAGGGTGGGAGAGCAATTTCACTGACAATGAGTCAGTGGTCAAGTGTTTTTCAATTACATTATTTGTATAAATCTTAGAATTGTTATGTGAAATGTAAAGGGTTTAAAAAACCCTATTAAGAGGCAAAGTGTCTTGTCACATTTGACTAGGCTTAAGGCTCAGCTAGTTTTATTACAAGAAACTCATCTTCTGATATTGATGTTCTTAAACTTAAGAGGCAAAGGTGAAGTATTTTCTTCCTTCTTTATCTCTAATAAGAATGGTGTTGATACTTTGTCACAAGAATTTGCCTATTTATTTCATTTCACAAGGATATGATTCTGAGGAATGGTGGATTTTGGTTGAAGTCAAGATAGAGTACAATATCCTTTCAATAATGAATGTATATGACCCTACTAATCTGGATCAATTTTTTTGGAAACTTATTTTGCAGAAAATACTTGAAAATTCTGGTAATAATTTCCTACTAGGTGGAGAGTGTAATCAATGAATGGACCCCTTTCTTGATAGGCATTCCTCAGCTTAATTTGTTCCTAGTAGTGCCCATAAGACATTTGAAAATACCATTTCACAGAGCTCCCTGTCTGACTACTGGACACTGTTTAACCCAGATCCTCAAGAGTTATCTTTTCACTCGACCACTCATAGTTCTCAAACTAGAATTGGCTGTTTATTTTTAAGTAAAAGCATGGTTCAACATCTAGTTAATTCAGAAATGTGCCCAATTCTGATTTCAAGTCATGCCCTGGTTTGGACAGACCTAGATTTTCTGCAGAGCATTAATAGGAAATCTCAATGAATGTTTAAAAATTCCCTGCTTTCAGATAAGACTATTATTACCACCAATGTAAATGTTGTCAAATAATATTTTGCTAATAATAATACAGGGGACACTCCTTTCCACTTTGTCTCACATTAAATGCATTGATGATGGCTAAAAACAAAAGGTGATTAATCACTTTACTTGTTTGAAGAGTTCTGTGGGTTCTTTTATGGAGGCTATTATTTGTATTAGACCTAAAAAGAATCGTGACCTCTCTTTGTGCAAGAACTACGGACCTATTTCTCGCATTACTACTGATTATAAAATATTTTCCATAGCTCTGGCCCTTAGATTAGTTAACTCATACCAGAGTTAACTTGCCTGGAACAGTCTGCTTTTGTTAAAAATAGAAACAGAGACAATAATTCTCGCATTTTTTTCAAATATTATTAACAAAGCAAATAATATGTTTACACAATATAATGAGCTTCAAGGTCTCCTCCAGGTTCCAATTGGGCCACTCACCTCTTCTGGCTTTGAGGCTCATCATGTGCAGAATAGTCATATTTCTAGGAATTTGCTCTCAAAAGCTGCTGCTCTATTGTTTCTCTTTCAGAACTATCCAGCACAGACAGTTTTTCAAATAATATGTTTACACAATATAATGAGCTTAAATGTCTCCTCCACATTGCACTTGGGTCACTCACCTCTTCTTGCCTGGCAGCTCCTGATGTGAAAAATAGTCTTATTTCTAGGAATTTGCTCTCAGAAGCTGCTGTCATACACAAATTGCTGCAACCACCCAATATGGACAGACCTAAGTTTCCAAATGAAGCTTGTGGGAATTGGAGTTGCATTGTACTTGGTCAGTTTCTACCTGCCATAAAATCTGGGCTACAGTGCATTCTACAGCTTGCTCCGCTACTTGAACACAAACTTTCTTTTTTTCTATAATCGATTATTTTGCACTCCAGTTTTTCGTTTGAAAACTAAACTCATTCAACAAGATACTTGTTGGCATTGTTATGCATATGCTGGTTCATAATTGCATATGTTTTGTCTTTGCCCTGTAATTTCTTTTTTTTGGCAAAAGGTTGAAGTTATTACCATCGGCGTCAATTCATCAAAATGTCTGGGGTAGCAGAACTGACATCACACACCATTTGACCTTTACTTTCACTCACACACACATGCTTACACATACACATATATATTCACTCAGGCACACACTCTCACACACAACATACATTTAAAGTATTTTTTACTTACCTCAGCTGCCCAATAGGGAATATTCCAGCTAATTGTACTCATTTTTTTTATTAAACTAATAGTGAATTGTATGATAATATTCAATATTAGCGCAATAAAATAACTGAATGAAAACAAGGCAAGTGGAGCCCCAATTGACGTCTGTATGGACGAACTGCCTGTGTTCCTGGCACTGAATTTGCCACCTCTGAGGCCAGGGGTTGCAAAAGCAGCACCACGGGTCACAAAGGGCAAGCCAGGAGTTGCAACTGCAACTCCTGGAAAACCCAAATGATGTCTATGATTATTACAATGTTTCCTCACCTTTTTCTTAGATAAACTGATTTTGGGAGAGGTATATTCTGTTTGGTCTCATAGGAAACCATGTAGACCTCTTAATAGCAATTACTTTACAGGTCATTACTTCTAACTGGAAATCCAAAGAAAATATTTCCATTAACTGTTGGTGGAATTTAGTATGTCACAACCACAGATTGGACAGCTTAAGGGCCTGATAATGACTTTGGCGGTCCTCCTGCGGAGCGCCACACCAGTGCTGCTCAGGAGGACCGCTAAAGACGTCCTCACACCGCCCGCCAGATTACGACTATAATTCTTGGCAGGCAGACGTGCTGTGGCGGTCACACGGGGGTGCCTCTCTAAGGCTCATAGGAGAGTCTTAGAAAGGCACCGCTGTGGGACCGCACGGGAAGGAATGCACAATGCACTGTGCATTTCTTCACATGCAGGAACTGGGGGTGAAAAAATACAGAGAGGCACAACTTGTGCCTCCCTGCATGCAACCCCATGCACAGAGGCCCAAGGGAGCCCTTTGTTGCCTCAGCTCCACCCTTTTCATGGTGAATTCACCTCCATGAAAAGGATGGTGGTTAGGTAACTCGTTATATGCTCGGCATGCCGCAGCAGCACAGCCAGTATATTGCCGCCTCTGACAGCTGCGTAACCTCCGCAGGATCACAGATCCCTCGCGGTTGAAGCTGCCTGTGGAGGTCCAACCACCAAAGTCGTAATACGGCAGGTGGACCGCCAGTCTGGCGGTCCACAGACCGCCACCGCTACTACTGCGGTCCAATGGACTGCTGTAGTCATAACCAGGCCCTTAATCTTAACTCCCTACAGTTAGCATTTAAATGTGACAAACTGTGGTTACCAATTCCCAATTATTTATCTCACTGTGCTATTGGTAATGCTACTATGTTGTGTACGAAGTTCCTCTGTGATTCAGAATAAAGATGGAGAGATACTGTAGAGTAAAATGAGTCACTTGAGACCACTGTTGTGTATGCAAAGAAGGGGGGAATTCCCCTTGTCGGAACCATCCCGGAACCGGCGGCACGGTAGGTCGCACGAGAGAAGCGTTTTTACGCCGGACCCAATCGGTGTCCTTTTCAACCGCCGGCTACTGTTGCAAGTAGTTACTTGATGACAGTATAGGTTATCAACCAGAGAACGTGGTATGTAGAATTCACTTACCCTTTTAGTGTAGATAGCGTTCCTTTGATCCTGAGGAAGTGCCCTGATCTAATCAACTCTTATGGCACGAAACATGTCGATCACTCGAGAGCAGGGCACGTACAACTAGATACATTGTCACTAGTCCTTTGCCCCTCTCGCTCTTTTAAATTAGGCAGTTTACCTTCTTAATAAATTGTTTGCTAGGACTAACTGGCCTATTTTAGATTCACAACCCCCCACATCTACACACACTAGGCCCCTCACCCCCACCGCACCCACCGGCAGGAACAATAGATCCCCGATAAAGAGCCCGTCAGGTATTGCAGCGCCGACCTGACGAGGGGCAGGCTCATATGATGAAGCATGACACCTAGCTTGCTGGGTGTGTGAGAGCCCTAGTTCCGACAAGGGGAATTCCCCCCTTCTTTGCATACACAACAGTGGTCTCAAGTGACTCACTTTACTCTACAGTATCTCTCCATCTTTATTCTGAATCACAGAGGAACTTCATACTCTTGTTGTACACAGCCTTGTTGGGGCATGTACGCTGGACCTCTGTAAACTTGCCTCTTAGTCCCTTCTTTTGTTTGATAATGCTACTATGTTGTCACAAGACTAACCAGCTTTTTTGATGAATTTCATCTATTTTATGAGTTATTATTCATATTATATTTCACACAGGCATTAATAGGATATCTTGCTTTCATCTCTTACTATATTATAATTTTGTCTCAACATGTACTTGATATCCTTCTTATCTTCTTCTTTCCACTATCTTCTTTTTACTTCCCTTTTATTCTCCTTCTAGCTTTCTTTCTTCTTTTCTATTATAAAATCACTCCATGCATTGCTTTTTTGGTGATTGATTCATTTTGACTTTTTTATTTCTCTTTATTTTGATATATTGTTCACATCCTACTATGTTGTTGACTATATGACATACTGGCTTATGTTATGATTTACTTTTTTGATTATTCAATATAAGATAAACTAAAAAAAAAAGTAAGGTGAACAAAAACAAATCAGTTAAGAGTAACATTAATCTCTGCTGCCATCACACCAGTGACAATTAATAAATCATTTGCCTTTTATTACACAAAAGAGGAATTTGGGAAATATAATGTGCGTGTTCAAATTTGCTCACAAGTAAATCACCGATATAAAGTAAAGAAAATAAATTAAGAGTCCTGAGTGTGCTAAAATACTTATTACTGAAATACCATCTTGCAGGACAGACACAATTCAAACTCAAAATCATTGTGTTAGTCAGATTCGTCTGCAAAAATGTCATATATTTTAAGTACAGGATGGCAAATTTTCCAACTATTGTTTTAACATGCATAAGAGAGCTTGGAACACAAATCATCAAACTGCACCATCTCTGGCCAGAGTAGTTCTTCTATTCCTACGCATATCCTTACATTTTGGTATTTTTAGTCGGGCATGTATATTGGGGAAAACCAAGCTACAAGTACACTGGAATGAAGAAAAATATACTGTAATGGGTGCAAACTCCTGCTTGTGCCATAGTTGGTGTTACAAACCTGGCACAGGCTCTAGAGCTGGGGCATTTGCCTGCTTAAAGTACAAGCACTGGCAAAGTTAATATGTCTCGGCAATGCAAGAGCAATTGTCTTTCAGTCATGTTGTATAGCAGTGTCATAGCGCTTCTTTGCCTGACTTTCAGCCATGTTGAACAGCAGCCATGCAGCTATGCAACATGGCTAAAAGATATTGACAAAGCCAATTGCCCTCGCATTGCACTTTTTAAAATCAGTTTTACCCACACCGCAAAGCATCTGTACTGCTGTACAGCATGGCTGCAAAACACCGCCAAAGCCAATAGCTCTCATTAGCGAGACCTATTGGCTTTGCCAATGTTTGTTGAGGAATGGGGCTTATTTCTCATCATCAGACATTGACCCAGAGTAGGAGCAAGAAAGACGGAAAAGGAATACAAGGAGAAAGATAGAAAAACAGTGACAAAGGGAGAATATAGAAATGATAAAGAACCTAGGGGCATATTAGCAAGAATGGCGTTAAAATTATTGCCGCTTTAGCGGCAGGAAACTGCCGCTAAAGCGGCGATAATGGGCTTGATAATATGCCCTTGAGAATACCAATAGAAGCCCATGTACTGCTGTGATCCTAGGCTTCTATTGGAATTCTCAAGGGCATATTATTAAGCCCATTATCGCCGCTTTAGCGGCAGTTTCCTGCCGCTAAAGCGGCGATAATTTTAATGCCGTTCTTGCTAATATGCCCCAAAGAGAGCAAGATAAAGAGGTAGGAAATGTAGGGGTGGAAGAGGGAGGCATAAAATGAGATTAAAAGTAGAAATTCTTGGTATTTGGTACCACAGAATTCTGCAGCGGTAGCAATGGCCTTCTGAGAACAAGCATTGGCAAAGCCAATAGGTCTCGCCTTTGGGGCCTTATAAGTGTTTAGCCAGAGCTATTGACTTTGCCAATGTCTTCAAGCTGTGCTGTAGAGAAGTGTGGCTGCTGTGCAGCATGCTGAAAAGTTATAATAAAAAAGTGTCAGAAGCATTTTTGTTACTTTATATATGACCAAGAAGGCATTATGTAAAACTCGACCATATTAAACAAAGTATTTACAATAAAAAAATTCCTCAGTTTTCTTTTGTTCTTGCAATGCTGGCAACTTGTTTCTGCCTATTGCAATGGTTGTTTGTTAAAGCTTTTTTTTTGAGGGGGCATAAACAATCGGAGGATGAAGGTTGGGAACTAGTACCTGTATTATAACACTAGCAGCGGCCAGACGCTAGAGGAGAATCAACAGATGCCAGATTCCGAGAGCAGGCTGAGGTGGTGCTGAGTGATGCTGAGGTGGTAGTGGTGGTGGTGGTGACTGTTGCGGAGACGATGCTGAGGTGATGCTGAATGATACTCAGGTCTTGCTGAGTGATACTGCTGTGGTGCTGAGTGATGCTGTGGTGGTGCTGAGTGATATTGTCTTGGCGCTGAGTGATGCTGTGGTGGTGCTGAGTGATATTGTCTTGGCGCTGAGTGATGCTGTGGTGGTGCAGAGTGATGCTGTGGTGGCCCTGAGTGATGCTGTGGTGGCCCTGAGTGATGCTGTGGTGGCCCTGAGTGATGCTGTGGTGGCCCTGAGTGATGCTGTGGTGGTGCTGAATGATGCTGTGGTGGTGCTGAATGATGCTGTGGTGGTGCTGAGAGATGATGTGGTGGTGCTGAGAGATGCTGTGGTGGTGCTGAGCGATGCTGTGGTGGCCCTGGATGATGCTGTGGTGGTGCTGAGCGATGCTGTTGTGGTGCTGAGCGATGCTGTGGTGGCGCTGAGTGAGGCTGTGGTGGTGCTGAGTGATGCTGTGGTGGTGCTGAGTGATATTGTTGTGGCACTGAGTGATGCTGTGGTGATGCTGTGGTAGTTCTGAGTGATGCTGTGGTGGTGCTGAGTGATGCTGTCGTTGCGCTGAGTGATGCTGTGGTGGCGCTGAGTGATGCTGTGGTGGCGCTGAGTGATACTGTGGTGGCGCTGAGTGATGCTGTGGTGGCGCTGAGTGATGCTGTGGTAGCCCTGAGTGATGCTGTGGTGGTGGTGAGCGATGCTGTGGCGGTGCTGAGCGATGCAGTGGCGGTGCTGAGCGATGCTGTGGTGGTGCTGAGCGATGCTGTGGTGGCGCTGAGCGATGCTGTGGCGGCACTGAGCGATGCTGTGGTAGCGCTGAGTGATGCTGTGGTGGCGCTGAGTGATGCTGTGGTGGCGCTGAGTGATGCTGTGGTGGCGCTGAGTGATGCTGTGGTCGTGCTGAGTGATGCTGTGGTGGCGCTGAGTGATGCTGTGGTGGTGCCGAGTGATGCTGTGGTGGTGCCGAGTGATGCTGTGGTGGCGCCGAGTGATTCTGTGGTGGCGCCGAGTGATTCTGTGGTGGCGCCGAGTGATGCTGTGGTAGCGCCGAGTGATGCTGTGGTGGCGCCGAGTGATGCTGTGGTTTTGCTGAGTAATGCTGTGGTTACACTGAGTGATGCTGTGGTTGCACTGAGTGATGCTGTGATGGCGTTGAGTGATGCTGTGATGGCGTTGAGAGATGTTGTGTTGGTGCTGAGTGATGCTGTGCTGGCTCTGATTGATGCTGTGCTGGCTCTGATTGATGCTGTGGTTGCGCTGAGTGATGCTGTGGTGATGCTGAGTGATGCTGTAGTGTTGCCGAGTGAGAGATAGAGTGAAGATATAATGCCCAATTAGAGAGGGTGGTGAGAGAGAAAGAGAGAGAAAGGGTGTACATAGAATAAAGAGTGGAGCGGGATAGAGAGAGAGAAAGAAGGGGAGAGAGAGTGAATGAAGGAGTTTGAAAGAGAAACAGATAAAGGGGTGAGAGAGAATGAAAGGCTAAAAAGATAGAGAGGGGAGAGTTAATTAAGTAGAGAGAGAATTAGAGAGGGGAGAGAGAGAGAAGGAGAGAGACAATAAGAATGGGGGTGTGGAGTTTAAATAGAGTGAAGAAGTGACGCGGAAAAAGTAACCTTAAATATAGCTTTGTGCTTTGCGCGAATAAATATTTTTAAAAAACAGAGTGAGACAAAAATACTTGTAATTAGGCTGTGACTCCCAATATAAAACAAATAGCGATATAAGGTGAAATCAACCCACCGAAGCAATATTTCTAACCAGACAAAAAAAGCTTGCATTTCAATGCTAATCGCTGTTGTTTTTCATGTGACTGTAGTCCAGGGCCGTCAGTTGGTAATGTGAGCTGCTGCTGCGATTGAAACATCAGAGTCCAGAGAGTTAATGAGCCATGACGAGGAAATGAGGAAGAGATAGGAAACCCAGATGGCAGCTCAGCTGCGCGCGTGCACGCCATCGTGAGCGCAAGCTGGTCGCCAGCCGAAAGCCAGTGGGTTTGCACTTCCAAAACCCGCTTACTAAAACTCTCGGCCAGACGAGCGCAAGCGCTGGTGCAGGCTGAGACCTAAAAAAGAAACTGGCCCCTCACATTTTCATTTTATTTATTCATGTATGTATTTATGTACTTATTTATTCCCATGTTAAGCAATATTGTACTCAGATAAATTTTTGGTTTATGGCCATCGTCCTTCTTGCCCTTTCCTTTCTCTAGCAAAGCAGCAATCTTAGCATTTGGTTTGAAAACCATGTTACCAAGTACAGCCATTTGCTCAGGATTTAACAAGCAGTACAGACTGTTTGTTCCCAGCCGCCTGTCAATGACAGTTATCTCTATAAGCTGGTCACAGCGGTTGAAACCGGATTCCCAGCAACACGTTATCTTAGAGGTAGAAGAATGAGATGTGAAGCCTCATTTCACCAAGGATCAAGATGCTTCTAGACACAGATGCCTAAATATTGTTTTCTGGTCTATTGCCTAGGAGTTGCTTTGCACACATTATGAAAGTCCCACATCACACAGAATCCCGCCAGAACAGCTTGCAGCAGCTTGTGTCATTAATGAAATGTAGAAAGCAGTGTGTGCATAATTCTTGAAGCCTCAGTGTGTTTTGAACTACAAAGGGGCATATTAACAAGGCCCGGCGATAAATATCGCAAAGCGCGCTTAGCGCATGCATATTTATCGCCGGCTATCTCTGTAATTTATCACCCGGTTAGCGCGTTATCAACAACGCGCATCGCCGAGGCGATAAAATTCCAGAGATAGCGAGGATATCGCCGTTTTCCGCCATGGAAAACGGCGATATCCTAGATGATAGGGCCTGTGGTCTTAGCCACAGAATCCACCCCCCATGTTAAGTATGCCTTAGTCAGGAATTTAACAGACGTTAAATTCCTGCGTTAAGGCATATTTAACGCGATTTAAATAATCGCTAACCCTCCTTGATACTATCGCGAAGCTGCCTTCGCGATATTATCCCTGTTTGGTTTCACAGCCACGCCTACTTTGCATCTCATTAGCGATGCAAAGTTAGGCGTGCTGGGAACGGGCGCTAAGTCAGCAAAACACGCGATAGCGTGTCTTTGCTGACAAGGCGATGAAATTATCGCCGCTTTTCGCCCGAAAACGGACGCAAAAGCGGCGATAATTTCATATCGCCGCCTTGTTAATATGCCCCTAAGTTAGTTGGAGCGGTACACTTACAAGCAACGTGTTTTCCTTATTAAAGGGAACCTTTGAAATGATCGCCGGCTTTTGTTTACTTTTTTTGCATTGTAACGACTTGTGTTAACATTGAAGCTTAAAGCAAGTTTACCATGCTGTTCTTACTGTGCATACAAAAAATGCGATAAAAGTGCCGGGATGAGGGAGTGAGGCTGAAAACAGACATGTAGGGAAGATTTCTGATGGCGGGTAGGAGCTTGTGTATAGAGTGCACAGAGGTGACACCTCAATTTATGGTTTCAGTTATCGGGTCAAGAATACGCTATATAAAACAGAAACAACTGTTCACAGATGCAACACAAATGAGGGCGGGTGGGGGGGAGTTTATGAAACAGGGAGTGGATGGTCGGGGTTTAGAAGTAATGACTGGGGCAGAGGGGAAAACACAAGCACACATATGGAGTGCTGAAACTGAAAAACATAAGTAGCTCCAAAAACAGGAGCAGTGGAAGGACTCAAGTACTTGGTCCATTCTCTAGGGGAGGGCCAAACACAAGAAGAGGGCATGACACTGGCATGTGTTAGCAAACCGGATTAAAGGAAATGAGAGTGATGCTGAAGCAAACCAATGATAAGTTGATGGGCTGTAAGCCAAGTGTGTCTAAACAGCATGTCTCGAAAAGACAGCGCATACGCTTTCTAGCCGGGACCTAAAAAAACCAGTGCAGTTTGAGTTGACTCACAGAGCACATGCTCTATTTCACACCTAGGAATGTTATAAATATGTGCTATTAGCATGTGCAAAGCATAACAGGGAGCAAATTGTGCGCTCATTAAATATTGTACACTACATAATCAGTATATACAGGGGGGGGGGCATTTGTGCTCATGAGGCCAAGCAATTTGTGGACCCGTCATAATCGAGCATAAGACTAAAATGACTATTCACTCCTTGATGGTACGACATACGATCATTGTCAAAGAGCATTTATTAGACAGGCAGGCATGCACAAGCACAGTCAATATTCCTGCAGTATTAAATTGAAAGCTTCTAATCAAAGATCAAAATATTCCATATGTGTACACTTCTCTGACATGTTTTTCAAAATAGGGAAGACCTGTCAAAAAGTTCAGTTAATTAATTTTGCACCTGTGATAGCCATATTCATTTACCATATAAATAGTATGTATTTTTTGGTCCCAAGCGGCCAATTGTTTTGCCATTTGCTTGCAGAGATTTCCAAAGGTTTAATTAAGGATGAACGTCTCTGACCATCAGCAAAGATATAACGCCTCTGCCATTTCTCTCCTTGTCTAGCAAGTTTCCCAATAGTTTTGGTTTTTGTTAACAACCTGTGTGTCTACTCAAACTCCAGATCTGGTCCGACTCTGAGACTCTCTTGGAATGCCCTCAGACTTTGAAGACCCTTGATTGGTCTACCCTCTCTTAAAGCATGAGTACAAGCCCTCTCAATGTTCTATGAACAGGCCATGGCTGGTTGCTGCATTATAGGTTTTGGGGTGGAGAAGCTGCATCATTGAGTCATAGATACAGAGCTCCCCTTCTAACGTAGGTTTTGTGACCTGGAGTAGATGGGGGAGGGGGGAGAATGGCGAGCTTTGTGGCTATTTGTTTTAGTAGAAATGTTTGACAATATTATGCAAATAAGTTTTTGCAATAATGATTATGAACATGTGCATCGCTCTTTAGCATTACAATTAATGGTCCCTCTAGGCCCCTCACTTTGGAATGCCCTGCCCATTGCTCTTCGAAATGAAACAGAGTACGTCCAATTTCGCAAATCATTGAAGACCTGGCTTTTGGCGCCGGGAAACCCTTTTTGGGTAGCTGTTGCGCCATATAAATGTAATAAATAAATAAAATAATAAATAAATTAGCTGATTTCACACTCATCTTTGTATTTGAATTAAAGACAGTTGAAAGATGGAGGATGGTTTCTGCTCACGGTGTATTACAATGGCAGACCGTCGCTCACTTCTTCTTTCACTGCTGTGACTTGTGTTTCCAGCACCTGTCTTCAGAGAATAGATAAGGATTTCCACCCCATCAAGCCCTTGCTGGTTGTACATTGCCAGATTGATGTTAGCAGTGGCCACCATTGGGATGAAGGTAAGTTATGCTCTTCTCAGAAGGCCTCCGGTGGAGGGAAATTCTGTAGCAACCCAACTGGTTGATTGTTTGATCTGGAAAGGATAACAGATGATCTCGAAAGGATAAACAGAACCATTTTGGCAGTGGGCCGCAGTCCAGTTATCAGCACGTGGAAATATAAGCTGGTGCTTCCCTACATCTTCTTCTAGACAAATCTGTGTGGATCTTGATGTGGAGCCTTCCAAAAGAGAGGCTGAGTTTTACCAATTTGGCCTTGCTGAGAAAACTTTGAAGGCCTTAATGTTGCTCCGCCAGCCTGTCATACTGCCACTAATGACTTTGCAGGCGTGGAAATTCCTGAACAACCCAAGGACTCCAGTGAATTGAGCACAGTGCCTAGAAGCCTTCTCTTATAAAATATTGGAGGGGGGCTGCTTTAAGAATCAAATACTACAAGTGCAAATGAGCTGAGGCTGCATCTACTTTTATTGTTTCTCTTGTCTTCCATGTTGGCCTGAGGTTGAGCTGGACCGAGAATCGTTTGATTTGTTCCAATCCTTGCATGCCAATTGCTCTTTTTGGACAAACTATGATATTTCTGCCCTCATTGCCAATTTTACACCCCCCACACCCTTCAATGTGGAGCCCTCATTTGTAGCGACGGAGCCCCAATTCCAAAATATCTGCATTTTAGTGTGCCAACTCCACCTAAATCTAAACCAGGTCATGGCCCTATCTTACTAGGCACCTTAATTTACTTTCTTATTCGTTTGCAGAATTCGTTTTGCACTGTTTTCGATTGCCATACTGTTGTTTAGGTCTCGCGCCTAGCGTTGCACTGCGCATCAGTGCTCGCGCAGCGCGAGACATTTAGTAGGCGAAAAACGGGGATTCAGCACTGACCTAGGAATCGCACACGCACAAGCGTGTGCGATTCCTTTTGTGCTCCCCCATTGGCCTTTTCGTGTGTCAATGTATAAAAGACTGCACGCAATTGGCCAAAGGTGGGCGCATTGCTTCGCCCATGGCCTATTGGTGTCTATTACGCGCTTGGTGCGCGTAATAGACACCAATAGGCCATGGGAGGAGCAATGCACCTCCCAGGGCCTTTTGGTGTCTATTACGTGCTTGGTGCACGTAATAGACACCAATAGGCCATGTGGTTTCAATTATCGTGCCCAGACACAGGCGTGATAATTGAAATCACATGCTTAGCTGTGGCGCACGCACGCGCCCCACTCGCGGGCGTGTTTTTTTTTTTTTTAACGATCGCTTTCACTGCCGCTTGTCTAGTTTTCGTTTCAAGGAGGCAGTTTCAGCCGCATGTGCTTTTTACATCGCTGCCTTTTTTCCAGATAGTATCTGAAATAAGTTTCGCAGCTGCTTTTAAAAGTGTTCAAGTATTGAAGTATTATGCATTGCACTATGTTCACAGAGTATAAAAATGTCTGCCCCATCTTTAGGCCGCTCCTCGGACTTCTGTGAGGCAGAACTCCCGTGTTTTCTACTGACTGTCTTTGGCGTGGATGTACGGAGGAATGTTTGATTACAGTGTAACAGGTTTGGTGGCGAACTCCAGATAAATGTACACCACGCACGCAAAATGTTCCTTTGGGCATTCAGTTCAGCTACTTGCAGCGGTGGAGGGCTCTGCTCTTTGATGTACTTCCTGACGGACTGCTAAGTTTGAAGTGTCTGTCGGGCACAGGTTGCTCTTTTGAAACTTTCTTAGATTTTTCACTGAGGAACAGTGCGATGCCAACAATGAGAATAGCACTGATGATAACAATGGGACTAGTGCCCATGACAACAATGAGAATAGCACTGATAACCATGGGACTAGTGCCCATGACAACAATGAGAATAGCACTGATGATAACAATGGGACTAGTGCCCATGACAACAATGAGAATAGCACTGATGATCCCAATGGGACTAGTGCCGATGCCAACAATGAGAATAGCACTGATGATCCCAATGGGACTAGTGCCGATGCCAACAATGAGAATAGCACTGATAACCATGGGACTAGTGCCCATGACAACAATGAGAATAGCACTGATGATACCAATGGGACTAGTGCTGATGCCAACAATGAGAATAGCACTGATGATACCAATGGGACTAGTGCCCATGACAACAATGAGAATAGCACTGATGATAACAATGAGACTAGTGCCGATGCCAACAATGAGAATAGCACTGATGATAACAATGGGACTAGTGCTCCTGACAACAATGAGAATAGCACTGATAACAATGAGACTAGTGCCGATGCCAACAATGAGAATAGCACTGATGATAACAATGGGACTAGTGCTGATGCCAACAATGAGAATAGCGCTGATGATAACAATGGGACTAGTGCCCATGCCAACAATGAGAATAGCGCTGATGATACCAATGGGACTAGTGCCCATGACAACAATGAGAATAGCGCTGATGATACCAATGGGACTAATGCCGATGCCAACAATGAGAATAGCACTGATGATAACAATGGGACTAGTGCCGATGCCAACAATGAGAATAGCACTGATGATAACAATGGGACTAGTGCCGATGCCAACAATGAGAATAGCACTGATGATAACAATGGGACTAGTGCCGATGCCAACAATGAGAATAGCACTGATGATAAAAATGGGACTAGTGCCCATGACAATAATGAGAATAGCACTGATAACCATGGGACTAGTGCCCATGACAACAATGAGAATAGCACTGATGATAACAATGGGACTAGTGCCCATGACAACAATGAGAATAGCACTGATAACCATGGGACTAGTGCCCATGACAACAATGAGAATAGCACTGATGATAACAATGGGGCTAGTGCCGATGCCAACAATGAGAATAGCACTGATGATAACAATGGGACTAGTGCCGATGCCAACAATGAGAATAGCACTGATAACCATGGGACTAGTGCCGATGCCAACAATGAGAATAGCACTGATGATAACAATGGGACTAGTGCCGATGCCAACAATGAGAATAGCACTGATGATAACAATGGGACTAGTGCCGATGCCAACAATGAGAATAGCACTGATGATAACAATGGGACTAGTGCCGATGCCAACAATGAGAATAGCACTGATGATAACAATGGGACTATTGCTCATGACAGCAATGAGAATAGCACTGATAACCATGGGACTAGTACCCATGACAACAATGAGAATAGCACTGATGATACCAATGGAACTAGTGCCCATGACAATGAGAATAGCGCTGGTGATACCAATGGGACTAGTGCCGATGCCAACAATGAGAATAGCACTGATGATACCAATGGGACTAGTGCCCATGCCAACAATGAGAATAGCACTGATAACCATGGGACTAGTGCCCATGACAACAATGAGAATAGAGCTGATGATACCAATGGGACTAGTGCCCATGCCAACAATGAGAATAGCTCTGGTGATACCAATGGGACTAGTGCTGATGCCAACAATGAGAATAGCACTGATGATACCAATGGGACTAGTGCCCATGCCAACAATGAGAATAGCACTGATAACCATGGGACTAGTGCCCATGACAACAATGAGAATAGAGCTGATGATACCAATGGGACTAGTGCCCATGACAGCAATGAGAATAGCACTGATGATACCAATGGGACTAGTGCCGATGCCAACAATGAGAATAGCACTGATGATAACAATGGGACTAGTGCCGATGCAAACAATGAGAATAGCATTGATGATAACAATGGAACTAGTGCCGATGCCAACATTGAGAATAGCACTGATGATAACAATGGGACTAGTGCCGATGCCAACAATGAAAATACCACTGATGATAACAATGGGACTATTGCTCATGACTGCAATGAGAATAGCACTGAAACCATGGGACTAGTGCCCATGACAACAATGAAAATAGCACTGATGATAACAATGGGACTAGTGCTGATGCCAACAATGAGAATAGCACTGATGATAACAATGGGACTAGTGCCGATGCCAACAATGAGAATAGCACTGATAACCATTGGACTAGTGCCCATGACAACAATGAGAATAGCTGATGATACCAATGGGACTAGTGCTGATGCCAACAATGAGAATAGCACTGATGATACCAATGAGACTAGTGCCCATGACAACAATGAGAATAGCGCTGATGATACCAATGGGACTAGTGCCCATGACAACAATGAGAATAGCGCTGATGATACCAATGGGACTAGTGCTGATGCCAACAATGAGAATAGCACTGATGATAACAATGGGACTAGTGCCGATGCAAACAATGAGAATAGCATTGATGATAACAATGGAACTAGTGCCGATGCCAACATTGAGAATAGCACTGATGATAACAATGGGACTAGTGCCGATGCCAACAATGAAAATAGCACTGATGATAACAATGGGACTGTTGCTCATGACTGCAATGAGAATAGCACTGAAACCATGGGACTAGTGCCCATGACAACAATGAAAATAGCACTGATGATAACAATGGGACTAGTGCTGATGCCAACAATGAGAATAGCACTGATGATAACAATGGGACTAGTGCCGATGCCAACAATGAGAATAGCACTGATAACCATTGGACTAGTGCCCATGACAACAATGAGAATAGCTGATGATACCAATGGGACTAGTGCTGATGCCAACAATGAGAATAGCACTGATGATACCAATGGGACTAGTGCCCATGACAACAATGAGAATAGCGCTGATGATACCAATGGGACTAGTGCCCATGACAACAATGAGAATAGCGCTGATGATACCAATGGGACTAGTGCCGATGCCAACAATGAGAATAGCACTGATAACCATGGGACTAGTGCCCATGACAACAATGAGAATAGCGCTGATGATACCAATGGGACTAGTGCCCATGACAACAATGAGAATAGCACTGATGATAACAATGGGACTAGTGCTGATGCCAACAATGAGAATAGCACTGATGATAACAATGGGACTAGTGCCGATGCCAACAATGAGAATAGCACTGATGATAACAATGGGACTAGTGCCGATGCCAACAATGAGAATAGCACTGATGACCATGGGACTAGTGCCCATGACAACAATGAGAATAGCACTGATGATAACAATGGGACTAGTGCCCATGACAACAATGAGAACAGCACTGATAACAATGGGACTAGTGCCGATGCCAACAATGAGAACAGCACTGATGATAACAATGGGACTAGTGCCGATGCCAACAATGAGAATAGCACTGATGATAACAATGGGACTAATGCCGATGCCAACAATGAGAATAGCACTGATGATAACAATGGGACTAGTGCCGATGCCAACAATGAGAATAGCACTGATGATAACAATGGGACTATTGCTCATGACAGCAATGAGAATAGCACTGATAACCATGGGACTAGTGCCCATGACAACAATGAGAATAGCACTGATGATACCAATGGAACTAGTGCCCATGACAACAATGAGAATAGCGCTGGTGATACCAATGGGACTAGTGCCGATGCCAACAATGAGAATAGCACTGATGATACCAATGGGACTAGTGCCCATGCCAACAATGAGAATAGCACTGATAACCATGGGAGTAGTGCCCATGACAACAATGAGAATATAGCTGATGATACCAAAGGGACTAGTGCCCATGACAACAATGAGAATAGCACTGATGATATCAATGGGACTAGTGCCGATGCCAACAATGAGAATAGCACTGATGATAACAATGGGACTAGTGCTGATGCAAACAATGAGAATAGCATTGATGATAACAATGGAACTAGTGCCGATGCCAACAATGAGAATAGCACTGATGATAACAATGGGACTAGTGCCGATGCCAACAATGAGAATAGCACTGATGATAACAATGGGACTAGTGCCGATGCCAACAATGAGAATAGCACTGATGATAACAATGGAACTAGTGCCCATGACAACAATGAGAATAGCACTGATAACCATGGGACTAGTGCCCATGACAACAATGAGAATAGATGATGATACCAATGGGACTAGTGCTCCTGACAACAATGAGAATAGCACTGATGATAACAATGGGACTAGTGCTGATGCCAACAATGAGAATAGCACTGATGATAACAATGGGAGTGGTGCCAATGAGAATAGCACTGATGATAACAATGGAACTAGTGCGATGCCAACAATGAGAATAGCACTGATGATAACAATGGGACTAGTGCCGATGCCAAGAATGAGAATAGCACTGATGATAACAATGGGACTAGTGCCCATGACAACAATGAGAATAGCACTGATAACCATGGGACTAGTGCCCATGACAACAATGAGAATAGCGCTGATGATACCAATGGGACTAGTGCTCCTGACAACAATGAGAATAGCACTGATGATAACAACGGGACTAGTGCCGATGCCAACAATGAGAATAGCACTGATGATAACAATGGGACTAGTGCCGAAGCGAACAATGAGAATAGCACTGATGATAACAATGGAACTAGTGCCGATGCCAACAATGAGAATAGCACTGATGATAACAATGAGACTAGTGCCGATGCCAACAATGAGAATAGCACTGATGATAACAATGGGACTAGTGCCGATGCCAACAATGTGAATAGCACTGATGATAACAATGGGACTAGTGCCGATGCCAACAATGAGAATAGCACTGATGATAACAATGGGACTATTGCTCATGACAGCAATGAGAATAGCACTGATAACCATGGGACTAGTGCCCATGACAACAATGAGAATAGCCCTGATAACCACGGGACTAGTGGTGATGATAACAATGAAATTAGCTCTGATGATAACAATGGGACTAGTGCTCATGACAACAATGAGAATAGCACTGATGATAACAATGACTATAGCTCTGATGATAACAGTGGGACTAGTGCTAACGAGAACAGTGAGAATAGCGCTGATGACAACAATGAGACTAGTGCTGATGACAACACTAATGACAACAACGAAAATAGCGCTGATGATAACAATGAGACTAGTGCCAATGACAACAAGACTAGTGCCGATGACAATGAGACTAGTGCCGATGACAACAATAAGAATAGCGCTGATGATAACAGGACTAGTGCAGATGGCAAAACTGCATGATTAAGAGACTGTTACTCAGGGTCCGCACTGCTCATTCATAGGAGACACTGTCCTGGACTCACATGCCTCTCATCAGTGTGCACACTGGTCTTTAACCATATTCCTCCAACAGATTCTAGCACATTATTACAGGTTAATATGTTCCTTGTGAGGCCTCCTGACTCCTGCCATTGGGATTTAAGTTCTGCCACTATGTTGATTAAAATTCCAGTGCTGGAGCATAGTGCTTTTGGTAACACGAAGCCATCTCGTGCTTTACCTGTACTTGTTTGTTTTTGTGAGTAACGTTAAAGGAGCCAGTATGCGCTGTGGAAAGGGCTTTTCAGTAACAACAAGCATTTGCAATGCAATAGATCTCGCATTTACGCGAGTTTGACCTATTGGCATTGTAAATGACAATGGCTTTTATTTATGTTTCAAAAACCAAAACATAAATAAAAGGCAATGTCATTTACAATAAAAATAGCTCAAACTCTCACAAATGCGAGACCTATTGCATTGCAAATGCTTGTTTTCCTTTAGCAAGTGTTTGCATTGGGTAGGATCATGATAAATACCATTTGAGAACCAGCAACAAAGTAACCAGATTGTGATGGGAAGTTGCAATCCTCTATTTTCAGTATGGTGTTCCGTGACTGGGTGGCGAATGTGAACGCTACATGTTTGTGAAGAATGTATACATCATCTGTTCACTGTTACTGCATTGGTAGTAGTCAGTGTTTCGCATTTTCATTGGTGCTGCGGTGTTCATGATCAACTAGTGACCGAAAAATGTATAGACAATTTATATCCAAGTCAAGTGGGCTGGTTTTATCTTCGTATTATTATTGCTTTACACTTGTGTGATTTGATTTGTGCGCTTTTTAAATTTCACCTTCATTTCTTCTGTCAATACTTTTATATATTTTGAGAACTTGTGTTGTGTCTTTAAAAAAAAAACACACACAACCTTATCTAGATATTCCCATCTTGATTCTTCCTTCTATTATTGTGTTGCACTCTTCTTAGACTCAACCCTACACCACCTTCTTGGGATAAACCTCGGCTGCTTTTACCCATTTACCCAGAGTGTCAAGTGGGCTTGGTGGTCAAATTTAGACCAGGTCACCAGCTCTGTGGTTAGCAGGGAACACCAGCACTCTCACCTTCAATAGTCCTTGGCTGTCCTTGTGGTTTCAAGGATCTAGGGGAAAGCCTAACAGTTGAAACTTACCGAGCTGCTATGAGGTGAACTTGATGCAAACTGAAGATAAACCGAGTGTCAGTTGGTTCATCAGTACTGGGTCTGCATTTTTATGGGGACCTCTGCTTAAGGAGGAAAATGTCAACTACATTTGAAATGGGTTTTATCAAAATGGTACAGCTCATAAAAGGTTTTTTCACAATCTGCACTAGGGCAGATCATGAGAAAAAAGCTTTGTGCATGTCAAAAATGCACAACATGAATATGTGCATGTGCAAATAGCACAACGTGCATAAAGATTGCCTTGTTCCCAAATAGACTTACCGACAATAGAAAGTCTTAGGTAAAGGGCAAAGCCAGGGATGTGCCAGGCCCAGATCTCAATGCAATTTATCCCTTATGACAGTCCTGAGTTATAGCAGGGAGTGGAAGGCACAGTGCTGACATCAATAGGGCCTATTTTCCCACCCACGAGACTCATTGAGTCAGTATACTCTAAAGCAGCGATAGGATACCTACTGCTGCAATATGCATTGAGGGGTAGATACAGAAGGTGGGCCTCGCACCCATGCTTGCATCCCATCCCCACCTGGTGGCAGTTCCTGTTTATAAATAGAAATATGGCTGTACACTCTATAAGTGCTATGAAAAAACAAGGAGACCCAAATACAATCGGTCAGGGACCTTTGGGTAATTGAACTATTTCTAAAGACAGTGGTCCCCAGACAGAAATTAAGTTACAAATAAATATAGACCCAATCAGTACTATATTGTAGACATCTGTCCAGCCGGACAGATATTTAATATGCAGTCAAATAATGTTTACAGACAATAAACATGGAACAGTTTAAGTGGGACACAAGCCTGCATCCAACTTAGCAAGAAAGACGTACAACATAAAGTAAGGGGTTCAGGCAAAGGAAATTGTTTGTTTCAAGCACATTTCTAATAGAACAAACAGAATATACATGAGACACCATTACATAGAAATTAGGACATTTTCAAAGGGTGTATATGGTGTACAAGGTGTCGACGGCGTTTCGATCCCTTAAAAGAATAATGGGATCATCCTCAGGACATTATAAATAACATGCCTGTTTCCATATGGCATAAATTGCCAACGTGAAGAATGGAGCTGTGACAAAGGGTCCTGAGAATCAAGAAGAACGGAAGGCCACCGGCATAGGATCTGTAGGGAAGGTGGTCTTAGTTATAATCCTGGGGAGTATGCACCGGAGTCAAGGTTCCGGTAAGGGAGTTCCATTGTGGACCGGAAACATCCAGGCTGTGACGGACCCAAGATTACATACGCACTGGCCTGTAATACAGCTCAAGACCGTTAATGCGGCTTGGTTTTCATTGGAATTATGTCCACAATGGAACTCCCTTACCGGAACCTTGACTCCGGTGCATACTCCCCAGGATTATAAACTGTTCCATGTTTATTGTCTGTAAACATTATTTGACTGCATATTAAATATCTGTCCGGCTGGACAGATGTCTACAATATAGTACTGATTGGGTCTATATTTATTTGTAACTTAATTTCTGTCTGGGGACCACTGTCTTTAGAAATTGTACACTCTATAAGGGCATCTCATCACTTGCAAACATGCAACTGCATTTACATGACTCATGCTCTTAATTCTGAGGTTTGCCCTTAAATATTTGGCTTCTTTCAGACCAAAACGTATTCAAAGTTTTATGTCCAAGGCTTTTGCTGAATGAAAACTAAATATTGTTGCCAAGTGTTCAGATGCGGCCGGCACTGGTAGCAGCAGTGGGGCAGGGCGGGAGTGGGGCGGGGCAGTGGGGGGGGAGTGGGCAAATGTTGGGATAGGGAAAGTAAAATAAAAAAACAAATAAAACCACTTACCTTGCACTCACCACATTGCTGAGTTGGTGATGCGGTGAGCGCAAAGTAAGTGGTTTTATTTATTTTTTTATTTTACTTTCCCTATACTGTCATCTGTCCACTTCACCCCCCCAACCCGCCCCGCCCCACCACCACACCACTGTTACCTGTGTTGGACACGCCTGGAAGTGTTTGCTTTGTGTGCACTTCCATGTCTTTGGCAGGACGACGGGAAGGGTGACCATCTTTCTTTTGTAAACATAAATCAAACACAAGGATGTGTGCCTAAATTCTTCTATGTCTGTATTAAGCACTACTAGTACAAGTATCCATAAACAAATAAATGTGCAACTGCACTACAGCAACCCTGAGCCACCACCACAACTCTATGACAGATACAACACTACAGTACACTACAGCCCATCAGCTGCACCCTAAAACACGACTACTGTACTGCATACTACACAAGTCCACAATTGGGGGCCTACTACTTCACAACTGCAAACCCCCAATACACGATAACTCTACAACTATACATCTAGGATATTTTTAACTGCCTAACTTCACAACTACACCAGCACCATAATCTTACAGCTGCAAACTACAACACTGCGGCTCTATAACCACACAACTATTGCAGACCTATCCACGGTAAATTTCCAGCTGTGCGATTGTGCAACTGCACTAGTCTACAGCTACAGTACCGTACCTCCACAACAACAGTGCAACACCAAACTCACTGTTTGCAGCAAAACTACAGCTGCATAAGTGCAAATGTCCTCCACAACTGTACAATTGCACATGAGTAAAAATGCGCAACCTTGCCACTCAACAGTGGCACAGTGTACACCTGAAGTAACTCTGAGATTGTAGGATGCCTACAACACTAGGGGCCCAATTTACAAAGGTAAACGTAGACCCAAAGTTCAAGTTTATGACTTTCGGTATTCACAAAGGTAAGCTACGAGTAGTATCTGTACGTCTGAGCTCGGGCCAGAATCTCCGCCCCGAATGCAGAGATTCCACTCTGCACCCAGAGTAGACGCTCAGCACTCAAAGAGTACACTCCGGGTGCGAAGTGGAATCTCCGCTCTCGGGATGGAGATTCCGCCTCGACTGTGGACATAAAGATACTACTCGTACCTTAGTTTTGTGAATACCGTAAGTTGTAAACTTAGACTTTTGGTTTAAGGTTACCTTTGTGAATCTGGCCCCAGAATTCTACAGGTGCATATCTACCAGTCTATCAGTGTACTCCAGGTGCTCAATGGTTCCCCTGCTACACACACACACACACACACACAGACGCCAACGAACGTGCCAAACCTATTGCATTTGTCAATGCTTGTTCATAATTGCGTATTTTGATCTAAATGGCAATATTTGCTTCGGGTTGTCTTGCTATTAGTAAGTGGCTTGATGTAGGAAACTTAGTCCCAGTGACTCAGTGATTTAGTATCTAGAAGTATTCAACACTCAAACAATATTTTTAAATAGGTGTTCTGTACAGAATGTGATGGAATAGAAATTCAGGAATGGACATGTCCTAAAATTAATGAGCACAAAACAGTTTGTTACACATTTGGCATCGTTGAAAGAAGACATTATGTTCATTGAGGTTAACTTTTGATTCACTGGTTCGGTCTGAACAATTCCTGCAAGGCAGGTCGAGGGAAACAATCTTATTTAGAACTTTAACCTATTTAAAAAAAAAAAAAGTACCAATTATTCTCTGTTCAGTTAGCCCTTGCAACCTTGTTTAATAGTTTTGATCGTAACAGCATTTCAGAAATATTTTATTTGATAGCAAACCCTCCGTCGTTCAATAATGATAGAAAAACCTTCTTTCTCAAAGCTTTGATTCATGGTATATTGTAAACAGCCCACCCGCTATGCAATATCCACACCTTCACATAATATTACATAGCTAGCCCATTTTCAGATTTTTTTTACACGCTCTCTACTAACTAATCCAAACCACAACAGGATCGTACAGATCAGCCAGCTTGCACATCTGTGATTTTGCTACACTAGCCAACTTAAATTTTAATAAAACAGAGTCTACAAAACCGTCCACCCAGGTCTGACTTACTCAACTATAATTTATAATGCAGCCGAAACATAGCTGACATCCAGGTAGCCACTAAACAAACTAACAATACCATCTAACTCTCCATCTTGATTTTTGGGCCTACCTGTTCGCCCAGAGACACCTTCTCCAGAGCAGTGAAGACCGCTGTTGGTACATCCAGTGTGACACTCTTTGGAAGAGCGGTAGACACAGCTGTGGTGATACTGCCAGTGTCCACCCCAAAATGGCAAATGACCTGAGAGACACTATGTTGGCCTATGCCCACTTGGCAGTCCAAGATGCCTACCCTCATTGGGCCAGAGCCCAGGTTCTCAGTTCCGCCATTAAAGAAGTCAATGTCTGTAATATCTTTTCAAATGACCACAAATCAATCTCCCTGATGAGTTACAAGGCCTCCATAGCACAGAACACTAAGGCTGACACCTTTCATTGGCATTAAAACTTGAAATCTCACCCCTTAACCCTGGACAAAATGAGGGGTTCGAAGGGGCCAAGAATACCCTGTCACCAGCATTGGTCATAAAAATCCTTGGCAGAGGAGATTCCATCTAAACCTCTCTTCTGTAGTTTGCTGAGACCAGCAAATTGGGAAACCTACTGCATGGATAGGTGTCTGATCATGGAATTCAAATAGGTGTAGCTTGAAGAAAAGACATAGAAAAATACAAAGCGACATGTCTTCCTGGCCTGGCAGTGACCTGAGTCTGCCAATCTGTACTCCAGAATGCGTTTGAACATGAGTATCTGGCACACAATCTGATTCAGGTTCTGTGTTAACCCCTTCACTGCTAGGCCTTTTCCCCCCCTGTGCTAAGCCTTTTTTTGGCTATTTGGGGTAGTTCGCGCTAAGGCCCATGTAACTTTTTGACCACATAAGATATCCACGCCAAATTTGCGACCTCTTTTTCCAACATCATGGGGATTCTAAAGGTACCCAGGGTTTGTGGATTTCCCTGGAGGGGACCCAGAAATTAGCCAAAATACAGCAAAAGTTTTTTTTGGGGGAAAAATGGGAAAAAAGGGCTACAGATGAAAGCGTCTGGTTTTTTCCCTGCAAATGGTATCAAAAAAGGAGTTGTGGTGCTGAAATCACCATCTTCCCATATTTCAGGGACAAGCAGACTTTTGTCAGAAAACCAACATTTTTTACACAGTTTTGGGATTTTTCTGGGACATAGCCTATTTTTGCTATTTTTTGTGCTTTCAACCTCTTTCCAGTTAATGGTAGAAATGGGTATGAAAGCAATAATGGATCCTGGAAAGCTATACATTTTAGAAAAGTAGACACAATTCTGAATTCAGCAAGGGGTCATTTGTGTAGATCCTTCAAGGTTTCTTCATAGAAACTAACAGTTAAATATAGGAAAAATTGAAAATTTGTTGGAAAAAACAGCCATTTGTGTCAACGTTTTCACCTGTAACTTCTTCTAATTATGACAGTTGTTTGAAAGCAATATACCATTACATCCGCTAGACCTTTCTGGTTGTGGGGATATATAGGACTTGTAGGTTCACCAAGAACCCGATGAACCCAGAATCAATAACTGAGCAGCGTCTTGCAATGTTTTTTTTATTATGTACCGGGTATATAGCAATTCATTTGGGAAAATGTATACATGGAAAAATCGGTATGAAAGACACCTATCTATTTCTGAAATGGGAACAAAATATAGAGTTTAGAAACAGTAGATATTTGCACATTTCCGAAATTGGGAGTACCCATACTAGAATGAGAATTATAGATCATTTTTCAAAATGACTTCTTTTTACACATTGTCTTTCATTTGGAAGGCAGAAATGCATTGAAAGTCAATAGCTAATAACAGTTGCTCTACAATTCTGTGTTACCCTAAGTCTCCCGATAAAAATGGTACCTCACTTGTGTGGGTAGGCCTTGTGCCTACGACAGGAAACGGCTCAAAACGCAACGTGGACACACCACATTTTCACAGTGAAAAATGACCCTTTTTTTGCAAAGTGCCTAGCTGTAGTTTTTGAACCCTAGCTCTGCCGGCACCTAGGGAAACCTAGCAAACCTATACATTTTTGAAAACTAGATACCCAGGGAAATCCAGGATGGGGTGACTTGACTGGCTCTCGCCAGGTTCTGTTACCCAGAATCACTTGCAAACCTAAAAAATTGTCAAAAAAAACACATTTTCCTCACATTTCTGTGGTGGAAAGTTCTGGAATCTGTGTGGATCCACAAAACTCCATGCACCCCGCGTTCCCCAAAGTCTTCCGAGAAAAATGGTACCTCACTTGCTTGGGTAGGCCTAGTGCCCGCGACAGGAAACGGCCCAAAACGCAAGGTGGACACACCACATTTTCACAGTGAAAAATGACCCTTTTTTTGCAAAGTGCCTAGCTGTAGTTTTTTAACCCTAGCTCTGCCGGCACCTAGGGAAACCTAGCAAACCTATACATTTTTGAAAACTAGACACCCAGGGAAATCCAGGATGGGGTGACTTGACTGGCTCTCACCAGGTTCTGTTTCCCAGAATCCCTTCCAAACCTAAAACATTGTAAAAAAAAAACACATTTTGCTCACATTTCTGTGGTGGAAAGTTCTGGAATCTGCGAGGATCCACAAAATTCCACCCACCCCGCGTTTCCCAAAGTCTTCCGAGAAAAATGGTACCTCGCTTGTGTGGGTAGGCCTAGTGCCAGCGACAGGAAACGGCCCAAAACTCAAGGTGGACGCACCACATTTTCACAGTGAAAAATGACCCTTTTTTTACAAAGTGCCTAGCTGTAGTTTTTGAACCCTAGCTCTGCCGGCACCTTGGGAAACCTAGCAAACCTATACATTTTTTAAAACTAGACACCCAGGGGAATCCAGGATGGGGTGACTTGACTGGCTCTCGCCAGGTTATGTTACCCAGAATCCCTTGTAAACCTAAAAAATTGTCCAAAAAAACACATTTTGCTCACATTTCTGTGGTGGAAAGTTCTGGAATCTGCGAGGATCCACAAAATTCCACCCACCTTGCGTTTCCCAAAGTCTTCCGAGAAAAATGGTACCTCACTTGTGTTGGTAGGCCTAGTGCCAGCGACAGGAAACGGCCCAAAACGCAAGGTGGACGCACCACATTTTCACAGTGAAAAATGACCCTTTCTTTACAAAGTGCCTAGCTGTAGTTTTTGAACCCTAGCTCTGCCGGCACCTTGGGAAACCTAGCAAACCTATACATTTTTGAAAACTAGACACCCAGGGGAATCCAGGATGGGGTGACTTGACTGGCTCTCGCCAGGTTCTGTTACCCAGAAACCCTTGCAAACCTAAAAAAGTGTCCAAAAAAACACATTTTCCTCACTTTTCTGTGGTGGAAAGTTCTGGAATCTGTGTGGATCCACAAAATTCCACCCACCCCGTGTTCCCCAAAGTCTTCCGAGAAAAATGGTACCTCACTTGTGTGGGTAGGCCTAGTGCTCGCGACAGGAAAGGGTCCAAAACGCAACGTGGACACACCACATTTTCACAGTGAAAATGACCCTTTTTTTGCAAAGTGCCTAGCTGTAGTTTTTGAACCCTAGCTCTGCCAGCACCTAAAGACACCTAGCAAATCTATACATTTTTGAAAACTAGACACCCAGGGGATGCCAGGGAGGTATGGCTTGCGTGGACCCCCCAACGTTTTCTTACCCAGAATCCCCTGCAAACCTCAATTTTAGCTGAAAAAATCACTTTTTGCCACATATTTTTGTGTGGAAAAGTTGTCTCATCACCGGGCTGACACAAATTTCCTACCACCCAGCGTTCCACCAGGTCTCCCGATAAAAATGGTGCCTCACTCATGTGGGAAGCCCAAGTACCCACAACAGGCAAGGGCCCAAAACATATTGAGGCGACATCAAAATTGCCTATCACAAAACAACCTGGTTTTGCAAGGGGGGTCACCTGGGGTTTTGGCCCCGTCCTTGGCGGCCAGCTAGGGAAACCTACCAAACCCACACATTTCTGAAAACTAGACACCCGGGGGGTTCCACTGAGGTATGGCTTGCAAGGATCTCCCAATGTTTTCTTACCCAGAATCCTCTGCAAACCTCAATTTTAGCTGAAAAATCACTTTTTCCACACATTTTAGTGTTGGAAAGTTGTGGCATCACCGAGCTTACACAAATTTCCTACCACCCAGCGTTCTCCAGGTCTCCCGATAAAAATGGTGCCTCACTCGTGTGGGAGGCCCAACTACCAGCGACAGGCAAGGGCCCAAAACGTATTGAGGCGACATCAAAATTGTCTATCACAAAACGACCTGGTTTTGAAAGGGGGTTACCTGGGTTTTGGCCCGTACTCGGCGGCCAGCTAGAAACCTACCAAACCCACACATTTCTGAAAACTAGACATCCGGGGGTTCCAGGAGGTATGGCTTGTGTGGATCCCCAACGTTTTCTTACCCAGAATCCCTGCAAACCTCAATTTTAGCTGAAAAAAATCACTTATTCCACACATTTTTGTGTGGGAAATTATGGCATCACCGGGCTGACACAAATTTCCTACCACCCAGCGTTCCCCCAGGTCTCCCGATAAAAATGGTGCCTCACTCGTGTGGGAGGCCCAAGTACACACGACAGGCAAGGGTCCAAAACGTATTGAGGCGACATCAAAATTGCCGATCACAAAACTACCTGGTTTTGAAAGGGGGATCACCTGGGTTTTTGGCACCGTGCTCGGCGGCCAGCTAGGGAAACTTACCAAACCCACACATTTCTGAAAACTAGACACCCGGGGGATTCTAGGGAGGTATGGCTTGAGTGGATCCCCCAATGTTTTCTTACCCAGAATTCCCTGCAAACCTCAATTTTGGCTTAAAAATTAACTTTTTCCGCACATTTCTGTGTGGGAAAGTTGTGGCATCACCAGGCTGACACAAATTTCCTACCACCAGCGTTCCCCAGGTCTCCCGATAAAAATGGTGCCTCACTCGTGTGGGAGGCCCAACTACCAGCGACAGGCAAGGGCCCAAAACATATTGAGGCGACATCAAAATTGCCTATCACAAAACGACCTGGTTTTGCAAGGGGGATCACCTGGGTTTTGGCCCCGTGCTCGGCGGCCAGCTAGGAAACCTACCAAACCCACATTTCTGAAAACTAGACATCCGGGGTTCCAGGGAGGTATGGCTTGTGTGGATCCCACAACGTTTCTTACCCAGAATCCCTGCAAACCTCAATTTTAGCTGAAAAAATCACTTATTCCACACATTTTTGTGTGGGAAAGTATGGCATCACCGGGCTGACACAAATTTCTACACCCAGCGTTCCCAGGTCTCCCGATAAAATGGTGCCTCACTCGTGTGGGAGGCCCAAGCACACGACAGGCAAGGGTCCAAAACGCATTGAGGCGACATCAAATTGCCGATCACAAAACTACCCGGTTTTGAAGGGGTCACCTGGGTTTTGGCACCGTGCTCGGCGGCCAGCTAGGAAACCTACCAAACCCACACATTTCTGAAAAATAGACACCGGGGTTCCAGGAGGTATGGCTTGCGTGGATCCCCAACGTTTTCTTACCCAGAATCCCCTGCAAACCTTAATTTTAGCTGAAAAAATCACTTTTCTCAAATATTTTTGTGTGGGAAAGTTGTGGCATCACCGGGCTGGCACAAATTTCCTACCACCCAGCGTTACCCCAGGTCTCCCGATAAAAATGGTGCCTCACTCGTGTGGGAGGCCCAAGTACCCGCGACAGGCAAGGGCCCAAAACATATTGAGGCGACATCAAAATTGCCTATCACAAAATGTTTTGGGCCCTTGCCTGTCGCGGGTACTTGGGCCTCCCACACGAGTCAGACACCATTTTTATCGGGAGACCAGGGGGAACGCTGGGTGGTAGGAAATTTGTGTCAGCCTGGTGATGCCACAACTTTCCCACACAAAAATGTGTGGAAAAAGTGATTTTTTCTGCAAAATTTGAGGTTTGCAGGGGATTCTGGGTAAGAAAACTTTGGGGGATCTACGCAATCCATACCTCCCTGGAATTCCCTCGGTGTCTAGTTTTCAGAAATGTGTGGGTTTGGTAGGTTTCCATAGCTGGCCGGCGAGCACGGGGCCAAAAACCCAGGTGACCCCCCTTGCAAAACCAGGTCGCTTTGTGATAGGCAATTTTGATGTCGCCTCAATACGTTTTGGGCCCTTGCCTGTCGCGAGTACTTGGGCCTCCCACACGAGTGAGGCACCATTTTTATCGGGAGACCTGGGGGAACGCTGGGTGGTAGGAAATTTGTGTCAGCCCGGTGATGCCACAACTTTCCCACACAAAAATGTGTGGAAAAAGTGATTTTTTCAGCTACAATTGAGGTTTGCAGGGGATTCTGGGTAAGAAAACGTTGGGGGATCCACGCAAGCCATTCCTCCCTGGAACCCCCTGGGTGTCTAGTTTTCAGAAATGTGTGGGTATGGTAGGTTTCCTAGCTGGCCGCCGAGCACGGGCCAAACCCAGGTGACCCCCTTGCAAAACCAGGTCGTTTTGCGATAGGCAATTTTGATGTCGCCTCAATACGATTTGGGCCCTTGCCTGTCGCGGGTACTTGGGCCTCCCACACGAGTAAGGCACCATTTTTATCGGGAGACCTGGGGGAACGCTGGGTGGTAGAAAATTTGTGTCAGCCCGGTGATGCAACAACTTTCCCACACAAAAATGTGTGGAAAAAGTGATTTTTTGAGCTAAAATTGAGGTTTGCAGGGGATTCTGGGTAAGAAAACGTTGGGGGATCCTTGCAAGCCATACCTCCCTCGAACACCCCGGGTGTCTAGTTTTCAGAAATGGTGGGTTTGGTAGGTTTCCCTAGCTGGCCGCCGAGCTCGGGGCCAAAAACCCTGGTGACCCCCCTTCCAAAACCAGGTCGTTTTGTGATAGGCAATTTTGATGTCGCCTCAATACGATTTGGGCCCTTGCCTGTCGCGGGTACTTGGGCCTCCCACACGAGTGAGGCACCATTTTTATCGGGAGACCTGGGGAAACGCTGGGTGGTAGGAAATTTGTGTCAGCCCGGTGATGCCACAACTTTCCCACACAAAAATGTGTGGAAAAAGTGATTTTTTCAGCTAAAATTGAGGTTTGCAGGGGATTATGGGTAAGAAACCGTTGGGGGATCCACGCAAGCCATACCTCCCTGGAACTCCCCGGGTGTCTAGTTTTCAGAAATGTGTGGGTTTGGTAGGTTTCCCTAGCTGGCCGCCGAGCACGGGCCAAAACCCAGGTGACCCCCTTGCAAAACCAAGGCGTTTTGTGATAGGCAATTTTGATGTCGCCTCAATACGTTTTGGGCCCTTGCCTGTTGCGGGTACTTGGGCCTCCCACACGAGTGAGGCACCATTTTTATTGGGAGACCTCGGGGAACGCTGGGTGGTAGGAAATTTGTGTCAGCCCGGTGATGCCACAACTTTCCCACACAAAAATATGTGGAAAAAGTGATTTTTTCAGTTAAAATTGAGGTTTGCAGGGGATTGTGGGTAAGAAAACCTTGAGGGATCCACGCAAGCCATACCTCCCTGGAACCCCCCGGGTGTCTAATTTTCAGAAATGTGTGGGTTTGGTAGGTTTCCTTAGCTGACCGCCGAGCACGGGGCCAAAAACCCAGGTGACCCCCCTTGCAAAACCAGGGCGTTTTGTGATAGGCAATTTTGACGTCGCCTCAATACGTTTTGGGCCCTTGCCTGTCGCGGGGACTTGGGCCTCCCACACGAGTGAGGCACCATTTTTATTGGGAGACCTGGGGGAACGCTGGGTGGTAGGAAATTTGTGTCAGCCCGGTGATGCCACAACTTTCCCACACAAAAATGTTTGGAAAAAGTGATTTTTTCAGCTAAAATTGAGGTTTGCAGGGGATTCTGGGTAAGAAAACGTTGGGGGGTCCGAGCAAGCCATTCCTCCCTGGAACCCCCCGGGTGTCTAGTTTTTAGAAATGTGTGGGTTTGGTAGGTTTCCCAAGCTGGCCGCCGAGCACGGGGCCAAAAACCCAGGTGACCCCTCTTGCAAAACCAGGTCGTTTTGTGATAGGCAATTTTGATATCGCCTCAATACGTTTTGGGCCCTTGCCTGTCGCGGGTACTTGGGCCTCCCACATGAGTGAGGCACCATTTTTATCGGGAGACCTGGGGGAACGCTGGGTGGTAGGAAATTTGTGTCAGCCCAGTGATGCCACAACTTTCCCACACAAAAAAGGTGTGGAAAAAGTGATTTTTTTCAGCTAAAATTGAGGTTTGCAGGGGATTATGGGTAAGAAAACCGTTGGGGGATCTACACAAGTCATACCTCCCTGGAACCCCCCGGGTGTCTAGTTTTCAGAAATGTGTGGGTTTGGTAGGTTTCCCTAGCTGGCCGCCGAGCACGGGGCCAAAAACCCAGGTGACCCCCCCTTGCAAAACCAGGTCGTTTTGTGATAGGCAATTTTGATGTCTCCTCAATACGTTTTGGGCCCTTGCCTGTCGCGGGTACTTGGGCCTCCCACAAGAGTGAGGCACAATTTTTATCGGGAGACCTGGGGGAATGCTGGGTGGTAAGAAATTTGTGTCAGCCCGGTGATCCTACAACTTTCCCACACAGAAATGTGAGACATTTTTTATTTTTTTCAGCAAAATTTGAGGTTTGCAGGGGATTCTGGGTAGGGAAATGATGGGGGACCCACGCAAGCCATACCTTGCTGGACTCCCCCGGGTGTGTAGTTTTCAGAAATGTGTGGGTTTGAAAGGTTTCCCTAGATGGCCGCTGAGCCCGGGGCGAAAAACTCATGGGACCCCCCTTGCAAAACCAGGTTGTTTTGTGATAGGTAATTTTGATGTCGCCGCAATAGGTTTTGGGCCCTTGCCTGTCATGGGTACTTGACCCACCCACACAAGTGAGGTACCATTTTTCTCAGAAGACTTTGGGGAATGCGGGGTGGGTGGAATTTTGTGGATCCACACAGATTCCAGAACTTTCCACCACAGAAATGTGAGGAAAATGTGTTTTTTTAATAAATTTTGAGGTTTGCAAGGGATTCTGGGTAACAGAACCTGGTGAGAGCCAGTCAAGTCACCCCATCCTGGATTCCCCTGGGTGTCTAGTTTTAAAAAATGTATAGGTTTGCTAGGTTTCCCTATGTGCCGGCTGCGCTAGGGCCCAAAATCCACAGGTAGGCACATTGCTAAAAACAAGTCTGTGCCTAGTGGGCTTTCTGCCGCCCTCAGGGGGAATCTGGAGGGGGGGGTTACCCCAATATGCCCCCAAGGGGGGCATAAAGACTGGCTATGATTTTGGGGGGGTGGGAGCATTGGTATGCCCATTCTGGGCAGCCCCCACCCATTGCATAAAAAAAGCCAGCATAATCGCTGGTGCCGAGTGGGCTTTCTGCCCCCCCGGGGGCAGATCAGGGGCCACTGCCCCATCCACCCCTCGGAGGGGCAGAAAGACTGTGGCACTTTTTGGGGAGGTGTGGGCATTGGCATGCCCATTCTGGGTTGACCTCAACCCTGAATAAAAATTTAAAAAATCCTGAGGCCTAGTGGGCTTTCTGCCCCCCCGGGGGCAGATATGGGGCTATTGCCCCAATATGCCTCTGCGGAGGGGCAGAAAGACTGTGGTAATTGTTTTTGGGACGGGGCATTATCATGCCCATTCTGGGCAGCCCCCACCCCTACAATATAAAAAAAAAATCCCTTGTGCCTCGTGGGCTTTCTGCTCCCCCAGGGGCAGATCAGGGGCTGTTGCCCCCATCTGCCCCTGGGGGGGTAGAAAGACTGACATTTCCCAGGGGGCGTGGGGGCATTGCCATGCCCTTTTTGGGCAACCCCCACCCCAACATCAATAAAAAAATCCCTGGTTTCTAATGGGCTACTGCCCCCATCTGCCCCCTGGGGGGGCAGAAAGACTGACATTTCTCTGGGGGGAGGGGTGGGGGCATTGCCATGCCCTTTTTGGGCAGCCCCCACCCCAACGTCAATAAAATAAAAAAAATCCCCGGTTTCTAGTGGGCTTTCTGCCGCCCCGGGGGGAAGATTGGGGGCTACTGCCCCTATCTGCCCCCTTGAGGGGCAGAAAGACTTACATTTCTCTGGGGGGTGGGGGCATTGCCATGCCCTTTTTGGGCAGCCCCCACCCCAACGTCAATAAAAAAAGAATCCCTGGCTTCTAGTGGGCTTTCCGCCCCCCCGGGGTGGCAGATTGGGGGCTACCGCCCCCATCTGCCCCCCAGGGGGGCAGAAAGACTGTGGTGCCCAAACAAATATGGGGGAGCAAAGGCCCTTGCCCAAGGGTCCGCTCCCCCTCCCTGGTGTCTAGTGGGTGGATCCTGCTTGGGGATCACCCCCTGGGGTGATCCCCAAGCAGGGATCCACAGGGAAGGGTACCATTGGAAAGGGAGATTCTCCCTTTCCAACGATACCTCTCCCATCTTGTTCGGTGCTCGGGGGCTGAGATAGCCCCACGAGCACTGAAACTGAAACTAAGTTTCAGTTTCGTTTTCGTTGCAATGACGATAATTGAGTTACCTGCCATGAAGTTGATCATGGAGTTACTTAATGCATCCTTACAGGAAGCCGTGATTCCACCTGAGTGGAAGCATGCTATGATTCTCCCACTTCTAAAGAAAGCAAATGCTGATCCGGCACAGTTCTCTAACTTTCGCCCCATTTCTTTGCTCCCAATCTTCTCCAAAATTCTAGAAAAACATGTGAACTTGCAATTGACTCGGTATGTTGAGTCCCAAAGGTTCTTACATCCCTCTCAATCAGGCTTTAGGAAAGGCTTTTCGACAGAAACCACGCTTTTGGGAGTTACTGAGATGTTGCGCAGTCGTTTGGATGCCGGTGACACTGTGGCACTCATACTATTAGATTTGAGTGCCGCTTTTGACACGGTATCCCACACTGTGCTATTGCAAGCCTTGCGATCCATTGGCGTGGTTGGGCCTGCCTTGAAATGGTTGGCAGATTTTCTGGTGGACCGTACGTACCAGGTCTTCTCCTCAGCTGCAACTTCCAAAACCCACGTATCCCCCTACGGGGTACCACAGGGCTCTATCCTTAGCCCTTTATTATTTAATATTTATGTGAAACCTCTGGCGGATATCGCCGCTGAGGCGGGGTTGTCGATCTTTTCCTACGCTGACGACACCCAAATAATCTTCTCCCTTTCTGTTGATGGAGCGTCCAATCCCTCATCCCTTCAAACAGGGTTACGTAAAATTGCGTGGTGGATGCAAGCCAATTCACTAAAACTTAACGGGGAGAAGACCGAGGTGTTGATACTGGGGGATAATAAAGAGCTTTGGGGTCCCCAACACTGGCCACCTGAACTGGGCGCCCTTCCTCAGCCTACCCACCAAGCCCGTAATCTGGGTTTCAGTATGCATGACCAGCGCTCTATTAAACACCAGGCGGTAAAGGTGGCTGCAACCTGCTTCTGCATCCTTAGATGGCTCAGGAAAATTTTGTGGATGCTGCCAGTTTCTACTCAAAGAACTGTAGTCCAGGCTCTTGTCACCTCTCGCCTGGACTATGGCAACACCCTCTTTCTAGGAGCCAATAAGGATGTGATACACAAGTTGCAGGTTGTACAAAATGCCGCAGCCCGCCTACTTTGCCGCATCCCGAGAACTGATTCTATCTCAAGCTCTCTATGTGAACTTCACTGGCTTAAAGTTGAGAACCGCATTAAATTTAAAACTTTAACCTATATGTTCAAGATTAAAACTGGCAAGGCCCCGGAATACTTGAACACTATTGTCCACCAATATGACCGTCACGTCCCCTTCGCTCATCCACTCAAGTTAAATTTACGGTTCCTAGGCGCAGATTGTCACGCATGGGTGGCAGATCCTTTTCTTGCCTGGGCCCCGCTTTGTGGAACTCCTTCCCTCTGTCATTAAGGAAAGAGACCATCTTTGCCCACTTTCGTAAGTCATTGAAAACTTGGCTGTTCAATCAATAGATTTTTTCCTTTTCTCTCTTTGGTCCCTGTCAGGCGGCGCCGGGAAACCCTTGGGTAGCTGTGCGCCTTATAAATTCGAAATAACATAACATAGCGCGCCATGGGCGCGATCGTCATTGCAACGAAGTTCAAAAAGAGGCCTGGGGAGGTTGGGGAAGCTCTTCCCCACCTCCCCAGGCAAAAAAAGGGAAATCCCTCTGCTGTCTGCAGCAGAGGGATTTTCTGAGCATGTGCTCATGACGGAATGGTTTCGTCATGAGCACCCTGGAACTTGTGCTCATGACGGAACCATTCCGTCACGAGCACTGAAAGGGTTAAACGTCCATGGACTACAGCTGCTGAAGCAGATGTAGCAGAGAATTTTACCAATTCATTAGGAAGATTGGTGTTGTTAAACTCTTACAAATCTTTCGAGGGCACTTTCTAACTTTTGGTACCAATGTCATCATTGTCTCAGTCGGCCAATAATGACAGGATTATTACAGCCATATTTCTTTGTTGTGCACCCACCCCACCAGAGGGACTCACAGCTTGGTGATTAAACTTGGAACCAATTTCAGGTAAAAGGTAAGCATGATGAATTGGTAATAGTGGGTCAGAAATACCAACCAGAGGGATGCCTGATTTATCTGAAAGATTGGAACTTGCAGGTATGCATCTGCAAGTGTAAGAGTATTATGAATATTGAACCTGTTACAAGGAGAATGCTTACATCTCTTCAAGCCCTTTCAGTTTAGAACTTTTCAAAACCTCTTTAAAACTCTTACTTCTAGATAGTACCTTTGCATCCTGAGTCTGGATTGAGCCAGAGTATGTTGTGAAACTCAGAGGCATATGTACAAGGAAAGTGTCGGAGACCGGCGTTAATCCAAGATTGCTAACGCCATTCTCTGACAGTTTCCAAACGCAGGGATGCGCCGTATTTACAAGAATGTGGCGCACCCCTGCGTTTCCCCTAGCGCTGGCCCTAAATTTAGCTGCCTAGCGCCAGAGCAGGCACCCTTGCACTATAGTTCAAGAGTGCCTGCGTTGTGGGAATGATTGTTTATGTGCAGGAAGGTGCCCCTTCCTGCACATAAACAATCAGTAATGACAATTTGTAACTTCTATGCGTGCTGCATAAACCATCAGTAATGGTGTTTTGTAACTTCTCTGTGTGCTGCTTTATGCAGCAAACATAGAAGTTGCAACTCGTCATTTTTCAATGATTGTTGATGTGCAGGAAGGGACACCTACCTGCACATGAACAATCACTAGTGGCGATTAGCTGTTTCTGTGTGCTGCAGAATGCAGCACACATAGAAACCGCAAAAATTAGGAGAAATTAAAAAATGTTCCTCATTTCGCCAGGTTAAGACCAGGTTTTCACTGATCTTATTTTTGGCGCTGCCTCCTATTTACCCCACCCTTGTAAATAGAGGGCATCGTCAGAAAGCAATGGGGGTTGCGGTGGAACGCCCACCGCAGCACCCATTGCTTGCCACTTTCAAGCTAAATGCTGCATGAAAGGGGGCCTTATGTACAAGGTGGAGTTAAGCCATGTTAAGTGGCTTAGCGCCGCCTTGTAAATAAGGCACAGGACTTAACGCCACTGTAACTTTACTAAAAGTGACGTTTTGGTGGCATTAAGTCCTTGTAAATATGCCCCTCAGTGTGGCAACTCACTGACAATATTTTCAGTAACCAGCAGTCTCAAGTAGACTCCCCCAGGTCCTTGAACTTACCAACCAATTGGCAGTATTGCCTCTGAAAGTCCCTTGTCAACAAGGATAGGGTTAGGTCCTTCTTAGGTAAGAAACTGATGACATTCTTCCTGGCTTTATTTTCATTATTCATGAGCACTGCAGTTAAAATCTCTCACACAATTTAATAAAGTAAATGTTATTGCTATTAATAGGCCTGGGCGGTGAACTTCGCTCCTTTCGCGGAGTTTGCGGAGTTTTCTGCTTCGCGATGTGCAGCAGAGTTTTTTCCCCGTTCGCAATCGCGAATGGTAAGTTCGCGAGCGCGAGCTGCCGCTCGGGTAGAATTTCTACCCGAGCGGCAGGAATACTAGCAAAAACTGCAGTGCGCACTGCACTCTGCCACTCGCGGAACTTCGCAGAGTTTTTTGTAACTTCGCGGAGTTCCGCGTAGCAAAACTCTGCAAACTACGCCCAGGCCTTAAACAACAGATCTTCATAAGTGAACATAAAGTTGTATTTTATTTGAAAAGTTTCTGTTGTGACAAATATGCTCGTTGCAGAAACACAATGAAAACAGCTTAAGAACAAGGACTTATATATAACAAAAACTGTTGATGAATAAATATTTGTAACTGATTGAAAGGGAATAACTTGGAACCCAATTACACAAATCCTTCTAAATTTAGATGAAAGGGGTACCAAATAGAGCACTTATTAAGGGGCCTCAGTTTAATGTAACAAGGAGGCTATGTACTTTGCAGACAGGAGAATGGCTAAACTGCATCATTCAGTGGTTCTTGGTTGCTTTATTCCTCAGTCTTTAATTGTGCAGTTTCTCCATTTCAGATGTTAAAGTGTTTGACTCTTTGTGGTTTTGGCAGCTCCTCAGGACTTAGGAAAACTGTATTGATTATCCTTGTTACAAGGATGGTGCCAATGAATGGGCCAAGGTTGTTAAAGCTAACTATGTTGGATACGATTATGCTACTTAATATCAACACTAACCAGATGCGGCTCCTCCGCTAAGGCGTAGGAGTGTCGCCCCACTGCACTGTAAGCAGGTGAAAAAGGAAAAATAAAATGATAATAACGCATTGTTATTATCATTTTATTTTTCAGTCCTTGCTCAGCTGGTTAGGGGTGGGGCTGGGCTGTGTCAGAGGAGCAGGAGCATGAGTGGTGGCACTTTGTAAGTGTGCATGACAGTTTGGCCAGCCATATTGGACTGGCCAAACAGTCATGCATACATAGCATGTTCACCGCCGGGCTGTGTTGCACAGCCTGAGTGGAGAACAAGCCCAGGCTCCCCGCCCCTCTCTTAGCACCAAACTTCAGCACTCAGACCAATCACAACGCTGCTATCAACAGCATTATGATTGGCAAGGAGAGTCTGGAAGCCTGGGTGCTTCCTGTTCCTGCCTCTGGAAGCGAGCGAAGGAGACTGAAAGGAGGCAGCACACAGGTAAGTGATTTTTTTTTCTTCATTCCCTCCCCCACCCTTCCTGTGACCCGAGCCCCCACCACCGTTAAGTAGCAGCTACTACTGACACTAAAAATACGGTGGTACAAAACATCAAGGACAGAATATTGAGGGAAAAAATATTGAACGGTAAGGGCATATAGGGATGTATAGATGTATTATTCCTAACTCCAGATCTATGTGCCTTGAGGATATATGTTCCGAGTATGTGGTATAAAACATTAGACTTACTTACCTGTCAATATTTTATTTTTGATAGTCTGTCCTCAATGTTCTGTTCCTCAGATATTGCGGTTTCTATATTCAGTGGGTACACCGCTAGATACAAGTTGGAAGTTCATAAATTTCCTTGTGGGCATATTCAGATTCTTCCATGCAGCACAGTGTTCACACGGGAGCAGGGAACAGCATATTTAGATGCAGCAGTTGCTCCTCACTTATGAAATCTTGATTGGCCACTCTGATTGAGAATTGTTTGTTGCCACGTCTATCTTGCTGTGTCCCAGTTCAAGTCTTAGAGGTGGTCAATCCTTTGCCACATACTTCTTTGGATCATGGAGATCCCTAACAGGACCCATGTTGACCCATTGATAATGACTGATAGAGGAAAATTAAAGGGAAATGGCGTACAGAAAGGCAAGCATGTGATCTCAATACCTATTCTTGATCACTTCCTTTAGACTTGATCACATCTTGAAGGCCTTTATGTCCAACGGTGTCTGTCACATAAATCACAGCAAGTTCCTTTTTCACAGAATTGGTTTAGCAATCCCTGATCCACATATATCTTCAGGCCTCCATAGATGTCCCAAATGCAAGACATTTCTCCACAAATCCAGCTGTAATATATATGGTAGTTCACTATCATCTGTCTCGATGAGAATGATTTTCCTTGTGAATGTTAATATATTTCCTTAATATACATACAACCTTAAATATTATTATTATTTTAACATTATAAAGTCCCTTGCGATCTAAATGTTTATTGGTGCTAAACATACACTGATACAGAAACCTATAAAAATATGAAGAAAACTCAAGCATACCTAAGAGGTATCAAAACAAAGAAACACTCTGCATCTAAACAACAGGCCAGCAGAGAAGGGGTGTTTTAGGCCTATGGAAGGGTTCATAATGTTCCAGCACTCCTACCTCGTTTGGAAGACAGCACCAGAAATATGAAGATCAGGCAAGGTAAAGGACTGACCACCTTCCAAAAAACCTCAATTTTGATGGTCAAAGTAAAAAGACTTCTAAGTGAAAAAGCTATAGACAGTTGTCAAACTAAAGATTAAAAATATCTGTCATCCAAGACGTCTATCATGCATTTCTTTCAAGGGATTGGAGATGAAGGCATTTTTCCTTATTTGTCTCAAATTCCTGATAAATAAATCCAGAACAAATTTCACGAATTAGAATTGACTTTGGCCTGATTTGGAGAATATGAAGTCTTAGAGAAATAAATTGTTTCAGATAATGAGTGCTGTATTTGTGATTTGACATTTGAATACAGTATAACTCATCCCTTTTAGATTGCCTGTTCTGTTTGGAAGACAGGAAAAAAATCCTTTATCCTATCTTTAGGGAATATCGAGCTACAAATCGATTAGCAGCAGTAGTCACTTTATTCAAAATTAAATTTTTCAATGTTGGAATTAGTCTGGTCAGATATATTAAGCTAATTCAGAAAAGTTCCTTTATTGCTAAATGTTATAGTTTGTAAAAGCGATTATTGAATTGTACTTGTATTGGGCATTTTATAAGACAAGTGTATAAAAGCTATCATGGTAATTTGAAGCTAGTGCTATGCTTCTTGACTCATTGTATTGTTTGTCCCCTTGGAAATTTGACATTGAAAAGGTTGTTTTTATACCTCATTGAACATTTATTGTTTTATATTTCTATTAAATTATATCATGGAAATAAATAAAGGAACAATATATGAAATATGAAATATGACCACATTCCAGTGCTTTCCTAAAAGAGTTAAATAACATCAGACATATATTCAGAATGTAAACAGCAGGTTGGGATAGAAGGGTGTAACATGGTTATAATTTCAGACATTTTGCACTTGTAAAATACTTTATGGGCAATACAGGGAAGTTTGAACTCGCAAGGTTTGTCTGGTCCCTGAGATATGGTTAAATATATGAACATTTTGCACCATTCTTACCACAAGGTTCTGAACCCTTAGAAGCTTGTTCATAAAATATTTAGGCATACTCAATTAGATACCATTACAGCAGTCAGCCCTAGTCAGAACACATGCTTCTACAATGTCACTGTACATCTCACTAGGGAGAAAGGGCAGATTTTTCTCAAGAGGCTCAGCGTGTTCAGACATGAGGACCCCACTGATGTAACCTAGCCAGACCTGAAGACCTAGTCAAAGATGACAGTGGCTGAGCATGGATATGAAATAGAAGTGCATACAAATATGAATGCACAGCGCAAAACACTTCTTTCTTCCCTGAACTAAAGTAGGAGGACATAGAAGCTAAGATCTTCCTGAGAAAATAAGGCAAACTAATCCTAGATGACCTCCTTAACTGTATCAATTGCAGAAGACAGATAAACGAGATCACTTCTAATGCATTGCCCTTGTCCAGAACTGTCCCAATTATTTTAAAGGTAGTCACCAGGATGATTGTGGTGCTGCATGACGCTGATGCCTGTCTGGAAGGGGTCTAGAACATTGACATCCTCAAATAATTTGGGAAGTTACTAAGCCACCAATTTTTCCCAGAGAAGAAATCAGAGTAATAGGGTGAGGGTTGTTCAGAAAAGAGGGGTTGAGGTTAAGCTTCTTAATTGACAATAAACCTGCTTCCAGGCATCAGGAACCACTACAGTGGTGATATAAATAAACTCGGTATAAATTAACTTGTTACTGCTGCTGATAGGCACGGGCATGTTTATCCAATAGTGCCATCGATCAACAGTAACCCTGAGAACTTTATTTGGCCAATTGAATCAGGGCTTCAAACTCTAGTGAAATAGGAAAAAGGTACCAAAGCAGGCCCGCCCACATGTCATCTGATGAATAGAGAAGCGGATCTTCAGAAACAACATTACTTTCAGTGCTGTTGTATATGTATCTAATCTTTGTGCTGAAAAGAGTGGCTAGCCATGTGAAGAGGAAGTAATGTGAAGAAGGATGTGAATAATACCAAAACATCTGGTCACTAGATCTAGTGGAAGTAGCTTGAACCTAAAATGCAAATAATCCATGATATATATCACAATTTCATTAAACAAATCTCTGGGCATATACCTGCCTCTGGGTTACACAACAGGATATCCCACATCACTTTTATCTACGTACATCAGGCACAAAGAATAATCTAGGAAAAATCCCAATTGATATACCCTGTTGTCAAAGCATTGCACCAAAAAACATATCTGCTTCCACTATATACTCCACATGTGTTTTTATCTGTGCCTTGATATGCAAATATAATTTCTCTTCAGATGCTCTTCAGCATGGCAGTAAGCCTTCAATTCCTCTTATGATTATATTCCTTATCCAGAGAACAATCTAGGGAGGAAGAGGATTCGAGTTTGTATTTAAACTTATTGATGGAGGGGTTTGGTATGGGAGGATGTTCCAGAGAAGATGTCCAAGCAAGTTAAAGAGAACATTGAGGGGATGCTTGGGGGTCTAGGTACAGCGAGTAGATGAGTGTTTGCGGAGGGCTGGCATATCAACTGTTGGAGTGGCATGAAATAGTGGTGTCAGTACTACTACACATGTGAACATCAGCTGTGTGTTTCTGGTCGATGACCAACCAGTCCGACAGTGCAGGGAGGTCAAAGAAAATGAGAATGATAAAAGGTATTTGAAGTGGACATTGACAAGACCTGGTTGAGAACCATTTCAGTGGAATAGAATTTGTAAAAGCCAGATTTCAGTGTTTTTAGGAGGGTGAACAGAAGAGGTTTGAATACTAAATGCACTATTCTTCTGTAAAAGAAAGGAAACTAGGACATTGGGTAGGGGTGGAAGAGGGAATGAACAATGGTTGGCTATTATTGGGATTAAATACACTTTACTAACATTCAAAGTAGATTCTAGGAAGAAACGAGTGGTTGAAAAGGGAGGTGAGGCAAAGTTGGACGCTTGATTATAGTGTATTGTATTGTATTGTACCTGGCATTTATATAGCATTGCCCAACTCCTCAATAGTTTCATTGCATTTTGGGAGTGAACAAATGAGTACTGACACTGTTGCTTATGCAAGGTTGAAAAAGTGTTGGTTGATTGGTTTAAGTATGGCCTATTAGTTGCATGTTTTCTGTTGAGCATGAGTTTCAGGAAATGAGATCCAATCATTTAAGGACACAAATGTTTCACCACTTTTTTGAATGAGGTGCATGGCACAAATAGTGCAAGAGATAGGATCATTATTTGCTTAAATAAATATGCTATTGCTTTTTGAAAATTATAGGTGATTGTTCATTATTCTAATTTTGTTTGGAGTTGTACATCTGTGCAGAGAAAGAGATCTCACCCATTTGAGTTTCTTTTAAGGAAGGCAGATCAGGAGCAGAGCCATTCTTGATCTAATATTCCTTCGTCAACAGTAGAGCCTGAGTTTGGATAGTAGCAAAATAGTTCCTGTTTCATGGATTACTGCATTGACCATGCAGAGAGATTTGATTGAGGTTAATTTTGTCATGCGTGGCCACTATAGGGCTTTGAAAGCAGAAGTAATGTGGTCATGTTGCTTCAGGTTTAGAACATATCTAGCATTAGTATTCTGGTTTTGTTGTAATTTGCTGATTAGGTGCTTTGGGAGCCCAATGTAGATCTTATTGACATAGTTAAGACATGCCAAACTATAGCATAGAACCTGTGAGGCGTTAGCAGGGAAGAGTGGATATCATGTTGACTTTGATTTTGAGGCATTTTTGGTTCATTTGGTTAATCTGAGATTGGAGTGACAGGTCAGACTCTATGATCACACCCAGATTCTTTACTTCCATTAACCTGTTTGTGGTGGGCCGATTCCTAATATGTAACGATAGGGATGGAAGTTTAATGGGAGGAGGCTTCAAGGGAAGCACAATAGGGCTTCTATGAGATGTACAGGCCCCAGTTTTATGGAGTTTGATTGAAAGAGTTGATTCAGGTAATATGAGTAGTGTGGGAAGGTAGGTAGTCAGAGGGTTGTGAAGAGACCTTCAGAAGGGTGCTGTGCATGTTTCTGATAGTTAAGGTCTGTAATGAGTAGTGGAGACATTAGTGTCAAGTTGAATTGACGGAAGAGGCGATGCCTGCGGATGGAGTCAAATTAACATGTGTTCAATTGCATTTAGATGGATATTACGTCTAGGGTTGTTGAGGTGAAAGGGGTGTTGATGGTACATGGACTGATGAGGATTGAGGAGTGGCCCAAGGGAGAGTTGTTGACAGTGGGAGAAAGCAGGGAGTGAGCCGGAGACTAAGATAAGGACCTGTGGTTTGCCATGAGAGTGAGTTGGAAACGTGTCTGTTGGATAGTCAATGGTCAAGCAATATTTGTATCAAAAGGGTGGATTGTTATCACTTGCGAAAGCCCAAGTCAAAATGACTGAGGGTCAATGATTGTAGAATCAACTCTAGAATTGAGCTGAGGTCTTTGGAGAAGGTACGTGTGGTGCGGGGGTCACAGTAAAGTACCACATTATGGAGCTGGAATTGTAATGACAACTTCTCTCTCTCTCTCTCTCTCTAGAGAGAGAGAGAGAGAGAGAGAGAGAGAGAGCTATGTCTCAGGTGGTGCGAGGCTGCGAAGGCGAGAAATTTGTTTAGGTAATTCTGTCCACTAATATCTGTGATCCATAACAAAGGTAGTCTACAACCTTACTCATGGGATATGAACCAGTGTTACCGAGCTAGGCAAGCATATTTGAACAGATTTGCTTCAGTTGCATACAGAGCGTCATTATGGCTCAAGCACTTAGCCTGTGTAATTTGATGATAAGCCAGGATACCTATCTATGCTCTGTGCAATCCTCCAACATAACATAACATAACATAACATGTGTATTTGTAAAGCGCACGTTCACCCAGAGGTCTCTTGGCGCTGAATAACAGATGTTCATTGTTACCCAACTCAATGGTACTCATTTTATCGACCTCAGATGGATGAAAGGCTGAGTGGACCCGCCGGGATTTGAACCTGTGACCATGAGGTCGAACACAGGCCCCTGCAATGGACGCATTAGTCCACTGAGCCACCAGACCCGGCTCCAAGCACCCTTCTGCCATGCAGCACAGTTATTATGTACAATGTGTATTTGAATCTCTACTAATGGATGTAGGCCTCATTATCCCCTTGGGATTGGGGGCAAGTGGCTAAGCACTAGGTCTGGTGAGCGCTTTCTATCTCTTGCTTCACATCGCATCAAGAGCAGGAACATGAATTGTCCTTCTTCTAAACAATAGGGAGTTACAGTTAAGTATCCTATAGTAAAGGTATCTACAGTGGGTATAGAGACTGTCTGTACCTATTAGATGTAGACATCACAATAGATAATACTGGGCAGCCTCTGCTGGACACTCTTAAGTCCTCTAGCTGTTGAGGTCAGTAGCCAGCTTTGGGCTAATCAAAGAGATTCGTTTTCTCATGTTTGCAGAAAACATGATGAGTCTGTTTCTCCTGACAGATGGATGGGGCAAACATTCGTCAGATACGTGGCCTAGGATATACAACTAGTCAGCTCTTGTACTATGGAAATTCTTTTGGACTTGCATATTATTAGATAAGAATGTTAGATATGGGAAGAGCCCAGTAGTCTACCTGATAAAGAGAAGGTAATTGTCTCATTAAGGTAGCTGAATGCAACACCAGGTAAATACTTTTGCAAAAAAACATATATACAATATATGTGTGCTCTAGCAAGCATTGGCAAAGCCAATAGGTCTGCATTGGCAGCCACGTTTTGCTTTGTCATTGCTTGTTTTGTTTTGACATGGGTTCTGTAAAGATTTATTGTTAGATCATCTGCCAGCCCTCACAATACAAGAAAGACATAACTAAAACTAAAAATATTTATTTGTTCTCAAAAAGCGCATATAGCCATAGTAGTCCTTGACACTGAAGAGAACTACGTTGTGTGTGGATGTGGTCCATGTAAAAGAGCAGAATGACGTCACTCACAGTGCAGTTAGCCATTGGCTGAAGAGGGCTGAACCACTCCCCATTGCTGTACTGTAGTTTGCAGAAGAAAAATGTGAATGACACAAAACTGGGCCAGCAGGTGAAGAAGGCTGACATGAAGCGCCTGTAAGTGTTCCATATGTATAATTTTGTCTAAATGAGAAGTTCTGTATAAAATATAAGGTAAGTTTAATATTCGTATATTTTTGTGCACTGCTTGTTGTCATTTTTTGAGCGCTTCGGAGCATGGAATAAATACAGAAATAAATGTTTGCCAAAGCCATTGCCAAGCTTAAGGTGAATGCTTTCTTTTTTGTAAGATGCTTTATTTTTCTTGCTCAGAAACAAATATACGCTGCATTAACTACTTGCCGCAAATATTAGGTGATAGTATCTTTGAATTAATATAGTCAGTCGCATGTTCGTTGGCATCCCAGTTATGTTCATACAACACCTTCTACCCTTAGTTGTTTTTAATTTCCCAATGAATTTAAATTTAAACAATAAGTTAATCCATTTCATCCAGTATTTAATTTGCATCATTATCAATTTCTAAAAAATGCCATTATCAAAAATCTACCAATGCAGTTGCTAAATTTAAAATCTTAAAAATAAACAAACATTTTTTGCGTCAGAACAGTACCACATATATAGTTGTGTGAATGGTGTTAGGACAATGATATATTTTGTAATACTTTAATTCAGTTCTCCTTGAAATAGCTGCAATCTGCTAATATGCAAGGATTGGTCATTCCTACCTCCATTTAAAACACTCTCCCACAGATTTCTTATAAATCTGGATACATTTAATAGGGCAACATTGATTTGATATAATAAAAGTACATAATTATGCATAACTCAACTGAAACAACATTCTTGTGCATCTCATCCAATGTTTTTCCAGTATATCACCTATTTTCTCTGTTTTCCTACATTTCTCAATAGCATATTAATACCACTATTATTTCTATTTCTAAATTAACATTTTTAGACATGATGTGCTAATTTTCTGTATTATTTTTTCTATAAAATGTACTAAGGTTTCATTGCTTTGTTTCCATTTTGAAGTTTTTTGATTATATTTCCATTACTTATATTCATTTCTTTTTAAAAACTTTATTACAATTCAGGAACTCTATACATAACCGAAGAACTGATACATGTAACACAGAGCATATAGTAGTTGTTTAGAATAAAAAAAGAAAGCATAAGTATTGACCTCATGGAATACAGCCAGATATAGTGCCTAAGGGTCAGCCTGCTCAGTGACGGCCATAATTATGTTCAGGAAAACATCAGAGCAATAACCCTTTCGGTAAGGTATCAGGACCAACCTTCTCTAGGGCCTCACATGATTCCTGGCCGCTGTATTACATCAGCCATTAATTTGTCTGCTCATTTTCCCTAGACAAATATCTTTGCAGATGCCCCTGTATATACTTAGGGTATGAAGAGCATGGCATTAATAGGGCACATACATCCCCTGTATCATTACAGTATATCATGTCCCTAAGCCATTGCCTAGCCATGTGAGTTTGCACATGCCACCAACACATGGCCAACCTTCTCTTAGCCAGTAGTAATGTAAGTGCAGTATAATAGTATGTGAAAACCAGACATGTCTCACAAAGTTCCCTGTAGGGCCTACAACAGGAAATGGGACAACCTATTGCTTTTCAAGTACGATAAGTGTAAACAAAACATCAAGTCAGTATACTAACTGCTTTGGGTATGTCCAATCTAGGAGCATAAAATCAACTTTGGGGTGCTATCATCAGTATCAACTAGTATCTTGCTCAACCTCCATTGTTCTTAGCTGTGTTTATGCCCTTCACACAGAACACAGTCTAAACAACAATTGGTCCTGACGTACCTATTTGAAGCCACCAATGGGGCAGAGGACTCAAACAATGAATCAAAACAGTTATTCAAAAGTTATTTATATGAATAAAGGAATAATACACTCTAAAAGGGTGATCCGGAGAGAAAGGCAAAAAAACCTGCATTTATAAGACAAAATCTTTGTTTATATAATCCTTTTAAATAGACAATAATCAATAAAGCATATTGACAATAGACGGTTGTCCAAAAGAAAGTGCAGAGAAAGTGCTCAAGTGCAATGTGAATGAAGAGAGAGAGAGAAAATCTGAAAATTGAGAATCTAATACAATTATTCGTACATAAACAACACTGGTTGGGTTGGTTTTAGAGATAACCGAACCAATGTTAGGCCTGTTTACAATATCAATATGGTATATTAATATTTATATGACCTCATTACAGAATGGTGCCACGTTATCTAACATGCATCATCCAATCTTTCAAAAGGGCCAATGAGTTGTATTCCAGGTCACAGAAAAAGAATTGTCGACGTTTGGACCCGTCTTGGGCGATGAGGGAAGTTTTTACCTATGCATGCAGGTCTTCATCAGGACATAAAGACAACCTAAACATAGTAAGAATGCAATTAGAGCCTGTCTCCCTGGTATATTGAATGTTAGTAAAAACAGAAAGTGATGAAAACACTGACCGTGATTGTTACCTGAAAAGCCAGAGCAATCCAATAAAATTTGTCGTCCATAGTATTTGAGTGGATTAAATCCTTCCACAGAACATGAAAGAAGGTGGTCTACAACATTAAATACAGCCTTATTAAAGCCACCGTCCTTCGGAAACATAAACCAAAGTGTATGTTGTTAAAAAAGCCATAATTGTAAACTTACCCCATGTTGGGGTTGATAACGCTGATTCTTATCTTATCACTTCTAAGAATCCTCAGGTCACCAGGATCTTTTTACCTGCTGAATAGTGTGAAGGGAAGAAAATCTTTTTCGGTTATGCGACAATTTAGAATCCAGTTTACCCTAAAAACCACTGACTCCGAATTCAATTTTGTGGGTTTATTACAGCCAAGAATAACTGCACATGCAAGCTCCTCAACACGAGGTTAAAGAAATAGATGGGCACTAATACAAACATCATCCTACGCTGGAGTCTCATCCGACTCAAAATAAGAAGAATCGTTAACTCCAGAAGTATTAAACAAACGATCACTGCTCCAATCTCTATATTATTCTTCATTTACCTAAATAAGCATAAAACCATTAGCTGTCCCTACTCTATCACTGAGGTGACATACCTACTTAACGAATTTCCCAGGCAAGACTAAAAGAAAAGGTGTCAGCTGTGAAGACTTCCTAAGAAGTGCACTCACTTAGCATTTCGAGCTCGTTCTAAGATGCTCCTTCCTAAAGTCTCTCTCTCTCTGCCTTTCTCTCTGGTCTCCTCTACCTCTTCTCTGCCCTCCTTCCTCAGGGCACTGTCCCTATTACAAAATACACATACAATTGAACACGCCCTTGTCACGCCTCTTCGGCCCGGTCTTCCTTCTCGTACTTTTCCATCGAAACTCTTACTTCATCCAGGACGATTACGATGACCTTGAGTCCCAGGCACCTTCTCCGCTGAAAGTATCATCCCTACATTCCAGTATACTCCCATCTCAACGCCTCCCACCACCCTAACTCTTGAAACAAAGAGCCAGTCTTTCGCTAACGAGGCATATGTCCTTGAACCTGCAACAGAAGATACATTTCAACAGACTTTCCCTCTGTACGAATCTACCAACTGTGCCCAGAGAGCCTTTCCAAGAGAACACCTTCTCTGCCTACAAAATAAGCTAACATAAAAACGAACAGGCCTTTCCTTTGCGTATATGCAGTCAGGCCTTTACACAATTTAAACACACAATTCTTAATTACTTCTTTAAGCATAGGCTCATACATTTCATATGCAAAACATAAACTACACGTGCAATTTAATATCATACACGTTAACGACTGCATCTCAACTGCACATAAACTAAATCATCTATGCATCATTTTAAACACATCTCAATACTACTCTACATTTGCATGATTATAATAACACGACTACTCTCTTATTCACTCTAACAATGCAATTTAAATTACATTTTACTAGCCACTCATTTATATATGCCTGAATATATGCGGGTGCGAACTAACGGTGATTATGATGCACCCCTACAAATTTTACGAGAGCATGGCGCTCTATCAGTTCCCCCCTTTGATGACTCCTGTCATCACATCCTTTCAACTCCCTTGGAGAAAGAACAGACCTAAACAGAACTTGTTGCCATTCTCCCCTGTCGGAATCTCTCCAAACTCTTAATGTTTCGATAGTGACTGTCCTGCAGTCTAGCCATTCTCGTCTCATTTTCTCTCAAAGCCCTCTCAGCTCTGCCTGCTCGATACCACTTGTATGCTCTGATCAGACCCCACAGACAAACCACACAAACCACCACAATAATGAGAGGTCTCAGAACATAGCCAAGGAATCCCTTTCCCAAATTCGCAAACCAGCTTCCCACTTGACCAAATCCTTTGCCAACTTTCTCCCAAACTCCCTCTTCAGTCAAATCCGCTATTTTCGTATGGATCGTAGTGATGTTACTTATATATTTCTCCAGATCCTTGCTGTGGTCTGGTATATAAGTGCAGCACTCTTGAACCTTCAACATTTTACAGACTCCGCCCTCTTTTGCCAATAAGACATCCAAAGCAAGACGATTCTGTAAAACCATTGTCCTTATCGACAACATCTCTCCATCCACAAGTATCAACGACTTTGCTGTATTCATTGATAATTCATCCACCACAGTCGCCAATCTCCGGATCTTCACATCATTCAAGATCACTCCCAAACTTGGTATCATTGCTCCAAAGATATCTCCTACTACAGCTCCTGCACTCGCACCTCTCCTCACTCTTGAATGCCTTCCACCTTCCAAAAGCTCCAAATCCTCTGCATGGTAGATCTTTGGAAATATTATTCCCAAGTAACATGTACCATACCAGTTCGCTGGCAACCTCACATAAGCATTCCTTCCACACACAAAATACACCATAGGTATCACTTGTACAGGACCTTGCAGAAAATTCTTCGCTGAATCCTCCATAGTGAAAACATGATCACACTCGCTCTGTCCCACAGAGACCTTATCATAATAAGTCTGCACACGTCTCACACACAACTTTCCCCTTTGGCCCAAATCCAATGCTATAGGACCATAACTTCCTTTCGTTCGATGCAATCTCTCCTCGTCTGTCCAATCTACAGGACTATCTCCGGTGTGACGTGTTTTTGTTAACATTCTATATCTATCTTCTACCTGATCTACAAACTTCTTCTTCTCTACTTCTGTTAATGCACATGTTAAATTGTCTCCATGGGCATAAGCTGTATCTAAAGTCGAAGTCGGTATGAAGTACTTTCCAAGTCTATCTTCCGCCTTATAATAATCATATTTGTTCAAATGTTTATGGGCAGGAACCTCTGAAAGCACGGCGTCATAGTTGGAAAAGAAGTACTCATAGTGACCCCTCCCATAAAACACACTCAATAACAAACTACACGAAATTCCATAAGTCAGTGGAAGATGGTGATATCTAATACCCTCATCCACTGAAGCTGGCAACTGCATACACACATAACAATCTTTCGCATCCATCGCATTTACATACTCATATAGCAGCTTGGCATACGCATTAAGCTTAAAATCACTTCTAGACAAATCTACATGCAATCTACGACTCTCTTCTATTAGCAAAGCTCTGTCAGCTCCTATGTTTCCCTCCTTTTGCTAGGTGTAGTGGGTGTAGGAGTCCCTGGCACCCCTCCACTGCTAGCGCGTGTGGAACCACATATGAAACTACAACTACTATGTTATAGAAACTATCACACCCCCTATAAATGTGCCTACAATCAATTTGGATCTACGATGTGGATCTCCAGCCTCCATGATCTTGAAAGTTCTCAAAGTTCTTGGTTTCAGCAACGAACACTCAAAAGTCTCTGTCTTCTCCACACGTGACTTGCTTAACCAGTTCGAGCAACACTCCGAAATCTCTGGAAATCCCCTTTTCAACTACAGTTTTCTTATTTACATAGTCCAGAAAAAGACTTCCCTAAGCTCTCGTTCCTCTTCGGTAGAAAGTCCCTAAGTTTATTCTTCTTCCACTCGGACCTAGGTTATCTTCTTCTTTAGGCTTTTTATTTACAACAGTTATACTCAATCCACAATAAGATCCACTGCAAGCGCCTCTAAAACATGATACAAAAGTTCAAGGTGAAGAATTATCATTTCATGTGAAGGGGGCTCAAATCCAAATGACGGAAATTCGAGTCGATGCAGAACCAGTTCTCGGATTTTACTCAGAAGCGGGGGATTCGGAACCGTGAGGGTCAGTATTCCTTCGACTTCGAGCCCTGGCACTAACAGCACCACCTTCAACACCACGTTCGGGCTCTTGCTGACCACCTGCACGGACCTCAGCCTCCCCGAACTCACTACCCCCGGCATCAGTCATTGTGTAAGTACACTCCGGGGTAGCGTATCTCTGGCAAGGTACTCTCGTTCTTTTCGACCTCCTCCGACCCTCTTGAGTCTGCTCTCCGTCACTTGCTTCTGATTCAGACGTTTCGGACACTGGAGCAAGATCTCTTTCGGGTGCCAACCTCAGGTTCAGTCGCCTCAGTCTCTCAGGCCAAGCCTCCTCAGTTCTGGTCATTCTTCCACTTTCCCCTTCTATACCCTGTGCACCACTTCCTTCTTCGGCTGAATTTGACTCTACTCCACCCACTGCAACACCTCCGTCATCTGAGCCAGAGTCGAGGTTCTGGTTGTCAGAACCCTCTTCAGCTTGCTCTGGTGCACAACCAGCTGCATCAGCGGCCCTCACAGCTTGACTTGTCCTCTCATGTGGCCCTGCCACATCAGCTGGATTTTCATTCACGAGAGGAGCTGTTTCTTCCGAGGGTGCTGAAACTCTGCGGGTATGGGAAACATGCACGCAGTTCGGCAATCCTCCACACTTCACTGCTGTGTTCGTTACCAGTATTACCTGGTACGGGCCTCGCCACCGAACATCCAGACAGCTCTTCCTCACGTGCTTTCGGACAAGCACCCAGTCGCCTGGACACAGGTCGTGGCACAGATCACTCGAGGCTGGAACAGCTGCAGCTTGCACCTGCTGGGACACAGAACGGACCACATCAGATAGTCCTTTACAGTAATCGAGAATCAAGTCATCAGTGATGTTTATCAAAGCTGTAGCTGGTACTGCTGGCAACCGCATTGCCCTTCCCATCAAAGATCTCATGGGGGGACAACCCAGTTCTCCCGTCGGGGACACAGCGAATACTCATAAGCACAAGCGGCAGTGCGCCAGGCCACTTCAGAGACGTTGATGAACACATCTTTGCCATTCTTGCCTTCAAGGTTCCATTAACCTGTTCCACTATCCCAGAAGCCTCTGGTCGATAACTGCAATGTAATCTTTGATCAACATTCAATGCCGCACAGAGCAGCTTCATGATTTCACTGTGGAAGTGTGTTCCTCTATCCGATTCCAAAGAGGTTGGAAACCAAACCTCGGGATGAGTTCCCTCAATAATAACTTAGCCACTGTGAGGGTGTCACACCTACGTGTTGGGTAAGCCTCTACCCACCGTGAGAATACACACACCACCACCAAAATGTACCTCAACACATTGCACTTGGGCATTTCTACAAAATCTAGCTGCATCCTATTGAAGGGTCCTCCTGACCTTCCAATGTGACTCAAGGTGACCACAGTTTTCTTTCCAGCATTCATTTGTTGACACGTAACACACCTCTGACAAACTGCTTCAGCAATCGCCCGAAATCGTGGGTTATACCATGTTTGTCTAAACACACGCATCATTGCATCTCTACCAAGATGTATCGGTCCATGTATTAGTCTCGCCATTGGGCTCAGCAGATTCTCTGGCAATACCGCTCTCCCATCACTGGAAACCCAAACATCCACATCCCCTCTTTCACATCCTGCTTTGACCCATCCATTCCGTTCTTGGTCTGAGACTTCATCCTGCAGTCGCTTGAGTTCCTCCCAAGTGTCTGCCATGGCCAACATCATGTTGAGCTCGGTTCTCTCTTGGCTCTCTCCTGTGTAACCCTCTGTAAATATGCATCCTTGTTCTGCACAGAAGCGGGCGACTTCGTCCGCGTAATTATTTCCCAAAGACACAAAATCCTCCCCCTTTCCATGCGCAGTGCACTTGACAACTGCGATTTTGTTCGGACATTGCAATGCATCTAGCAGTTGTCTTACATGTTCTCCATTCCTAATGGGTGAGCCAGATGATGTCAAAAATCCCCTCTGTGACCATAACTGTCCGAAGTCATGAACCACACCGAACCCATACTGGCTGTCCGTGTAGATCGTGATTCGAATTTGATCAGCGGCCAAACAGGCACGAGTCAAGGCAATGATCTCAGCTACCTGCGCAGAGTGTACTCCTTCTAGGCAAGCAGCCTCAACCACCCCCGAAATGGTACATACAGCAAACGCTGCTCTTAGTTGGCCAACACTGTCTCTTAGGCATGAACCATCGACAAAGAAAATTTCATCTGGGTCAGTCAGTGGTTCATCGAAAATGTCAGGTCTCGGTTTGGTGCACAGTTCAGTCACGTCAAGGCAATCATGGTCCGCACAATCTTCATCATCTTTATTCGGTATGGGCATTAATGTCGCAGGGTTTAAGACGGAGCACCTTTTCAGAGTCACATTCTCTGCGGCAAGTATGACTTGCTCATACCTCGTTAACCTGTTATTCGTTAGGTGCTGAGTCTTAGTTCTGGTCATTAACAATTCAACAGAGTGTGGCACATAAACTGTCAAAGGATGACCCATTACAATGCTTTCACATCTTTCAATGCTGACACCTGTTGCAGCAACGGATCTTAGACATCCGGGCAACGCAGAAGCTACTGGATCTAGAGTAGCTGAAAAATAGGCAACTGGTCTACGGACACCTCCATGATTCTGAGCTATGACTGCTAATGCACAACCCTCTCTCTCGCAACAGAACAGTGAGAAAGCCTTGTTGTAATCGGGCATTCCCAAAGCTGGAGCACTGCACAAATCTTCTCTCAGTCTTAGGAATGACACCAAGCACTCCTCATCCCATGGTACTGGATCGCTCACATCCTTGTGCGTGAGCCTCTGTAAAGGTTTTCCTCTCAAGGAAAAACTGGGAATCCACTGACGACAATAGCCGACCATTCCCAAAAACATCCTGACTTCCCTCTGTTCATTATTGCCTCAATTCGATCTGGTGACACCTTCCTCTTGCCTTTTTCTAATCTGTGGCCCAAGTGCTGTACTTCGTTCAGACAGTACTGCAATTTGTTCGGGGACACCTTGTGTCCATTCTCTGCCAAATGGTTCAGTAGGGCTATCGTGTCTATCCTGCAAGCATCTTCTGTCTCCGATGCCACAAGTAGGTCGTCTATGTACTGCACAAGAACTGAGTTCTGTGGCAATACGAGACTCTCAAGATTCTTCTTCAAGATCTGATTAAAGATCGATGGACTCTCTGTATACCCTTGAGGGATACGACACCACGTTAACACACGATTTTCCAGCCGGAAAACAAAAAGAAATTGGCTTTCCTCGTGGAGCGGTATCGAGAAGAATGCTTGACACAAATCAATGACAGTAAACCACTCGGCTTCGCATGGGATCTGAAACAGTATCACTGATGGATTCGGTACCACTGGACAACATGGGATAACTATCGTGTTGACCTTTCGCAGGTCTTGCACGATCCTGAACTTCCCGCTCGGTTTCTGTAGTCCCATGATGGGTGAATTACATGGGCTACCTCTTATCTCCTTCAGAATGCCTTGCTTGATCATAGACTCGATTACAGGCCTAATCCCTGCAATCGTCTCAGGCGACAGATTGTACTGGGGCGTCCTAGGGAATTCAGCATTCTGCTTCACCTGGATCTGTACAGGTTCAAACCCCTTGATCAGTCCGATCTCTTCTCCTGTGAAATCCCACACCTCTTGTGACACAGAATCTCTCAAGTCTAGTGGAAGTTCCTTCACTGTCACCACTGGATACATTTCTATACACAAGTGCTGATTGGCAACCTTGAAGGTGGCATCGTCATCCTTCGTTTGAACCTCCACTCCCCTGGGTGTGCAATAGATAGTGCAGTTCAATTTACACAATAGATCTCTTCCTAAAAGACAAACTGGACTCGTATCGCACACCACGAACTGGTGTCTAGCTTGGAAAGAGCCTATCCTCACTGGAATCGGTTCGGTCAATGGGCTAGTTATCCTTTTGTTCACCACTCCAATAACTTGGATCGATTGTCCCGAGAGGGGTAGGTTGGGGACTACTGCTGATCTCACAGTAGACCGGGTAGCACCAGTGTCAACCAAAAGAGTGGTAGGATGACCATCAATGTCTGCCTCCACAAAAGGTCCTCTCTGGTCTACCTCCAAGACTGCTCCAAGTGTGCAATCTTCCTCCCCCCTCAGGCACCGTCAGGCTAACGGGTCTGGACTGTACTCGTCATACCCTTTGAAAAGGGGCATCTGCTGGTAGGTCCGCATTCCTTGCGAAATTCTCGGTGGCTGGGGGACCTGCACCTGTGGGTTATACGCCCCCCCTTTCATTGATCTGGGCCTTATCACAGTATTGACTACCTCCGGCACGGGTGCCTGAACCACTTCTACCTCCTGCTGCACCTGGTTGGCTGGGTTCAAGGGACACTCGCGCTTCCAATGTCCAATCTGATGACAAAGATGACACGCAGTGGTCTTCTTCAATGTCGCCACATCCATCCCCGTCTTGGGATCTATAGGTTTCCCTTTTCCCTGACCTTGCCCATTTTGATTCCCTTGGTAGCTTCCCTGTCTTCTTCCCAGAGTCCCTCCACTAGGCTGGACCTGAGCTGTCTGCATCTGAACAAGCATCAGTTTGTCCTTTAGCTTCCGGTGCTTCGATTCTACTTCATCACTACGGTACCTCGCATACCGCAAGATTTCATCTACCGGCTTGTTCTGCCAACAGATCAAATGGTGCTGTATCATGAGGCTAACCTCTGGTCTCAATCCCAAGACAAACTTTGAGACAAACTGTCCCATATCCTTGGGGTCTAAGGCATCTAGTCCGCTATACTGTTTAAAAGCTTGCAAGAGTCTTTCATAATACTCATGCACTGTCTCCTTCGGTTCCTGCACAGTTCGATCTATCTTAACCCAATCGATGTCTTGAGGCGAGATCTTCAACTTCAACCATGTAATCACTTGCTCAACGTTTTTCATGACAATAGGTGACGGACCATTTGTAACAGCATCCCTTTCAGGTTCGAAGGTCGGCCACTCAACTGCAATTTTACAAGCTGTCCACAAATCTCCTGGTACCACCATATCAAACAAGGTGTTCAAATCAGTCCACAATACCTTCGAAATTTTAACAAAACGCTCGACCTGTTTGTACCACTTACGGGTTTTTCCCTCAGCCGAGGAAAATCATTTGTAAACGCAGCCAAGTCACCTCTACTCCATGGCACATGCACGTACCCTCCATTCTGTACTTCCCGTAAAGGATAGTTCCCTACGCCCGTCATCCCTCCCCCCGGAGGCGGCGTTTCTCCTACAGTCTTTTTGGCAATCTTCTTCTTTGTCAAAAAACAAAAGAGAGACCTAGGACTGGTGGACGGCCGTCCTTGTCCCTTAATGTAATATCAAACCAACTAAGACGGCCAAGCTATATGCCTATCTGACACAGTGGTGTCTGGCACCTTAAAAGTTTGTCTAGAAGACCCTCACACACCAACCTGGTTGGTGTCATGCTTCATCATCGGGTCCCAGCTGAGTAGCCGAATGCTACTCAGCTGTGCTGCCACACCTGATTACAGTGGAGCGGGTTTGTGGTGTCAGTGCGTGTGATGAAGTGAATGTGAATATAAAAATACCTCCGGGATTCTACCTGTTAATTACTTTTATTCCCGGTGATCCAGGGTATGTTAAAAACAAGAGAGTGGATAATGTATTAAGTATACTGCCTGTATCTTAATATTATCCTTTGATAGTCGACATGTTTCAGCCCACTTAAAAGTTGCTGGGGCTTTCTTCAGGACCTCTCATATAAAGTGCTTAGTGAGTGAAGTGAAAAAGTGAGTGGTAAAAATAAACCACGTGTTAAAGCATTTTTAGTACTCGCGCTAGGAGTACTGTATATGCTAAGAGGACTAACCGTACTTAGGGTCCTCAAAATGGGCTAGTACCTGTAAAGAAGAAGACATAACACAACACAATACAACACTTAACATATAAAATCATGAAACTGGAGGTTATGCCTTAACCGCAATGATGGTGTACTATAATTTTGTAACTGCGGCAAGCGGTGTCAGACATACGTGCAGTCACTTGCGTACACAAATCATGCATTCAGTATAACATGCTTGTGTATAATATAGTGATCATGCCATCAAATATCAATGGAAAGGGCGTTTATTTTGTGCCTTATTTATTCAATATTGCTTGTTGTGGAAAAGTGCCAGTGAATGAACTGTATGACTATACGTGATAGTCACCATAACGGCGGTTTGAATAAACCGAGTGAAGCCGGCTAGATTGCGCCGTGTTTTTGCAATGGTATTTTATACAGTGACTCAAATAAAAGAGTAATTAGCATTTAATAATTATACTAATGGTATGACTGGCTCACACATCTGGTCCTGGGAGGGGGAGCCTTTTAAGTCACATACTATAACAAAGAAAAGGATAAAAAATGGAGGAGGGGGTCAACGTAAACGTCTTGACCTGCACCCAAACGAGTAAGTTTGGCAGGGCAGACAACGGTTAAAGAAAAAACAAAAAGAAAAACGTAAGGTGCAGCGGCGAAATTTGCAAAAAGCTGACTGCACTCTGAATAGGATCGATCTTACTTGGTGAAAAGGTCTCTCCCGCTGCATGACCTATTGCGGTGTCCTCAGGAACAGGCTGGTAAGATTTGAGAGAACCGGAGTTGTTTTAAAAGGCTCTGGCAAATTACGGGATGACTTCCGGAAAGGTGTGCACGTCATCACGTGCATGACGTGAGATGCGTTGGAAGTGACTAGAATGCTAACTCTAAATAGAGCTATCCCGCTAATGGCGGTTGGAATTGTAGCTATTCGATAGACTGAATAGCGCATGTGTAAAGAGGAGAAAGAAGCGAACCCATACGGGTAAAGGTGTGATCCTCCTCACACGTATAACCTGATTAAAAAGGCAAATTTCAACAACAAAACGTCCCACATAATTAGTGATGGAGATGATATGGTCAATTGACTTGTAGTTCGTTGTAGGAAATTCTACTACAAATGAATTGGTGTCAATACTTGTAACTAATGGGAGTTGAGATCTAATATGACATCCAGTAATGACAATTCCACCGTTTGGTGGTGGACAGTTCACAATTTTAGGAAAGTCTAGGAAAGTCATGTTCCTCCTGCTTGTGGTGTGAGTAAAATTGGACCTTAACACCAATAACACCCAACAACAGCTGCTAGACAAAGAGCAAAGATGGGTCTACCGAATGTCTACCAATATCCATGGGTTAAATGACAACATACCCTGGAATAGTCTCAACCGCTGAAATGAGTCACAACTCTGGATCAGCCACATTCTAAAATTGCGAACTGTCCACCACCAAACGGTGGAATTGTCATTACTGGATGTCATATTAGATCTCAACTCCCATTAGTTACAAGTATTGACACCAATTCATTTGTAGTAGAATTTCCTACAACGAACTACAAGTCAATTGACCATATCATCTCCATCACTAATTATGTGGGACGTTTTGTTGTTGAAATTTGCCTTTTTAATCAGGTTATACGTGTGAGGAGGGTAACGCCTTTACCCGTATGGGTTCGCTTCTTTCTCCTCTTTACACATGCGCTATTCAGTCTATCGAATAGCTACAATTCCAACCGCCATTAGCGGGATAGCTCTATTTAGAGTTAGCATTCTAGTCACTCCCAACGCATCTCACGTCATGCACGTGATGACGTGCACACCTTTTCCGGAAGTCATCCCGTAATTTGCCAGAGCCTTTTAAAACAACTCCGGTTCTCTCAAATCTTACCAGCCTGTTCCTGAGGACACCGCAATAGGTCATGCAGCGGGAGAGACCTTTTCACCAAGTAAGATCGATCCTATTCAGAGTGCAGTCAGCTTTTTGCAAATTTCGCCGCTGCACCTTACGTTTTTCTTTTTGTTTTTTCTTTAACCGTTGTCTGCCCTGCCAAACTTACTCGTTTGGGTGCAGGTCAAGACGTTTACGTTGACCCCTCCTCCATTTTTTATCCTTTTCTTTGTTATAGTATGTGACTTAAAAGGTTCCCCCTCCCAGGACCAGATGTGTGAGCCAGTCATACCATTAGTGTAATTATTAAATGCTAATTACTCTTTTATTTGAGTCACTGTATAAAATACCATTACAAAACACGGCGCAATCTAGCCGGCTTCACTCGGTTTATTCAAACCGCCGTTAAGGTGACTATCACGTATAGTCATACAGTTCATTCACTGGCACTTTTCCACAACAAGCAATATTGAATAAATAAGGCACAAAAAAACGCCCTTTCCATTGATATTTGATGGCATGATCACTATATTATACACAAGCATGTTATACTGAATGCATGATTTGTGTACGCAAGTGACTGCACGTATGTCTGACACCGCTTGCCGCAGTTACAAAATTATAGTACACCATCATTGCGGTTAAGGCATAACCTCCAGTTTTATGATTTTATATGTTAAGTGTTGTATTGTGTTGTGTTATGTCTTCTTCTTTTACAGGTACTAGCCCATTTTGAGGACCCTAAGTACGGTTAGTCCTCTTAGCATATACAGTACTCCTTAGCTGAGTACTAAAAATGCTTTAACACGTGGTTTATTTTTACCACTCACTTTTTCACTTCACTCACTAAGCACTTTATATGAGAGGTCCTGAAGAAAGCCCCAGCAACTTTTTAAGTGGGCTGAAACATGTCGACCATCAAAGGATAATATTAAGATACAAGCAGTATACTTAATACATTATCCACTCTCTTGTTTTTAACATACCCTGGATCACCGGGAATAAAAGTAATTAACAGGTAGAATCCCGGAGGTATTTTTATATTCACATTCACTTCATCACACGCACTGACACCACAAACCCGCTCCACTGTAATCAGGTGTTGCAGCACAGCTGAGTAGCATTCGGCTACTCAGCTGGGACCCGATGATGAATCTTCTTCTTTGACCACCTTTCCTCCCATTTATTTAGCATTACCCATATACGCATCCCTACAATCAGGTCTCTAGTATGCGTCCTTAACCCTGTGACCCTTTTCTCCTCCAGTTCTTGATCACTATATTGCAACCTATAGGATCCTTGCAACGATTTCGTTTTATTCGTATCCACCTCATATTTCTTAGCCAATTCTGTCAATTTCTCATGTGCGGCCCTTGCTTTACGAGTCACGTCCTTTGCTACAAAAAGCAGCTTGTCTGGCTCATAGATCTCTATTCTCTCCAAAGGCAGGTTCCCACTAATCATTTCGTCTACCTCTGCCTTTAGTCTCACTACATCCAGCAACCTTGCCTTCACGGCACTCCTCAACATTTCTCGGCAAGCCGCACCATTCCGCTCGTCATAATCACTGCTCTGTTCTCGTGACTTGCTCTCTTCCATCATATTCCTGGAACCTGGTCTGCTTCCTAAGTTGTCTTGTTCCATATCTCCTGGCATTCTATCACTCTTATTCCTTACCGGTGGTGCCCACATCCTCAAAGCTGACTTGGACTCGACCAAAGACCCTGGCCTCACCGGTCTATCATCCACCTGTCCACTAGAGGAGTCTGCGGTGGCTGGCAGTGGCATGCTCGCTTCTATGGGCTTCGGAGAACGGACCAATTGTACCTCTACGCCATTCCCGCCAACGCTGATCCCCTCTCTCCCTGTCATCTGCAATAGACTTCCTTCACTTACTCGATCTGGGTCATACACCGATACTATAGGACCAATGGTAACAGGTACTGTCAGGGAGTCCGGCAACCGCATATTCCCCATGGAGGACTGGGTTCCTACTCCCTCCGTTCCTGTGGAGATTTTTCCCACTACTCTCACATTTGTCTGATTCTGTGACTCGCCCATCCCTCCTGCCACAGTCGAATTTCCTTCGCTATATTCTGGATTTAATGGAGGTGGTCTCTCTGACAGCAACCTGTCTAACAAGCTGTCATCCGTATCACTGTCATCTTCTTCTGCACTCTTTTCCTACGTGCCTCCCGTTTTCTCTATCAACGGATATAATCTGTCCCCCTCAATTGTTTCCACTCTCCACCTTTTCTCCAGTGCATCCCATCTCGCATCTTGAAAAGCCCTGATTGACTTCTTCACCCTTTCCTGGCTTTTGTCTCTCTTCCTGTCATACGCTGCTCTAATCCATGCATGTAGCGCCTCAAACTGTGTAGGTCTAGGTAGTGGTCACAAGGAAGACATCACAGATTTCAACTGATATAACACTTTCAACCTGAAAGTACCATAGCGTGGAAAGGTCAATTCTTCTTCTCCTTCTGTCATTTTATGCCAATTCTCAAGCCAAATTATAGTATGTAATCCTACATTCTTAGCCATGTAATGTGCTGGCGTATACTCGGGAGAGGCTTCCTCTCCTCCCCGAGTAACCACATGTCTATCACCTCTACAGAGTTCTTGTAAAACTTTAAAACATTTCATGATGAAGCAGATTTCCGTTCGCACACAAAATTTCGTTTTTACTTCCTGATTTCAATCCGCCAATGCCAGCGCGGCTCACACCAACCGGCCTATCGCAGCGCGGCACTGTCTGACTTCCTCCGCTCGCAGCAGTTCCCCTCCTTCTCAATTCACCCTTTCTCGCTCGCACGTGTCCCAATCACACTCCGAAGTAACTGCCTGTCCTACCGGACAATCACCTCTCTGACTGTCGGTCCACCAATGACCAAACAGCCTGTCGAAACTGTTGACCTCAATCTGGCAACTGTCTGTCCGCGAACGACCGGACAATCACCTCTGATACAATCGATAGGATCCAAACGATCAATGTTCTGCACACAACAACCTAGGACCAGCGTCGGTTATTCACACACTCACACATATGCTCCCTATCTTCAGTGGGTTAATCAACGACGTCTCATGACCCCCCACAACCTCTGGTCAACAATCTCAGCTCTGGGTATCATCTACACCACACTCTTTACTCCCGGGATATCAAATCAAACCTCTCGGCCCGCGCGCTCACGGTCCGATCCTCAATCACACGACTCTCATTCCAACTCGGCAAAACATCACACAACAATTAAACACCGCAATCTAACAAGCATCACCCTGTACATACTCACTCTACCACGAGCTGCTACTTCCGCCGCACCGTCACTCTCCGTCAGTTCTCATCGACCGTCGTCATCGTCCTCTTACGATCCACTGGATCACCATCACTCGGGCTCTATGGGGCAAATAATCTCTTATCCTAATCTAGATCTCCCCTTACTATCAGAGGAAACCATCCTACTCTGCTACCAACTGATAACGCTGATTCTTATCTTATCACCTCTAAGAATCCTCAGGTCGCCAGGATCTTTTTACCTGCTGAATAGTGTGAAGGGAAGAAAATCTTTTTCGGTTATGCGACAATTTAGAATCCAGTTTACCTTAAAAACCACTGACTCCGAATTCAATTTTGTGGGTTTATTACAGCCAAGAATAACTGCACATGCAAGCTCCTCAACACGAGGTTAAAGAAATAGATGGGCACTAATACAAACATCATCCTACGCAGGAGTCTCATCCGACTCAGAATAAGAAGAATCATTAACTCCAGAAGTATTAGACAAACGATAACTGCTCCAATCTCTATATTATTCTTCATTTACCTAAATAAGCATAAAACCATTAGCTGTCCCTACTCTATCACTGAGGTGACATACCTACTTAACGAATTTCCCAGGCAAGAGTAAAAGAAAAGGTGTCAGCTGTGAAGACTTCCTAAGAAGTGCACTCACTTAGCATTTCGAGCTCGTTCTAAGATGCTCCTTCCTAAAGTCTCTCTCTCTCTGCCTTTCTCTCTGGTCTCCTCTACCTCTTCTCTGCCCTCCTCCCTCGGGGCACTGTCCCTAATACAAAATACACATACAATTGAACACGCCCTTGTCACGCCTCTTCGGCCAGGTCTTCCTTCTCGTACTTTTCCATCGAAACTCTTACTTCATCCAGGACGGTTACGATGACCTTGAGTCCCAGGCACCTTCTCCGCTGAAAGTATCATCCCTACATTCCAGTATACTCCCATCTCAATGCCTCCCACCACCCTAACTCTTGAAACAAAGAGCCAGTCTTTCGCTAACGAGGCATATGTCCTTGCACCTGCAACAGAAGATACATTTCAACAGACTTTCCCTCTGTACGAATCTACCAACTGTGCCCAGAGAGCCTTTCCAAGAGAACACCTTCTCTGCCTACAAAATAAGCTAACATAAAAACGAACAGGCCTTTCCTTTGCGTATATGCAGTCAGGCCTTTACACAATTTAAACACACAATTCTTAATTACTTCTTTAAGCATAGGCTCATACATTTCATATGCGAAACATAAACTACACGTGCAATTTAATATCATACACGTTAACGACTGCATCTCAACTGCACATAAACTAAATCATCTATGCATCATTTTAAACACATCTCAATACTACTCTACATTTGCATGATTATAATAACACGACTACTCTCCTATTCACTCTAATAATGCAATTTAAATTACATTTTACTAGCCCCTCATTTATATATGCCTGAATATATGCGGGTGAGAACTAACGGTGATTATGATGCACCCCTACAAATTTTATGAGAGCATGGTGCTCTAGCAGGGTGATGGGGCTCCCTAAACAGCTTCCAAAAATTCAGCGAGGCAAATATTGTATACATGTAACTTCACGGACATCTCACCGGGGATATCTAAGGCGAATAAACAGAACCTGTCAGGTTGAAAAACCAACGTGTTAAGAGAGAAGCAATGACAAAAGCCACTTTGGTAAAATATTGCAAAATCGGGTTTCATATAAAAAATCGGGTTTTATATAAATTAATTATATAAGCCCTAATGAGACAGTACGTAATAGAAGAGGCAGAAAAAGCCGCATAATTCATGAGAAAGAATAAAAAGATTGTAGAATGACAGATAAATAATAGACATATAAATAAGAATATACAACATGTCATAACAAACCGGATACAATTACATTTGGACAGTGGTTACCACAAAATATGTGTACATTTACAGAGACAAAACTTACATCATGGACCAAAAACAGCAATATTTACTTTATTTACAACAACAAACAAATCAAAAGATATTATACAAATATATACCACAGTTTATTCTAAGCAGTGTGTAAAGTTTGAATAAATGAAATTCATTACATCATGTTGTATGAAGAGGTTAAAACATTGTATAGAAACCTAAATTTGGGTCAGCCATTATTTAGGGTGGCCACTTGTCATGCAATTTCTTCATACTTATTTAACCCCCTCAACACTGTATCAAAAACATGGATCTACTTGCATTCCCTTATGTTTAGGATGTTCACAAAACTCCCAACCCTAGGACTGAGACTGACTTTCTCCACAACCCACCAGTTAAGACTATCAGCTGGATGGCCGAATGTGGAGAAGGGTTCAACCAGGGGTGCCCCCTGGACTTTGCATCTTATTCTACTGCAATACTGTAGTATGCGAGTTTTAATCTTTTGTGTGGATTGACCGATGTACATAAAATTGCAAGGACATGTTATGGCATATACCACTACATAGTGTTGCTGCTGGTATGCTCCCTAAGGGTGTGCGTGTGATTGTTGTGGGTGAAACACTTGATCTCTTTAGTCATGGGACACGCTTTGCATCTCCCACATTTAAAGTGGCCCTTGACAGGTGGTATCTGCCATACAGTGGAGGGGGTTCCTTGTAATAGACATGGGGAGCAAAAATTTGACCATGTGGTCCCTTATACTTCTGCCTTTCTTGAAGGCATGCATTGGTGGATTAGGGATACCCACATCGTCCACCTCCAAGTGCCAATGACGATTAATGATCTTCCTAATCTCATTTCTCAGTGTGCAAAACGTAGTAACACAGATCATTCGTTCCTGTTCCTGATCAGATTTCTGCTTCAGTTCGAGTAAAAATTCCCTGTAGTAGAACCATGTCCGTTTACAAGCTCTCTTTAGTAGATTCTTAGGGTACCCTCTTTCTGGTAATCTGATAATGAGGTCATCTGACTCCCTGAAAAAATCCTCTTTATTGGTACAATTCCTCCGTAGTCTGAGGAATTGACCAAAAGGTAAATTCTCCCTAAGGTTCCTAGTAGCGTAAAAGCGTATTCCTTTCACTCTCTTTCCTGAAGAGGGAGATGAAGAGCCTACCCCCTCCTCTCTTATTGTGATATCCCAAAAATTGATCATATTGTTGCTGTAATCAAGAGAAAATTGGATATCACTCGACCTTTATTGAGCTAATCATAGAATGCAAGCAGGTCTTGTTCGCTGCCTGACCAGATTATCACTACATCATCAATGTAACATTTCCAAAGCTCCACTTTGCCCCTGTATGGATTCTGATCACTGAATATATGGCATTGTTCATAGTTGTCCATATACAAAATGGCCATGATCCTGGGTAAATATACTGTTGCTCGCCCCGGAAACATCTATTTTGCCTTCATGGATCTGTCCTCCGCATTCGATTGCGTTAACAGAGCTAAATTGTGGCAGATCATGAGGGCAACGGGGGTGGACAGCAGTATTGTGAACTTTTAGAGGACCTGCATAAATCAACAAAAGCTAATGTTAGGTTCTCCCAGGATCTGCGGGTCACCAGGGACTTTGAAATAAAAAGGGAGTACGACAGGGATGCATTCTGGCCCCATTCCTGTTTAATTTTTATATTAATGATCTGGTGTCCGCCTTAAAAGCAACAGGGGTGGATTACCCATATGTAGGATGGCGCGGGATCCCGATTCTGCTATATGCAGACGACGCCGTCCTCATATCAAGAACTGCAATAGGCTTGCAATCCCTTCTGGAGGCATTTGCCAGATTCATGTCTAATCGGGATATGGCAATTAACAACTCCAAATCCTTTGTAATGAAGGTGGGGCATCACACAAATAAGAGTTTTCAATTTAGTGTTGGCTCGGCCAAGATCCCACGCACTAACGTTTTCTCCTATTTAGGGGTTCTTTTTGATGACCAACTAAAATGGGGACCCCTAATAGTGAAGAAAAAGGGGATATGGCCCGGGCTAATGCGGCAATTTTTAACTTTGCGTCTAGGACAGGGAAGAAACCAACGGGGGCCATGCTGAAAGTTTATCAAGCTAAAAGCCTGGCCATAGCCACCTATGGCAGTGAAATATGGGGACACATTGTTGCAGACTCCTTCAGGTGGCAGAGAACGACTTTTGAAGCACCTACTATGTGTTCCACGTGGAACCTCTAACCTAGCGGTCCACGAGGAATTGGGTGTTCCTTATATAAGAGACACCCTTGCATTACGCCCAATGATTTTCTGGTTAAAGTGCTGGTTGAATAAAGATCTATCTCTTAACCACTTAATTCTGAGAGAGTGTATGGCTTTAGATAATGCTACTCGAATCCCCTGGCTCAAATATGTTAAAAACAGTTTTGAAGGGGTAGGGCGTGGTGATCTATTTTGTAAACCAGAATCCATAGTTAAGAAGGATGTGGATTCATTCAGGATAGCCTTCCTGACTGCAAGGAAAATGGATAGGGAAGCACAGGAGTTGTCGAAACCTAGTGTTCGTATGTTTTTAACTATAAAAACAACTTTGTCAGCAGAACCATATCTTATGGGGGTTTTATCATCTCAAGAGAAGTTTTTATTAACCAGGTTTCGGATGAACCTGTTTCATTTCCTGTTAGCCAGGCATAAAGGACATACGAGAGGTCAAGCGCTAACTTCCTGCGGCTGCGACGGCCAGTCTCCGCAGGACCTGTTGCACTTTATGTTCTTATGTAAGCTATATGAAATCCCTCGAAGGCATTTCCTGATTCCAATTTTAAAAAGAATGAATTTTAGACAGGCTCGCCCTGCCCTTTTATATCTTCAATTGTTGACAGAGGATTGTATCTTTTTTATTGTAGGGTTTTTAAAAGCTTGTGTAAAATCACGGATATGCATGGATGCCTAGTCATTTGTAAATTAAGTTATATTTTTGACGGAGCTGATTTGGCTTTTGGAACAAAAGAAGTGTCATTATGAATTTACGTGTTCCTGCACAATGCACTTTATGATCTATATAACTGTGACTGGGGGGAATGTGTGGTTTATTTATATTGAGTATTATCAGGTGGCCTTGACTGTTTTGATCTGTTTTAAAAAATATTTTGGATTTTATATACTGTATCTGTGTAACTTTTATGGTTTTTTTGCAAAACCGAATAAAGTCTTTGATTGATTGATTGGTACAATTCCTCCGTAGTCTGAGGAATTGACCGAAAGGTAAATTCTCCCTAAGGTTCCTAGGGTGATGACTAGAGTAGCGTAAAAGCGTATTCCTTTCACTCTCTTTCCTGAAGAGGGAGATGAAGAGCCTACCCCCTCCTCTCTTATTGTGATATCCCAAAAATTGATCATATTGTTGCTGTAATCAAGAGAAAATTGGATATCACTCGACCTTTTATTGAGCTAATCATAGAATGCAAGCAGGTCTTGTTCGCTGCCTGACCAGATTATCACTACATCATCAATGTAACATTTCCAAAGCTCCACTTTGCCCCTGTATGGATTCTGATCACTGAATATATGGCATTGTTCATAGTTGTCCATATACAAAATGGCCATGATCCTGGGTAAATATACTGTTGCTCGCCCCGGAAACATCTATTTTGCCTTCATGGATCTGTCCTCCGCATTCGATTGCGTTAACAGAGCTAAATTGTGGCAGATCATGAGGGCAACGGGGGTGGACAGTAGTATTGTGAACTTTTTAGAGGACCTGCATAAATCAACAAAAGCTAATGTTAGGTTCTCCCAGGATCTGCGGGTCACCAGGGACTTTGAAATAAAAAAGGGAGTACGACAGGGATGCATTCTGGCCCCATTCCTGTTTAATTTTTATATTAATGATCTGGTGTCTGCCTTAAAAGCAACAGGGGTGGATTACCCATATGTAGGACGGCGCGGGATCCCGATTCTGCTATATGCAGACGACGCCGTCCTCATATCAAGAACTGCAATAGGCTTGCAATCCCTTCTGGAGGCATTTGCCAGATTCATGTCTAATCGGGATATGGCAATTAACAACTCCAAATCCTTTGTAATGAAGGTGGGGCATCACACAAATAAGAGTTTTCAATTTAGTGTTGGCTCGGCCAAGATCCCACGCACTAACGTTTTCTCCTATTTAGGGGTTCTTTTTGATGACCAACTAAAATGGGGACCCCTAATAGTGAAGAAAAAGGGGATATGGCCCGGGCTAATGCGGCAATTTTTAACTTTGCGTCTAGGACAGGGAAGAAACCAACGGGGCCATGCTGAAAGTTTATCAAGCTAAAAGCCTGGCCATAGCCACCTATGGCAGTGAAATATGGGGACACATTGTTGCAGACTCCCTTCAGGTGGCAGAGAACGACTTTTTGAAGCACCTACTATGTGTTCCACGTGGAACCTCTAACCTAGCGGTCCACGAGGAATTGGGTGTTCCTTATATAAGAGACACCCTTGCATTACGCCCAATGATTTTCTGGTTAAAGTGCTGGTTGAATAAAGATCTATCTCTTAACCACTTAATTCTGAGAGAGTGTATGGCTTTAGATAATGCTACTCGAATCCCCTGGCTCAAATATGTTAAAAACAGTTTTGAAGGGGTAGGGCGTGGTGATCTATTTTGTAAACCAGAATCCATAGTTAAGAAGGATGTGGATTCATTCAGGATAACCTTCCTGACTGCAAGGAAAATGGATAGGGAAGCACAGGAGTTGTCGAAACCTAGTGTTCGTATGTTTTTAACTATAAAAACAACTTTGTCAGCAGAACCATATCTTATGGGGGTTTTATCATCTCATGAGAAGTTTTTATTAACCAGGTTTCGGATGAACCTGTTTCATTTCCTGTTAGCCAGGCCTAAAGGACATACGAGAGGTCAAGCGCTAACTTCCTGCGGCTGCGACGGCCAGTCTCCGCAGGACCTGTTGCACTTTATGTTCTTATGTAAACTATATGAAATCCCTCGAAGGCATTTCCTGATTCCAATTTTAAAAAGAATGAATTTTAGACAGGCTCGCCCTGCCCTTTTATATCTTCAATTGTTGACAGAGGATTGTATCTTTTTTATTGTAGGGTTTTTAAAAGCTTGTGTAAAATCACGGATATGCATGGATGCCTAGTCATTTGTAAATTAAGTTATATTTTTGACGGAGCTGATTTGGCTTTTGGAACAAAAGAAGTGTCATTATGAATTTACGTGTTCCTGCACAATGCACTTTATGATCTATATAACTGTGACTGGGGGAATGTGTGGTTTATTTATATTGAGTATTGCCTTGACTGTTTTGATCTGTTTTAAAATATATTTTGGATTTTATATACTGTATCTGTGTAACTTTTATGGTTTTTTGCAAAACCGAATAAAGTCTTTGATTGATTGATTGGTACAATTCCTCCGTAGTCTGAGGAATTGACCGAAAGGTAAATTCTCCCTAAGGTTCCTAGGGTGATGACTAGAGTAGCGTAAAAGCGTATTCCTTTCACTCTCTTTCCTGAAGAGGGAGGTGAAGAGCCTACCCCCTCCTCTCTTATTGTGATATCCCCAAAATTGATCATATTGTTGCTGTAATCAAGAGAAAATTGGATATCACTCGACCTTTTATTGAGCTAATCATAGAATGCAAGCAGGTCTTGTTCGCTGCCTGACCAGATTATCACTACATCATCAATGTAACATTTCCAAAGCTCCACTTTGCCCCTGTATGGATTCTGATCACTGAATATATGGCATTGTTCATAGTTGTCCATATACAAAATGGCCATGATCCTGGGTAAATATACTGTTGCTCGCCCGGAAACATCTATTTTGCCTTCATGGATCTGTCCTCCGCATTCGATTGCGTTAACAGAGCTAAATTGTGGCAGATCATGAGGGCAACGGGGGTGGACAGTAGTATTGTGAACTTTTTAGAGGACCTGCATAAATCAACAAAAGCTAATGTTAGGTTCTCCCAGGATCTGCGGGTCACCAGGGACTTTGAAATAAAAAGGGAGTACGACAGGGATGCATTCTGGCCCCATTCCTGTTTAATTTTTATATTAATGATCTGGTGTCTGCCTTAAAAGCAACAGGGGTGGATTACCCATATGTAGGACGGCGCGGGATCCCGATTCTGCTATATGCAGACGACGCCGTCCTCATATCAAGAACTGCAATAGGCTTGCAATCCCTTCTGGAGGCATTTGCCAGATTCATGTCTAATCGGGATATGGCAATTAACAACTCCAAATCCTTTGTAATGAAGGTGGGGCATCACACAAATAAGAGTTTTCAATTTAGTGTTGGCTCGGCCAAGATCCCACGCACTAACGTTTTCTCCTATTTAGGGGTTCTTTTTGATGACCAACTAAAATGGGGACCCCTAATAGTGAAGAAAAAAGGGGATATGGCCCGGGCTAATGCGGCAATTTTTAACTTTGCGTCTAGGACAGGGAAGAAACCAACGGGGGCCATGCTGAAAGTTTATCAAGCTAAAAGCCTGGCCATAGCCACCTATGGCAGTGAAATATGGGGACACATTGTTGCAGACTCCCTTCAGGTGGCAGAGAACGACTTTTTGAAGCACCTACTATGTGTTCCACGTGGAACCTCTAACCTAGCGGTCCACGAGGAATTGGGTGTTCCTTATATAAGAGACACCCTTGCATTACGCCCAATGATTTTCTGGTTAAAGTGCTGGTTGAATAAAGATCTATCTCTTAACCACTTAATTCTGAGAGAGTGTATGGCTTTAGATAATGCTACTCGAATCCCCTGGCTCAAATATGTTAAAAACAGTTTTGAAGGGGTAGGGCGTGGTGATCTATTTTGTAAACCAGAATCCATAGTTAAGAAGGATGTGGATTCATTCAGGATAACCTTCCTGACTGCAAGGAAAATGGATAGGGAAGCACAGGAGTTGTCGAAACCTAGTGTTCGTATGTTTTTAACTATAAAAACAACTTTGTCAGCAGAACCATATCTTATGGGGGTTTTATCATCTCATGAGAAGTTTTTATTAACCAGGTTTCGGATGAACCTGTTTCATTTCCTGTTAGCCAGGCCTAAAGGACATACGAGAGGTCAAGCGCTAACTTCCTGCGGCTGCGACGGCCAGTCTCCGCAGGACCTGTTGCACTTTATGTTCTTATGTAAACTATATGAAATCCCTCGAAGGCATTTCCTGATTCCAATTTTAAAAAGAATGAATTTTAGACAGGCTCGCCCTGCCCTTTTATATCTTCAATTGTTGACAGAGGATTGTATCTTTTTTATTGTAGGGTTTTTAAAAGCTTGTGTAAAATCACGGATATGCATGGATGCCTAGTCATTTGTAAATTAAGTTATATTTTTGACGGAGCTGATTTGGCTTTTGGAACAAAAGAAGTGTCATTATGAATTTACGTGTTCCTGCACAATGCACTTTATGATCTATATAACTGTGACTGGGGGGAATGTGTGGTTTATTTATATTGAGTATTGCCTTGACTGTTTTGATCTGTTTTAAAATATATTTTGGATTTTATATACTGTATCTGTGTAACTTTTATGGTTTTTGCAAAACCGAATAAAGTCTTTGATTGATTGATTGGTACAATTCCTCCGTAGTCTGAGGAATTGACCGAAAGGTAAATTCTCCCTAAGGTTCCTAGGGTGATGACTAGAGTAGCGTAAAGCGTATTCCTTTCACTCTCTTTCCTGAAGAGGGAGGTGAAGAGCCTACCCCTCCTCTCTTATTGTGATATCCCCAAAATTGATCATATTGTTGCTGTAATCAAGAGAAAATTGGATATCACTCGACCTTTATTGAGCTAATCATAGAATGCAAGCAGGTCTTGTTCGCTGCCTGACCAGATTATCACTACATCATCAATGTAACATTTCCAAAGCTCCACTTTGCCCCTGTATGGATTCTGATCACTGAATATATGGCATTGTTCATAGTTGTCCATATACAAAATGGCCATGATCCTGGGTAAATATACTGTTGCTCGCCCGGAAACATCTATTTTGCCTTCATGGATCTGTCCTCCGCATTCGATTGCGTTAACAGAGCTAAATTGTGGCAGATCATGAGGGCAACGGGGGTGGACAGTAGTATTGTGAACTTTTTAGAGGACCTGCATAAATCAACAAAAGCTAATGTTAGGTTCTCCCAGGATCTGCGGGTCACCAGGGACTTTGAAATAAAAAAGGGAGTACGACAGGGATGCATTCTGGCCCCATTCCTGTTTAATTTTTATATTAATGATCTGGTGTCTGCCTTAAAAGCAACAGGGGTGGATTACCCATATGTAGGACGGCGCGGGATCCCGATTCTGCTATATGCAGACGACGCCGTCCTCATATCAAGAACTGCAATAGGCTTGCAATCCCTTCTGGAGGCATTTGCCAGATTCATGTCTAATCGGGATATGGCAATTAACAACTCCAAATCCTTTGTAATGAAGGTGGGGCATCACACAAATAAGAGTTTTCAATTTAGTGTTGGCTCGGCCAAGATCCCACGCACTAACGTTTTCTCCTATTTAGGGGTTCTTTTTGATGACCAACTAAAATGGGGACCCCTAATAGTGAAGAAAAAAGGGGATATGGCCCGGGCTAATGCGGCAATTTTTAACTTTGCGTCTAGGACAGGGAAGAAACCAACGGGGGCCATGCTGAAAGTTTATCAAGCTAAAAGCCTGGCCATAGCCACCTATGGCAGGGAAATATGGGGACACATTGTTGCAGACTCCCTTCAGGTGGCAGAGAACGACTTTTGAAGCACCTACTATGTGTTCCACGTGGAACCTCTAACCTAGCGGTCCACGAGGAATTGGGTGTTCCTTATATAAGAGACACCCTTGCATTACGCCCAATGATTTTCTGGTTAAAGTGCTGGTTGAATAAAGATCTATCTCTTAACCACTTAATTCTGAGAGAGTGTATGGCTTTAGATAATGCTACTCGAATCCCCTGGCTCAAATATGTTAAAAACAGTTTTGAAGGGGTAGGGCGTGGTGATCTATTTTGTAAACCAGAATCCATAGTTAAGAAGGATGTGGATTCATTCAGGATAACCTTCCTGACTGCAAGGAAAATGGATAGGGAAGCACAGGAGTTGTCGAAACCTAGTGTTCGTATGTTTTTAACTATAAAAACAACTTTGTCAGCAGAACCATATCTTATGGGGGTTTTATCATCTCATGAGAAGTTTTTATTAACCAGGTTTCGGATGAACCTGTTTCATTTCCTGTTAGCCAGGCCTAAAGGACATACGAGAGGTCAAGCGCTAACTTCCTGCGGCTGCGACGGCCAGTCTCCGCAGGACCTGTTGCACTTTATGTTCTTATGTAAACTATATGAAATCCCTCGAAGGCATTTCCTGATTCCAATTTTAAAAAGAATGAATTTTAGACAGGCTCGCCCTGCCCTTTTATATCTTCAATTGTTGACAGAGGATTGTATCTTTTTTATTGTAGGGTTTTTAAAAGCTTGTGTAAAATCACGGATATGCATGGATGCCTAGTCATTTGTAAATTAAGTTATATTTTTGACGGAGCTGATTTGGCTTTTGGAACAAAAGAAGTGTCATTATGAATTTACGTGTTCCTGCACAATGCACTTTATGATCTATATAACTGTGACTGGGGGGAATGTGTGGTTTATTTATATTGAGTATTGCCTTGACTGTTTTGATCTGTTTTAAAATATATTTTGGATTTTATATACTGTATCTGTGTAACTTTTATGGTTTTTTTGCAAAACCGAATAAAGTCTTTGATTGATTGATTGGTACAATTCCTCCGTAGTCTGAGGAATTGACCGAAAGGTAAATTCTCCCTAAGGTTCCTAGGGTGATGACTAGAGTAGCGTAAAAGCGTATTCCTTTCACTCTCTTTCCTGAAGAGGGAGGTGAAGAGCCTACCCCTCCTCTCTTATTGTGATATCCCCAAAATTGATCATATTGTTGCTGTAATCAAGAGAAAATTGGATATCACTCGACCTTTATTGAGCTAATCATAGAATGCAAGCAGGTCTTGTTCGCTGCCTGACCAGATTATCACTACATCATCAATGTAACATTTCCAAAGCTCCACTTTGCCCCTGTATGGATTCTGATCACTGAATATATGGCATTGTTCATAGTTGTCCATATACAAAATGGCCAGATCTGGTGCAAATCCTGCTCCCATTGCTACCCCCTTAGTTTGAACATAGTACTCTCCCTGAAAGAAGAAGTTTTTGATCATTGCAATCTCTAGTAAATTGAATATGAACTCAGTTGGAACCTGGACTGGTCTAGGTCTGTTATCTAATACTGTGCAAATTACATCCAGGGCATGCCTTTGTGGAATACTGGTGTAAAGTGACGATATGTCCATAGTCACTAGCAATTGTTCCTTGTTGTCAAAAGCCAAACTATCTACCAACTTGATGGTTTGCATGGTATCTCTCAAATATGATGCAGTACCTTACGCCCTTGGTTTAAGGAATACATCAATATACTTACATAACTGTTCAAGCAGGGAGCCACAACCGGAGATTATGGGTCTCCCTGGTGGATTCACCATGCGTTTGTGAATCTTTGGTAATGTGTATATAGTTGGAATATCACCAACCTGGGAGTCTTTCTAAAACAATCTTTTGGCTTTTCCCCACATAACCTTTTGGTTTCTGGGGATTTTAACATACATCCCTGTGGCAATCCTTTAACATCTTGTTTTTCGGAGCTGGGTTGCCCTCGTTTGAGAGGGTTTCATTTTGAACATCATAGCCAGGGGGAATTGCTGAATAACATAGTAAATGAATTAGATATGGTGACCCTGATGTCTCTATCTGCCCCGCATACCAAATTTTCGGTACCAACTTTTAAAGGGTCCGGCAGGGGGTCTTTTATTGATTTTATTTTAATTTCTTCTTCTTTGCAATCCCTGTTTTATGGTTTTAATATTATAGAGAGTGAATTTAGTGATCATAACCCACTCTGTGTACATATTTCGGGGCCGCTTTCCACACAAATTGATGGAGTCATAATCAGGGGTGTGCTGAGACCGACTGATAATAAGCGAAGACTTAAATGGTCTCAGGTCGTCCCGGAAAATTTTTATAGTGCAGTAAGCGTTTCCTGTGCCCATGAGCTAGCATCGTGCACAGATGCTTGTTCCACCCCTGACCAGATTATAAATGCATTTGACTTATTAGTGTGTAAAGTTGGTGATATCCTAAGTGTTCCGGCCAGTAGTGTGGCCACACTTGGTCCTAGATGGTTTGACTCTCACTGTACAAAGGCAGCAAAGAGGATGAAGGAAGCTTTGTCGGCCAAACCTAGGATTCAATCTGAGGTTCGCAATTGCTGCAGAGAATATAAGAAAGTGCTGGCAGTACGAAAGAGTGCATTAAAGAGGAGGCGTGGAGGGAGTTAATCAATTTAAGCACTCTTAGGAATAGTTCTAGGTTCTGGCAAGTCGTGAACCAACCACTTTTCAGTCAGGAAGGGGGGGGGCTTTAGATGCTCATATCTTAGAGGAGGAGTGGGTGCTATATTTTACATCTATGTTTGATTGTCCCACTGATCAAAGCAGCTCAGTGAGTCAGGATCCAAATGCTCCAGTACTAACTTTTGACAAAGGTGAGGTCCTGGATGGCATTGCAGGGCTATCCATTAATAAGGCACCAGGCCCTGACGGGATCCCCCCGGATTTATTTAAGTCTGACCCCCTGTTTTGGGCACCAGTTCTGGTTGCTGTGTTTAATGCAGCGGCCAAGAATGGATGCCCCAAGTCTTGGGCCACTTCCACCATAGTCCCCGTATTCAAGAAGGGTGATAGGGCCAGCCCTTACTGCTACAGACCAATCTCTCTCATTGACTCTGCTGTCAAGGTGGTGGGACGGATCCTTTTACAGAGACTGCAAACATGGACGGAGGACCATGAGATCCTGTCGGATGCCCAGTATGGATTCCGCCCGGGACGCTCCACTGTTGCACAGTGTTTAAACCTATCCATGATCCATGATCCTGTGTATATCTTTGGTAATGTGTATATAGTTGGAATTCTAGGTTGAGTATGGTTAAGTTAACTGTGTTCTTGTGATGTGAGGAAACCCTCATCTAGACCCACATCCGTGGCTCCCCTGATGATGTTCGAGATTCCTCAGTAGGGTCTGATCTCAGTTTCATTAGTTCTCTCCCACCCCCAGCTGTGTCAAAATCTCAGTTTTGTAGTCAATAGCACTCTGGATCACTATTTCTCCCCCCTTGTCAGCGGGTTTTATGACTATAGCTTTGTTATTTTTCAGAGATTCAAGTGCCATACGTTCTGATTTAGAGATGTTATATTTGACATACTCTTTTTCTGACCGGAGATTAGTAACATCCCTCAATACCACCTGTTCAAATGCTATGATCTTGTGACACATGAACTGAGATGGTGGTGTAAAGTTGGAAGGTGGTCTGAGACCTGTGTTCGAAAATGTTGGCTGTGATGGAATCTTAGTAAAATAATGTTTTAGACGTACCTTCCTGAAGAATTGATGTAATTCCATTTTGAGGTTAAATGTGTTAGGAAGTGTAGTTGGTACAAACAATAGACCCTTACATAAAACCTGTTGTTCCTCAGATGTCAAAGTGTAACCTGACAGATTGACTTAACTAGAGCCCCAGAGTGGGAGTTTTTTGAAGTCTTCATCAGGGGGCAGAGCATAGATGTTAAAGTGGGCATGCGACACAAGTTGGAGGCACAACTTAAGAGTATAGATGACTCTCTAGCATCTCTTGAGAAGGAGCAATTGGGGATAAATACTGTGCATCCCCCTATTATAGGCATGCAGCCACCATGCAGAGCCTATAGAATGACTCAGCTGAACTAAACTTAAGGCATATATGGAGAGTATGCACTCAGAGGTGGATAAGCCCTGTGCTTTACTGGCCTGGCTGGTGAAACGTGACCAAACCCAACAGCCTATCACATCCATCATAGTGGGCCCGGACTCGCTCCTCCTCACGCAATAGGGGAATCACTTGGCCTTCACAACTCACTACCAGGGCCTGTATGCCTCACCTTATCCCACAGCGGTGTCCTCGGTGGCTCGCTACCTCAATAGTCTCCCCTTGCTGGGTATTACCCCTGAACAGCAGCAGACTCTAAATGCCTCCATTTCTGCAGAAAAGATTAAGGAGGCTATCCGTTCGTTGGCAACCCATAAAACCCCTGGCCTAAATGGACTTCCTTTAGAATTTTACATTACGTTTACTGACATACTAGCATCACATCTAGAACCACTGTACAATGCTGCGCTCGACGAGGGGATGCTTGCCGTCTCCCTGCGCAAGGCAGCATTGCTTCCATCTCTAAACCGGACAAGGATGCCGAAGACTTGACGTCCTACTGTCCGCTGGCAATCTCAAATACGGGCTGTAAAATTCAGATTCTGCTCCTGGTGGACAGGGTTGCCCCTCTTTTAACCCATCTGATCCATCCATACCAAAACATATGTGTGCCGGGTGCAGTACATCCTTAAATATCCGCTTCTGTTTTGGGCCATGGAGTTCACCCCTCACGCTTACCCCAGGTCTGCATGCCTTGTATTAGACCTGGAAAAGACTTTTGATTAGTTGGACTGGTCATACCTCTGTTCCCTTCTTTGTCGCTATTACTTCGATAGTCGGCTGGTTCACCTTATCTCACTACTCTATGCGCAGTCCGTGGTGCGAATACACATTAGTCGGTATATAGCGGACGCATTCTGAGTTCAGCAATATACACGCCAAGGCGGTCAATTATCTCCCCTTCTCTTCACCTTGGAGATGGAATCTGTAACAATACAGCTGTGCCAGGGTGGATAGGATTTTCGTATTCCTCTTGGCGACAGAACACATGCTGTTTCCCTCCATGCGGATGACATGTTGTTATACCTGTGTGATGCTGCCACGTCCTGCTGGGGCATAACATCAGCCCTGGAGCAGTTTCACATGTTCTTGCATGGAAAATGGAAAAAGTCATTCCTCTTTCCCCTTTGCCAGCAAGTCCAAGCAGTTCAGCTGTCTATGGGTGAAGTCTATAGTGCTCTGGCAGCCCCACACCTTTCGCTACCTAGGAATACATATCTATTATTCCAAATGGGACTTACTTGACTGAAACATTACACGCACAGTCACGGCCCTTCACGGCCAGATATCCTTCTGGAGCTCTCTACCCTTGTCGCTAGCGGGTAGGATTGCACTGTCCAAAATGCAAATGCGCCCCTGCTTACTTTATTTTTTTGCTAACCTCCCCCTTTTACCTATCACCCAAATTCTTCCGACACATAAAGTTGATGCTTGACAAGCTAATTTGGCATAGAAGTCAGCGCCAGGTAGCGTTAGCAAAGCTCCGGCGTCGTCCTGAGCAGGGTGGACTGGGACTTGCAGCTACAGTGGGTGACTTGCTGGCTGGCCAAAAACCAGTTAGATGACACTGCCTCTATGAACAGGGCATGGCACCTGATGAAAGTGCTCCGATGTTTTTGCCCAGTGGGTCCCTCTCCGTGTCCCTCTTTCAGGCAAACGCAAGTAGCTCTCCAACGTTACAGAAGAGCTCTTCGTTTCACATCCCTAATCCTTCCCTATGGCCCAGCGGTGCTGCTGAAAAGCATGCAGCACCTTGGAACCCATGACACCTTGACCCTATTCAACAGTGGTGCATGGCGGGGGTCGAGGCCCTGGGAGATCTTATTGAGGACGACATGTAACTCCCTTTCGGCTCACTAATGGAAAACTATGGGCTGCCCCAGGGATACTTCATGGCATATAATGCACTATTGCTTGTGCTCCGTCGCATCTGCCAGGATACTGCCAATGAACCACCAATGCATGGCATGCTTCATACGCTCTTTATCCTGGGCAATGGCAGTCATCTTTTCAGATGGATTGCCTCCTGACTGGTATCACACATTCTGGCACCTCTTGCTGCATTATGTGTCACATTGGAGACAGAGCTGAGGAGAGCCCTCCACGATGCAGATCGATAACAGGTTCTTGCCTACCCATCTATGGTAACCAGGAATGTATGTCTAAAGCTAATACAATTTTATGTGTTACATAGGACCTATATAACCCCCTATAAAAAATAACCGCCCTCTTTCCGGGAGCCGACACTTCCCAACCCCGCTGCCACCATGTTGGAGCTGGACTACAACACATGACCTGATCATGCCCAAACCTCAGCAACTTTTGGGCTGGGGTTACTAACCAACTCTCGGAAGTCTCTGGGCAGACTGACTTCCATAGACGTGTATGTGCCTTGGGTCTGTTCATGCAGGCCTGATCCCACTGGGGCCTCTCTTATTTCCTTTGCTTGGCTTTCCTACTCATGATTCAAACTGTGACACACCTTTGGAAGACACCTACTCCTCCTAACATTGACACCTGGCGTTGGGGACTCTTTGCATGGGTGGGGGCCGAGAGCGCAAAGAAGTTTGTGGGCTGTGCAAATTCCCACTGTCAATGAGCTGGGATGTCCTCCTTTAAGCTTTTCTTGCCCAAAACTATGACATTCTCCTTCTGTAGCATTCACCCTGGGGGTGTCACCCCTGGGGATGCAGTTATTGACATCACTTCGCAGCCTACTTTGGCCCTCCTGCATTGCCTGCCTCACAGAGGCGAGAGAGCTGGCAAGGCGCTGCTCCTCACCACTATTACTGTACGAGGTGTTTGCAGTTTCGCGAACAAATACCTAAGTTCTTCACACCATTGTATCTTGCCACAGCGCATTTGATTGTAGCGCCGGTCGCTCAATATCGCCTCTAATGCATATATCCTTTCAGTCCCTTCCCCCCTTGTTCAGCGACCGCCACTCCCACTAATACTAGCTACAATGACATACCATCTGAGTTGCCTTGCCGTCCTTCCTGACAGTGTTCCTAGCTATTCTTGCATGCTGTTCAGGTTTCAACTACTGGTCCATCATCGCAATGTCTCTGGAAACCATATGATGCATGCACTAGTTGCCTTTCTTAAGAGATTTTGTGCTGTCTCTACCATTTCTCTGCCACGATGTGAGATCTCTCTGAATGTAAGGAGTACTGTAGTTCCTTCTTTGTTTCGAAAATCGAATAAAATAAAAAAAACACTAGTATCCCACTCAAGGGCAAAGAATTTGAGCTTACCTGGGGTGAAGTAGGCCCTGTGTAGAAATCTGTAGTCCATGCCTGGTGTTGGACATGGCCTTTCTAAGGGGGATTTCCCTAAAACTTTTAGCTTTTTGTCCTCTTGGTTTTTGCCAACTCTCTTTTCCTGACCTTAGTACTCTGGGCACTTTCCCACTGTACTGCAGCGGGAAACTGTGAGCGCCCTTCCTGCACATGTCAGGATAGTGTGCTTACTAGATTAGGTTAGGTGTCGTACCTGTGAGTGCCCTGTAAAAAATTACACCACATACCCAGGGTGGGTGAGACACTGGCTACTAGGGGACGCCACACTTATGGTACCACCCACTTGAATAGCCTGTCAAAATTGTCTCATACTCAGGGTGGCAGGTCTCACTCCATAGCCACCCCTGAGGGGGCTGTTCACTACCACCAAACTAGGTAGATGAGTGGCAAGGTAGGTACATTTGTGTGTGCACTGCTCGGGTAGGGATGAACCCCCATGTGGGTTCTCCCTACCTATTGGGTCAGCTCTCCCGATGGGACACTTCCTGGGGGTGGCCAATTCTCTCGTTAAGGCCTTAGAGCCAGGGCACTTTCCCACTGTAAGTGCAGTGTGAAAGTGCGCATGCGCTTCATGCACACGTTAGGAATTGGTGCTCACCTGAGGTTTCTAAAACTTCGGTCAGGTCTGCCATGGCCGGCCGGTGAGTGCACACTTGCACCAATTACGTTTAAATCCTGGGTCCAGCCTGCCAATGCAGTCAGACGTGCGCTCGATGCAGAGGGCATGTCCAGTCTGCAATGGGTGCGCACTCACACCAATGGTGCTCCTAAAATATGCGTCCAGCTTGACTTTGCAGGCTGGTGGGCGCACTCACACCAATTGTGCTCTCAACGACGGTCCCAGCCTGCCATTGCAGGCTGGTATGCTCTTTGCACAGATGGTGCTCCTAAATACGTGCCCGGCCTGCCACTGCAGGCTGGTGTGTGCTTCATACCAATGGTGCTGTTAAAGACGTATCTAGCCTGCCATTGCTGGCTGGTGTGCGCTTTACACCGAGGGTGATCTTAAATTCGTGTCCAGCTTGCCATTGCAGGCTGATGTGCGCAATTGCGCGTGTACTCAGACTGGTCTGTTTAAGTCACTATCCATCCTGAGAGAAACTTTCACTTTCACCTGAGTACCCCAAGGGTACATCTTAAGGGGTGAAGTGAGCGGAAGGTGAAAGGCAGGGCAGGTACACATGTGTGTCGACTGCCCAGGTAGTGAGGAATACCCATGCGTGTTTTCACTGCCCATGAGGTTTGCGGTTCCCATAGGCTAACATGGGGAAATGGTTGACATCACTTCTGAGTGCAATAGTGGATTGTAGTGGAGCAGCCTCATGATATTTCATATCATTGGATTCGCAGCGACAACCCCTTGCCATTGGTAAAGGTGGCTTTTTGTAATTAGCCCAGAAATGCCACTAATAGAAAGTGGAGCCAGTGGAATCAATTCATAGGCTCATGTGAATTATTTCACAATTTTTGGGATTATTCCATGTATTCAATGACATTCAATTCATGTCAAACATTAAGGGCAACACAAACATATGAAATACACGAACATTTAACACATATATATACAATCTTTACAAATGTGTATAATACATCAGGGATTTTATGTGCAATTACAGAAACACAAACAGGTAATCAAAGCACCAGTCCATAAATCAAAGGTAGCAATAAGGCGGAGTAGCGAGTCAAAACTTGCAAACCACTATTCAATCTCCTGCATATATGCGCAGCTCTGGGGGTCTCATGAATCAAGTTAAAGGTAGCTTAGGGAGGGAATGAATTAAGCCTTCTCCGTGAGCCAACAAAGTTAGCTTTTTCCCAGACGCTGTTGTCAACGCGTTTCCAACCCCATCAACAGTCAGGGGTTTTCATCAGGACTTGGACGTGGTGAAGTCTGTTAAAAAAGAGACAAGGTGTATGTTACTTACACCTTTCACCTGAATGGAGGTGTATTAATTCTCCATTGTCAAGCTAAGCACATAAATACCTTTTGTTGTGGAAAAGGGGGATGTTCCTAGTGTTTCAGATATTTCTGGCACTGAATATGGCGGTGAGGCCTGTCAAAGAATAATGTTGTACATGAGCGATATGTTTAATATGGAAAGAAGCGTCCCTATTTATTTTGTAATGAAAAACGACTTGCCTGCGTCAATGGCGGTTCTTGGTAGTGCAGATTAATGTCACCGATTGTTATGTCACTTCAGTTAGAGCGCCTATTGGGGAAAATACAGATGCTTAATTTCCCTTACACTCATGCCCCTGAGCTAGCGCGCAGTGAGTGAAGCGCGAATGTATGTCAGGGGCATCTAACTTTTGATTTTGGCTACAGCCTTGCTACTTCAGACATCTCATTGAGCCCTGTGTGCACTGTGTCAAATTTTAAAATAAGGTACGCTTCTTTTTGTAATAACAACCTTTCAGTGTCTCCTCCTCGAGGGTTAGGTGAAATCGAACAGAGTATGGTCCATTTGAAATCTCTGTCAGTATAAGCCTTTTCAACGAAGTGGCTCACCATGGGCGCAGTCAATGTTTTGTTTTTGATGCGTGATCGGTGTTGTACAATTCTTTGTTTGGCCTCTTGAGTGGTTTTACCTATGTAAAGCTTAGGGCATGGGCATTGTATTGCGTAAACTACGTTCCGTGTCTTGCAATTAGTAAATTCCTTATGTTGCCAGTTCGTATGGCCATCTGAGAAAGTATTGCCTTCGATTGTCATGTTGCAAACGGAGCAATTCCCACATTTGTGGTGTCCTTGTATAGGATTCAGATTCACATGGAGCGAAGGTTGTCTGTGCGCTTGCTTCCTGTTTCAATTGCCCGCACAATTTGTTGACCTATACTGCGGTTCTTTTTGAGGGCAAATAACGGTTGTGCTATGTTTTTATAGAACCTTCAATCAGATGCCAATTGCTTTTGATGATCTTTTTCAAAGGTTTTATCCACTGGACTTATTACAACTTTGCATACTGTTAGAAATGGGAGTCTCTAGTTGGCAGTGGCTGGCCAATGTCCAAGTAAGGACCCTTCTTCCTAAGTCAGAGTGAAGGGGCTACACCCTTTGATAACCCCTGCTCAACCCTGTGGTAACGTAGCACGAGCAGACAGGCCTATCTCAGAGGCAGTGTGTGAAGCATTTTTGACCATACACAATAACGCAGTGACGACACCACAAAGGGACACCACACAAGTAGCTACAGAAAAATAGGTATCTTTATATAAGCTTAACACAAGGCTCAAATACGATCAAAAATCCACAATGCACGTAAATATAAGTTCACTACGAAAGGCAATTAAAAGCACTCAAAAGCGTGTGAAACGAACTTAGTTCGAGGCCGGGGTCTACGCGACCCGGTGATGCACAATGTACCTGAGGTTTAAAGGGGCACGGCACGCAGCTTCGGGAGGAAGCCGCGAAGATGACAGGTGGACTCGCAGCGGCCGCAGCTCCCAGCTGCAGTGGTCCGCGGCATGCACTCACGAAGCTCCTGAGGCGGTGATAGAAAGGCGGGCTCTCAGCGGCAGCAGCTCCTCAGCCGCGGTGGCCCACAATAGCGATAGTGCTGATCCTCGTAGCATAGACAAATGCGGGCTCTCAGCGGCAACAGCTCCTCAGCTGCGGCGGCCCACAAAAGCGATAGCGATGATTCTCGTAGCACAGACAAATGCGGGCTCTCAGCGGCAACAGCTCCTCAGCTGCAGCGGCCCACAATAGTGATAGCGATGATTATCGTAGCACAGACAAATGCGGGCTCACAGCGGCAACAGCCCCTCAGCTGCGGCGGCCCACAATAGCGATAGCGGTGATTCTCGTAGCACAGACAGATGTGGGCTCTCAGCGGCAACATCTCATCAGCTGCAGCAGCTCACAATAGCGATAGCGATGATTCTCGTAACACAGACAAATGCGGGCTCTCAGCGGCAACAGCTCCTCAGCTGCAGTGGCCCACAATAGCGATAGCGATGATTCTCGTAACACAGACAAATGCGGGCTCTCAGCAGCAACAGCTCCTCAGCTGCAGCGGCCCACAATAGCGATAGCGATGATTCTCAGCCCGCGTTCCCCGCAGTAGACCCAGAGGCTCTGGAATTCTCGACAGAGGCCTCACCTGCGAGTAGAACCCCTCTCAATAGGAATTCAGAAGGCGGATGGGTGAAGTCTAATGTCCCTGAGACTTCAGCAGGAGGCAAGCTCAAATCAGGCCCTTGGGTAGTTGCTTCAGCAAGATGGATGAAAGTTTCAAAGTCCTTTCCCTCTCGTTACACGGACAAAGGTTCGTCTTCACATCCAGAAGTAACACACTCCGTAGGGGTTTCGGCGCAGATATTTATACCCCCCAGGTCTTTGTTCTCAAAAGTCACAAGTCGCTGAACCCAGCCAGAACCAGTTCGGTATGGTGCTGGAGCACTTTATTTACGAGGCGGCATCCTGCCTTTGAGGAAGAGGGGGTCTGCCATCAGATGCACCGTGGGGGCTGGAGCCATCATTCACCTTGCCAGGCCCAGCCCTGCTCAGACCAAAGGGTCACCCCTCCCCATACTCCAGCTGCAGATTCCGCTCTTCACCCCAGGTCGGCTCAGCCTGCCCTGTCCCTCCAAGACCAGACATCCAATACACATAACAGCAGAGCACACGGGGCGTACTTAGGCAAGAAAATACCTACTTCCTAGAAGTGGTATTTTCAAACACAGAATATCAAAATAATCCTCACTAAAAGATGTATTTTAATATTCTGAGCTCAGGCATACTAAATTCGACTTTCCAAACGTGTTCCTTGGGTCAGCTAGGATTATAGGATGTAATAATCAAAACTGCCCATTCTGGCCTAAGGGAACACATAGCCTTGCAATAGTGAAAAACGAAATGGAGTGTAATTCACTTTCAGGACTTGCCACACAGACCAAGGCAGGTCCTACCTTTCACATACAACGCACCCTGCCATAGGGATGACTTACATGATGCCAAGGGAAGGTTGAGGGACTGGGAAGTGGGTTCACTTTACAGTCAAAGGATGGCAGTTCTGGACTGCGCAAAGACTCTGCGATGGCAGGTCTGAGACACACTTTACGCACTGCTTAGATGGGGGGCGCAATCAGCGCTGCAGGCCCAATCGCAGCATTCGGTCTACCAGCCCTGGGCACGCACAGTGCACTATACGAGGGACTAACAGGTAAATCAAATGAGCCAATTATGGGAATACCAATTCATCCAGTCAATTTACAATAGGGAGCATTCGCGCTGTAGCACTGAATGGCAGTGGCACAGCGCCCAGAGCATCTAACACCAGCAAACACAGAGGAGACAAAAAGCAAAAGATGGAAGGGAGACCCACGCCAATGGTGCCAGGTCTAACATGTGTCCCCTCCAGCTGAAATGTGGGGAGAACTACCCACCCACTTGGGGGTTCTCATCACTAAGGCGGAAAAATCTGGACAGACCATCAGCATTGGCGTGTTCTGTACCCGGGTGGTGTTCCACCGTAAAGTCCATCCCCTGTAGGGAAATAGACCACCTCAACAACTTGGGATTCTCAGCCCTCATCTGCATCAACCATCTGAGGGGCCTGTGGTCCGTCTGAACCCGGAAGTGAGTCCCAAACAGGTATGGCCTCAGCTTCTTCAGTGCCCAGACCACAGCAAATGCCTCACGCTCAATTGCACTCCACCTCTGTTCCCGTGGAAGTAACCTCCTACTAATGAAGGCTCCTGGTTGGTCTAGGCCCTCCTCATTGATCTGTGACAGAACAGCCCCCACACCATGCTCTGAAGCGTCTGTCTGGATAACAAATTCGTTTGAAAAGTTGGGCGCCTGAAGTACAGGTGCTGTGCACATGGCAGTCTTCAGGGCGTCAAAAGCTTTGACAGGTGTCAGTCCAGTTCACAATCTTTGGCTGCTCAGTCAAGGGTGCAACAATGTAGCCATACCCCTTGACAAACCTCCTGTAATAACCCGTGAGTCCTAAAAAGGCTCTCACCTGTGTCTGGATCTTCCCAAGCCAGGATGGTTTCAATCTTGGGCTGTAGGGGCGCCACCTGGCCGCTCCCAACCTGGTGTCCCAAGTACACCACAGAACCCTGCCCAATCTGGCACTTACTTGCCTTGATTGTGAATCCTGCCCTTCGCAGTGCCATCATCACTTCCCAGAGGTGGTGCAGGTGGTCCTCCCATGAGGAACTAAACACCGCAAAGTCATCCAGGTAGGCGGCACTGAAATCCTCCAGCCCAACCAACACCCTGTTGACCAACCTCTGAAAGGTGGCAGAGGCATTCTTCATCCCAAAGGGCATCACCCGGAACTGGTAGTGCCCATCCGGTGTGGAGAATGCTGACCTCTCCTTTTGTAGTGTAGCTCCTATTTCCCTAATAGGCTCTGCGCATTGGAATAATATACCCTATAGGTTTGACATAGGACTGAGGTCGGTATGTCCCTATCGAGTATATTAAACTTAATTACTTGTGCCAGCTAGCTCAGAGGACACTAGAAACTCCTTGACAAACAAGAAGGGAGTAGTTTCTGGCAGCCGCAAAACATGACAACTTTGTTTCCCTTTTAGAATCAGAACGTGTCCCAGAGTCGTGGAAACAATAGATAACTATTTCACTCAGCTCAATCGTGCATGCTTAGTTTTCCTCAAAGTTACACAGAAAGAATAGACGGGCGTTTCAATAAAAGGTTTATTGAACAGTCTTGTTTCTTGTGTAAGTAAAATGTGCTGTTACGATCACAAGACAGTATGCAAGATAAATAATGTACAGCGTGAGCAGTAGAAATAAATAATACTGCGCTAGCATGATCTTTAGTAGATATTCATTTATATAAATAACACAGACTAAAAATGCGAGTACTCATACGATGCGTTTCTAAGCTAGTTCTACCCCAATGTACCTAACCTAACCTAGGTGTAGGGAGAGGTATGAAGTAGGTGAAGTATTCCTTACTATGGTATACTAAGAGTATGTTAAGCCTAGTATGCCTAGTATGCCAAGAGTCCCTCTAGGTTTCTAGTCAGCTCCATACCTTAAGAATGAGAGAGGTGGGAATCTCTTGCCAGACTCGAACTCCAACACCCCGCAAGGGAAGTCAGATCACTGGAAGCTGGACTCTCTGCGTGCAGGGATGACAGCGTCTCTCAGTGCGTCAGGCCGGGAAACAGGCTCCTCTGAAGTCGAGGTCTCCTCTAGTTTACAAGGGCTAGGGAAGGTATATTTATACCTGAGAGGTACCTCAGAATGTTAGCATTGACGTGAATCGGACAGCGGAAGACGTCATGAATGAACCCCTAAGGTATAACGGTTCATGCATAATAGATGAGTCCTTGAAGAAATCAATAGTCCTGTGCTAGGGAAATTCCCGAAGCCTAAGGGTCTGTTCTTCAAGAACTCGTTGTGACGTTAGGGTGGACGGATGTCAGGAGACCATGCCTGTATTTGGAGTGCACAGTTTAATGCCTAAATAAGGACTGGGATTTTATGCCTATATCAGGGCAGGACGAATTGTGCCTATATAAGGACATGATACAGGAAAGCCTGTGTATGGTCACCCTAAGAGGAATACAACACCCACTCCACTTTCGTGTGTACGATAATACTAAAATGCTAAACATTTAAAATGCTAAACATTAAATGGAGTACCGCATATTGCTAAAAATATGTCTTAAAAGCATTTAAAAAGCATATTAAAAGCCTATTAAAATTGCAAAGGTACTGTACATTTTAAGCATTGCTTTTCCAGTTCAGGCATATATTTTGAAATTAAATGCAGTCTGAATGAAATAAGCAGTAATATTTACATGTGACAGAAAATGATCGATAAGTTGTTCAAAAATCAAAGTCATTTCATGTCATGAAAATTAATGAACTTTTGTAGACAAATAAGATGACAAAGTGTCTGAGGAAGTACCGCGAAGTCCGTACTATAAGGCTAGTTCTACTTCAAGCAGATTGAATTGCCATTTAGTTCGAAAAAATGGGAAAAAGTTCAATTTGGGAAGAGTTCCAAGTTTTGAAATATGAAGGCCAAATTGTTACTGCATCTCTGGAACACTGTGGGCCGAATCAGAGTCAGTGTACGGGTCTGGTGTAAACATGAGATCATCTATTTCTGTAGACAAAATATCGTCCACTGAAGTTGGTGTCAGTTGGAACACCTCGTGTAGTAGAATAATTGCACAGAGATGTGAAGCATCGCTTTCAGCATAGGATGCCGCAGCAATGTTCGCGTCCGTTGTTACCTGTGTGCCTGTAGATCCATCTCGTACCTCAGCAGCAGCTGGAAGCGTCTGTGAGATCTCAATGAATGCCGTCATCAGGATTGGTAGCCTCTGGGAACAACACAGAGCATGGGTCGCTATCAGGTCCAGCAGAGTATCGATATCCGTTGGCGTTGCTGATGGAAATGTTAGACAGGTGTCTAACACGCATTCTTCACCGCATAGCAGGCAGCGTAGAACAGGTAAGATGCAATCTTGCCAGATTGGTCTGAATGATAGGAACCACATGGTATTAAGTTCCCGTAGACGAGTCATGCCCAAAAGCTGTACTATTCGCTCACGGCACTTTCGTTCAAGGAGAGCTTTCTCCATTTCGCTCGGAGTGATGTCTGCGAATAGGCTGGCCATAGCGTAATAGCAGGAAGAGAAATAGAATTCCGGCAACAAGTGCTAGAATTAATGGTATGCCACCAAACACCGAATGTGCAAAGTTCGGGATGATTCCGAGGATTGCCTGGAAAGGTGCTAACAGGCCGGAGCAAATGCTCTTAAATACATGTACAATTCCGGTTGTATCAGACATGTTAAAGATACATCCTATCATTTCTATGAAATGTATAGGGCAGTTTGTACGTATTAAAGTCTGTATCTCATCCGAAGTCCTTGCTACTTGTAGATCATAGGTTTCTTTGGCCGAGGTCAAAGGCACTGTTTGCTGTAAAAGCATGGCTTTCATTCTGCTCAAAGTATCAAATCTTATAAAAGAGACGTTCAGCGAAGGCCATAGAGGCGACTCCCTGACTGTGTCTATTGGGGCAAACAATACTTGCATACAGCAAGTGACCCTGGAGTTGACCGTTACTAGATATGGGATGCCTGGCAACATGCCGCAGCAACTCTGATCATTCAACATGAGGTAACTCCCATTAGAAAGTTGTCCAAATGTTGGATTAATCACAGCAGCTGGTGTACCGTGCTGATGGCAAGACAAATTTGCCATAGAACCATTGCAAGCCCCGTGTAAAGAAATGTCCTGACATATAAGTGAACCGCTCAGCTGCACTTTTACAGTGTGTACCGCTCAAAAACACTTCACGATCCCCACTCCAACATCTATATGTATACGGTAAATCCCAAGATGTCTTAATGTATTCCTTACCCAACCTTTCAAATTTGCCTGCTTGCATTTGTCTGAGGCAATACTGAAACTGAAAAGTAGTCACAGGTAATGTGATTTTGCCATGAATGAGCCATTCTGTAGCTGGTTTTTCTGCCACTGTGAATGGTAACTTTTCCAGTTTTTCAATGCTCAGCACTGTATACTTTGCTCCTCTTTGTGCCAGTTCGATCTGTTTATCAGTTAGATTGTATTCTGCAAACAGAGCTGACGTGTTGATGAAACGCCAAGGCACATAGCCCGCACGCAAAGATTGCAGCGTCCAGCTTAATAACACAATAGAACGTAATTGAGATTGGCCTTGCTGTAACATCACCAAATCTTGTTCTAGTATGTCGATAGCAGAGGATACAATGCCATCCAATGAATATATTCTGGAGGACAAAGTTGTTAACCCATTGTCGACCATAGTGAGTGTTTTCTCTAAATTAATACGATCAAGTTCACGTATTCGTTCTGCGGCCTCCATCTGTGATACTTTCCATGCTTCATTATAGGCAGCATAAATGCCGGCATATATGAAACGTTTTGACGCGGTTTTCTTGGTCCAAGCAAGAATTCCCTATGGTCTGCGTCTTCTTTAAGTAAGGATAAGTGTTGTTTCACATCCTGTAGTGTAGATTTCTGCAGCCAATCGAGGCATAATTTTCCTACACTGTATGTTGTTACTACCCCCGGATGCTGTCTTTGGACGTATCTTGGGTCTGGCCTGTGGATAGTAAAGCCCTGAGTTTTATCCAGGAATCTTTCCTGACAGTTGTTCGTGTCTGTGGGCCAGATCAACCATTTTCTCCAATAAGGATTAGATCTGTTGAGTTGTAGTATTTGGTCAACTGTAACCGCTGCTTGTGTATTGTTATCACTTGCAGGTGTTGGTACAGAAGGTGTTTTCATCTCTTTGATCTTGGCAAGTCCAAGACAAAATGTTTGTTGGACAGTTTCATTCAAAAACATTATTTGTTCAGGGATGATACAGGCTCTAAATAAAGCTTCTATCCCCTGCACTTGCCAATCTTTAGTACCCCAGACAGTTTTTGTGTCTACTGTGTCTTTCCATAAGTTGAAACCCTGTCTAGACAGTTGGGCAATAAATTTTGCAGAGTAAATCTGTTTCGTACTAGTTAACATAATTTTCAGTCCTGTTTTGTTTACATTTTTGTAGTAAAACGTTTCTGGATCAGATGTAGTGTAACCTGAAAAATATGGAAACTTGTTAGCAAATGTTTTTGAACTACCTTTTGGTGGTGTAGGACAATGCTCCCATTGGTTAAACATAAACACATTTCTTGGGTATGCAGATTTATGCAAATAATGATGACCATAGTGGTTATAGCAATACAGCTGTTCATAGTCTGATGAACCCTCTAAATATTCATTTTTAGAAAATGCAGCAGATTTTTCTAGGTCAAACATTATGTCATTAACAGTCTCAAAGTCCCAATCATCAGAGTAGGTACTGGACGAAATTAGATCACTTAAGTGAAATTTTAAACAAATGTGGAATGTTCAATTGTTCCGTCGGGCCAAAGATATCAAAATCAGTTTTGTCCCACACTATACCATCCTGTATAGGAACGGCTGTGATGTTCACTGTTGACAAGTCTCTTGCTTCACGATGGGAAGATTTATGAGGTTTCAAAAGCACGTTCACATCTTTTCCTTCAATGTTCACATGGATGTATCTGCCACTTATAAGCACGCTCACAGTTGTAACCAAAGCTAGCCAGAGCAGGAAAACAAATATTCCAGATATAATCCAGAGTTCAATCCATGGAGAAACCAAATAAGTCGTTTTCAGAAAGTGAAGAAAGTCTTGTACTTGCTGCTTGAGTTTGAATGATGCTGGCGTCGTTTCAGGTTCACTTGGATCTTCTGAGAACGTATCAAAGTTAATGAAATAGCCAGAAGCAGTTCTGTCAATTATTGGAATTGCATCAGGATTTGTAGAAATCGCTGGAACGAGTTGATCACGTGCTACATTGGTGTAGACAGGTGTATTTGGACGAACTGTTACTTGGTTTTCAAGAGGGATGTGTTCCATGGCATTGTTGCTTAGTCCTTCATCTGTTACAGCCGAATTCCCAATTGTTATCAGTCTTTCAGTCTGAACCTCTTGGATAGTAGCGAGAGGAGTGTGTCTGCTACTAGGTCGGAGTCCACGAGGCCTACTACTTAGTATTGGCCACATACTGTGGTTTGATGAGGTCGATGGACACAAATCTTTTCTCCTTTCTTCCAGCAAGGGGCGGCAGAAGTACTGTTCTTGTTCCTTGAACTGCTAGGACAAGTACTGGTTGTCTGTAAGAAGGTCCAAATTCCTTCTTGTCCGCAATCCTTTCTCTGACTAGATCCCCAACTTTTGGAATCCAGACAGGCCTTGCTGGGACCGCCGGTTTTTCCCCAGTGGTGGTTGGCTGCAGGACTACGTTGCTTTGTTTCGATCTTAGTTCATTGAGTTCCTGTAAAACAGCCAAACGATCTTTGATATCAAATGGTTTATTTTCCACCACTGTGCCTACGTGATCGAGGTCTAGTATCCACATTCTTGTCCCAAATAGGACCTCATATGGAGTGACCCCCCCTAGAGAACTTCTTGGCAGATTGTTTAATGAGCGTTGGACCCCATAAAGATGTTTGACCCACCCATCACCCGAACCTAATACCCTAGCTGTTATAGACTGCTTTATGTCCCGGTTTTTCCTTTCCACAACCAAATTTCCCTCAGGATGGAATGGAGAGGAGTACCGCAATGCAACGCCCAGACTGGCCATGGCTTCTTTGTAAGCCCGAGAGCTAAACGCAGGGCCCTGGTCAGAATGTAGCGTGCCTTTTGCGTATGTGCCGATAAAGACTCGCAAATCTTTTATAACAGTTCGAGCGTCAGCCGAGCGCTGAGGCCATATCCATAGGAACCTAGAGCATGAATCCACTGCAACCATGATATATTTATAGTTACCGTCCCTTTGCAGGGGACCGCAGTGGTCCAGGTAAACACAAGCTAATGGTTTGTCTGAAATTAACAGGGGTGTCTGCGCAGGGCGTTTCACTGTGGAGACTTTCATCTGTTGGCATATATCACATTCTAAAACATAGTTCTTCATTTGTTTCCGAATGCCAGGCCACCAATATCTTTGCTTGAGTAAAGATACTGTTGCAGAAACACCTGCATGGGCAGAAGCTATCCCTTCGTGTGCTGCTAGGATTAGTCCTAATCTACGCTCCTTGTTTGGAATTACCCTATCCCCCACTCCAGGGATTCGAGCAAAAGGAACGTTGTTCGCATCAATTACATAAGAGTACTTGAGTGGAAACTTTTTTGGTAATGCTGCACTGCTGCCCTTGCTTGAAGCATTGACAGCCAACATTATCTCACCGTCTATTTTCGTTTTTGAACGAGTGATCGCAGCTACGGAAGCCGTCTGAACAGCCCCCTTTGCGGCTTCGTCAGCCAATGAATTCCCTGCAATGTGAACGCCATCACGTTGATGACTCAGTGTGTGGATCACGTGAGCCTTTGGTAGTTCGTTTTTCAACTGAACTACATGTTCCCAAAGCATTTTGTGCTTTATTGTGCCACCTTTCGCATCTTTGAACCCATTTTCAAGCCAGTTTTGTATATATTCATTATACGACTGTACACAGTAGAAAGAATCGCACACTATTAGTGTGGGGAATTCTCGATCTGTACTTTCAAGTGCCAGTTTGAATGCTTGTAGTTCAGCTCGCTGAGCTGTACAATCTCCTAGAGACTGGGTTTTTGTGACCATAGGTCTGAAGATGCCATCTCGCATGCGACCTTTAACGATTGCACACGCTGCACTGTAAGCTTGCTTACTCCCTGTTGCGGGTTGTGCGGATCCGTCAGTGTAAATTATAAATTCGTACTGATCGAGAGGCAGAATTTCAGTGGGCAGAGGACATTCTTGTTCATATTGCAGGAATGCTTGTGTTTTTAAATCTGGATCAAAAACATATTCAACATCTGTTGCAGCAAGAGAATTAACCCATTGTATCCATCTTGGATGTAATGCTTTAGCATTTGGAATGCTTGCTTTTGTGACCGCTTCTAAAGCTGGTACTGGGGTTACGACAATAATGCGTTTCCCTTGTGCTAGGGCTCTTTCTTTTGCTACAGCGGTTTGAACTGCTGTCAGAATTTTTTCAGTTGAAGTGAAGCGCATTTCTGCTTGTGTATACAAATGAGATTTGTATGCTATTGGTATTTTTTCACCCTCGTTAAATGTTAAGTAGGTGAATCCGCATTGACCCGAAATTATTCGGATCACCAGGTTGCGTTGACTTACGCGTGTTTGTAAGTGATTTGTTGCTAACATGTTAGCCTGGAGTGAACGCAAGATTTCTGTGTGTTCCTGTGTCCAGTTTTTGATTGAAAAATCAGGTTTGATTAATGCGTAGAGAGGTTTAACCCTTTCTGCGTAATTTAGAATGTATGTTCTTCCAAAATTAAGGAAACCCAGGATGAATTGTAAGTTTTTTAGCGTTTTTGGAGGTTGGAGCAGCGCACACTTCTCTAGGAAGTTAGCTGCCAAGCTCTTGCCTTCACTTGAAAGCTCATATCCTAGAAATAGGACATTGAGATGGGCAATTCGGGACTTTTTAAAGTTGAACTTGTAGCCCTCAGAGGCGAAGCCCAGTATAATGGTGCTCACCCTGTTCAAGTGTTTGTCCAGGTCATCGTCTGTCAGATAGATGTCATCGACATAGGACAATGCCTCATTGTCATAAATTTGTAGTAACTCCGTTACCCTCGCTGAGAATAACCCTGGGCTGTTCTTGAACCCTTGTGGGAGTCAACAAAATTGACGCTGGGTCCCCATTATGGAGAAAGCTGTTAAGTACCTGCTTTCAGGTGCTATGTTTTGACAAAAGAAACCATTTGAGATATCTAATGTGGTTTTATATTTTTTACGCACAATGTTATTCATTAATGCTGTGCTATGTGCATTTTGCACTGCAAATGTTTTAGAACAAGTGTTTAAGTGTCTGTAATCCAAAACTAGACGATATGTGTTGTCTGGTTTGGAGACAGGAAACAAAGGATTGTTCATTGAGGAGGTGCATGTTTCAATCACCCTTGGTATTCAAGTTGATCTAAGATCTCCCTGACCTGTTTTTTAGCTTCTTGCTTTATTGGGTTCTGCCTCTGTGCAGTTGGTTCATGTTTCAGATGTATTTTATGGTGAGGTGAGTCCTCACGCCATCCTACATGATTTTTATATAATGCTGGGGCCTGGGCCACTGCCCATTTCCTGGCATATGTATATTTTAGGTGAATTAGAATATGGTTGGAGAAGGCAGGCATAATAATGTCCTCGCCGTGTGGGCACTCCCTGACAAATTGTGGTGGCCAGTCTTTTTCTGCTAGAAGTATGTCATAGCCCCTTGATAGTCTTTCCCAAAAAAGTGCTTTCACCTGTCTGGTTATGTCTCCCTCCATCCGGAGTGTTATTTCATATAACTTTTGTGGAGTACTAACCCTGGTGTCTACAGTCTCAACTGTAATGTACTCATTCAAGTCCACTAGATCCAGAAGTTCCTTCAGGTTCTGGCGAGCTATTGTGACTTCTGCTGCACTGTCCAGGATTGTCTGAGCCCATTCTCCGTTCTTGAGTTGTGTTCTCAGTATTCTCGGCATGTCTGATCTTTAGACCTGCTACTTTCTTTTTGGAGAATTGAGGTTTTGCTTTATTTTTTGGAGCGTGTTTTTCTTCCTTGGATTTCACGCGTTGTTCTCTATGTTCTGACCGTCCTCTTCTTTCCGAAGTCTGTGACGAGATCTGAAAGGGACGAGAGGAACGTGTATCAGTATCTTGATACCTGTCAGGTTTTCTCAAATTATCCCTATTCCTGAGGTTATACCTCCTTTCAGAGGGCTCCTTTTGAGGAGACCTACCTCGGGATTGAGAACGTTTCTCGTTTGAATTTTGTTTAGTAGTTTCCCACTTCTTTTTAGAAGATGTAGGAGTTTGTTTAATAGAGTCCTTCTCAGGACTTTCAGATAGTTTCGGCTTCACTGGTCTTCCACCCAAACTATCTCTGCCTAATTCTGCATAAGATTGTTCTATAATTCTGGGTAGCTCAGTTTGATGTTCTGTAACATCAAATTCCCTTAATTTTGGCGGATCGCCACTGCTGCTGCCTCCCCTTTAATATTAGATAATATTATTGTTGAGACCTGGTCGAAATTTTTCAGTAATTTCATACCTAAATTTAGAGCAGGCTCTGCCCCGTATTCGTTTTGAATTTGTTTGAGAACATCAGGTATTACCGCAATTGACGGAATGCCATGTGTTTTAGTATAGATGGCAGCAAAGACTGAGCCCCAAGTGGTGCAGTCTTTCAGTTGTGGTGTGATCCCCATCGGTAAACAGATGGTTAGGATTCTGTGTTTCTCATACGGGCTAGTATTTGGAAATACTGCTTCGATTTGAGTAATTTTTTGAGCTATCCAGAATGGAATTTGCTCACGTTTTGTGGGAATTTTACCCATGACTGCGTATAGAGTCTGTGGTGTAATTTTTAGTGTATTCCCCTGTTGGGGAGTTTGATTTGGAAGTTTCAATGGTGGTTGGACTGTGAAAGTCCGCATGACATATTGGACTAGTTGTCTGTAGATTTTTATTAACTCTGTAAGTTGAGTTAGTAGTTCCTCATCTGACATTATATCAAGTTCAGGATGAGGTGTGTAGCCGGCTAGAATCGGCCATGTTGCTCCTGGTCTACCTAGTGGACCGAGCCTGGTAATGTTTCTGTGATGTTTTAGGGCGCCTTTAAACCAGAGCTGATGCTCCTGGTATGTTAATGGAATTTCTATATCCTCGAAAGGAATGTGTTCCTCTGGTGGATCATCTTCTTTGTAGAAGTGAAACAGTTTTGTAACTGGATTGGATTCAGGAAATATTACCCATGAATAGAATACCTCTGTCTGAAAAGATTCGTGTGCCTCTATCACGAAAACTGCTCTACCGCCTCTTGGTGGTAGGCCATGTTTTATGAGTTTTAGAGTGATGGCTCTTCTTAAGTTTGGATGGATGTCTATAACAGCCTCCTCGGTTTCATTTAAACCGGTAATGTTAAAAGCTGCTGCTTGGGCTGGATTTGCCGTAGCACCAGTGTCATTGTCGGAGTCAGGCATTTTGTTGTTTGAAAAATGTAGAACAAGTTTCAAGGAAACAAAGATAAGGTGCACAATATTTTGGAACACTGTATCCTTCAACGTTGAGCAAACCAAACAGGTAATATATAGGGTACTTCCCTATGTAGCCGTGGCGGATACTTAACCCTGCCCACTCCAGACGTCTTTTGGAGTATATGGGTGGGGTCTCTGAGAGAAAAGCACGGCTGAGTTACTCAGTATCTAGCGTTAAATTACCGCCTTACCAAACGTTGGGCACCATGTAGTGTAGCTCCTATTTCCCTAATAGGCTCTGCGCATTGGAATAATATACCCTATAGGTTTGACATAGGACTGAGGTCGGTATGTCCCTATCGAGTATATTAAACTTAATTACTTGTGCCAGCTAGCTCAGAGGCCACTAGAAACTTCTTGACAAACAAGAAGGGAGTAGTTTCTGGCAGCCGCAAAACATGACAACTTTGTTTCCCTTTTAGAATCAGAACGTGTCCCAGAGTCGTGGAAACAATAGATAACTATTTCACTCAGCTCAATCGTGCATGCTTAGTTTTCCCAAAGTTACACAGAAAGAATAGATGGGCGTTTCAGTAAAAGGTTTATTGAACAGTCTTGTTTCTCGTGTAAGTAAAATGTGCTGTTACGATCACAAGACAGTATGCAAGATAAATAATGTACAGCGTAAGCAGTAGAAATAAATAATACTGCGCTAGCATGATCTTTAGTAGATATTCATTTACATAAATAACATAGACTAAAAATGCGAGTACTCATACAATGCGTTTCTAAGCTAGTTCTACCCCAATGTGCCTAACCTAACCTAGGTGTAGGGAGAGGTATGAAGTAGGTGGAGTATTCCTTACTATGGTATACTAAGAGTATGTTAAGCCTAGTATGCCTAGTATGCCAAGAGTCCCTCTAGGTTTCTAGTCAGCTCCATACCTTAAGAATGAGAGAGGTGGGAATCTCTTGCCAGACTCGAACTCCAACACCCCGCAAGGGAAGTCAGATCACTGGAAGCTGGACTCTCTGCGTGCAGGGATGACAGCGTCTTCTCAGTGCGTCAGGCCGGGAAACGGGCTCCTCTGAAGTCGAGGTCTCCTCTAGTTTACAAGGGCTAGGGAAGGTATATTTATACCTGAGAAGTACCTCAGAATGTTAGCATTGACGTGAATCGGACAGCGGAAGACGTCATGAATGAACCCCTAAGGTATAACGGTTCATGCATAATAGATGAGTCCTTGAAGAAATCAATAGTCCTGTGCTAGGGAAATTCCCGAAGCCTAAGGGTCTGTTCTTCAAGAACTCGTTGTGACATTAGGGTGGACGGATGTCAGAGACCATGCCTGTATTTGGAGTGCACGGTTTAATGCCTAAATAAGGACTGGGATTTTATGCCTATATAAGGGCAGGGCGAATTGTGCCTATATAAGGAATGATACAGGAAAGCCCGTGTATGGACACCCTAAGAGGAATACAACACTTTGCCCCATCAGTCAAGGTGATCTGCCAATACCCAGACGTCAAATCAAACGTGCTGAGGTACCGTGCAGCCCGTAGCTGATCTATGAGCTCATCAGCTCTGGGGATGGGGTGCGCCTCAGTCTTTGTGACTGAATTGAGACCTCGGTAGTCCACGCAGAACTGAAGTTCTGGGGTGGCACCAGGCGTGGCAGCTTTTGGTACCAGGACCACTGGGCTGGCCCAAGGGCTGCTAGAGGACTCAATCACCCCTAAAGCAAACATTTTGGAAACCTCCTCCTTAATGCATGCCCTAACCAGGTCAGTCACTCGGTAAGCCTTGTGCTTAACAGGAGGACTGTCCCCAGTGTCCACTTCATGGACACACCAATCAGTGACACTAGGCACCAGGGAGAACAGATCACTGAATTGTCCCAACAGTTGGCGACAATCACTCTGCTGCTCAGGGGTCAGTGTGATGGAGAGGACCACACCCTCCACTGACCCATCTTGCTCCTTTGCACACAGGAGGTCAGGAAGAGGCTCACTCTCCTCCTCCATCCCAGCATCTGTGGCCAGGAGCATGCCCACTTCGGACCTCTCAAGTGGGGCTTCAGGCGGTTGACATGCAGGACCCGCAAGGGGTTCCGGGGAGACCGCAAGTCCACCAAGTAGGTAACAGGACTCTTGCGCTCCACCACCTCAAAGGGTCCGGTCCACATATCTTGGAGCACACAGGGCTCCACCGGAGCCATGACCCAAACCTTTTGACCAGGCTGAAACTCAATCAGAGTGGCATTCTGATCGTGCCAATGTTTCATCTCTTCCTGGCTGGCTTCCAGATTCGCCTCAGCAAGCTTTCTGAAATGCTGAGTCTGGTTCCTGAAGGCCAGCATGTAGCTAAACACATCCTGGGGAGGTTTCCTGGGAGATTGCTCCCAGCCTTCCTTGACCAGACTCAGAGGCCCTCTTACCGGGTGACCATAGAGTAGTTCAAAGGGGCTGAACCCTAGGGACTTCTGTGGCACCTCACGGTAAGCAAACAACAGGCATGGCGAGAGGACGTCCCACTTACGCCTCATGGACTCTTCTAGGCCCATAATCATGCCTTTGAGGGTCAGGTTGAATCTCTCAATCAGCCCATTACCTTGGGGGTGGTAAGGGGTGGTAAACTTATAAGTTACCCCACACTCCTCCCACAGAGACTTCATATATTTGGAAATGAAGTTAGTACCCCTATCGGACACCACCTCTCTGGGGAACCCCACACGGGAGAAAATCCCCATCAGTGCATGTCCCACCACGGGGGCCATCACTGTCCGGAGCGGGATGGCTTCAGGGTACCGGGTGGCATGGTCCACCAAGACCAGGATGAACCTGTTGCCCATGGCTGTCTTGGGTTCCAGAGGCCCCACAATGTCAATGCCCACTCGCTCGAATGGGGTACTGACAACTGGAAAGGACTGGAGTGGGGCTTTGATCTTCCCCCCACTCTTCCCACTTGCCTGGCAAGTTTCACATGTCCTGCAGTGAGCATCTGAGCTCCTGCGCATCTGGGGCCAATAAAAGTGGGTGACCAGCCTCTCGAAGGTCTTGGTCTGCCCCAGATGTCCTGCCAATGGCACATCATGAGCCAACCCCAGTAGGAAGGCTCTGAAGCACTGGGGTACCACCAGCACACGGGCTGACCCAGGCTCAGCAACCTTAGGCTCGCTGTAAAGGAGGTCATTCTCCCAATAGATCAGATGTGACCCTGACTGATCACCTGCTGCCTGGGCTGCAGCCTGTTGCTGCGGCCCCTCAAGAGAAGGGCACGTTCTCTGCTGTTCACCAAATTCCTCCCTGGTGGGCCCTCCTTCCTGCTGCCAATAGGTCAGCCCAGGCAGGTCCTCCAGTTCGGCTACTTGTTCCCCGGTAGGCTCCAGGGCATCCCCCTCAAGGTCTGCTCCCTCCTGGGCCGTGAGAACTATGGAGGCCGGTTTCCCGCGCCCCCAACCCCTTCTCTTTAAGGCAGGGGCCTGGGCCATACTTTCAGGCTCCAGGTCCTTCTGAACGTCCTTACTGGCTGCCATGGACCAAGTAGTCATGCACGCCCACTCAGGCAGACCCAACATTTCCAAGTGAGATTTCCTCTCCACCGTAGCCCACGGGGAGTTCTCTAAATCGTTGCCCAACAGACAGTCTACCGGCATGGCTGGCCTCACAGCTACTTGAAGAGTTCCTGAGACCCCCCCCCACTGAAAGGGAACTTGAGCCACCTCACACTGGCTCTCAGAGTTGTCTGCTGACACTACTGGGCAGAATGCATGGGGGACAACCTGCTCTGGGGACACCAACCGGGAGCTGACAGCAGTCACCACTTGCTCCGGTGTCCCTCAGAGCCTCCACCCTATGGCCATTGATGGTCACCCACTGCCTGTACTTCTTAGTGTTATCAGGCAGCGTGGGGTTAGGGACCTTCTCAAAGTCTCCTAGCGAGACAAGGGTCAATTCTACGGGATCCCACCCACCTGGGGCACCCATCTCCTCCCCTCCCAGGGCTACACTAGCAAGCTGGTGGGGTGGTGCACGGGGTGGTGCGTTGAGGTCCCTCTGGGGACACTGGGGATCATAATACCGGTGGCCCACTTGACCACATTTGAAACAAGTAAGGGGCCCCCTATGAACAGGCCTACCTGTCTGGGGCACTGGCTTCTTCTCAGGGGGAGACTGGGACACCACTCCTGGGTTCCCTTGGGAATTACTTTGGGGCCCTCTCTGGAACTCCCTCTGTTTACCCCTGTCCCCCCCACTTCTCCGCTGGGGACCCTGCCCACCTTTGGCGAAGTCTCCCACCTGACCCTTGCGAACCCGGGTGCTCACCCAGCGGTCCGCCTCCTCAGCAAGCTTCCTAGCGTTAGTGAGCTTGCTATCAACAAGGTGCTGGCGTAGCTCTGGAAAACAGTTACTAGCTAAATGCTCCCACGCAAACAAATCATACAGTTGTTCAAAAGTTTCCACCTTGCTAACTTTTACCCAGCGATCCATTGCTCTACAAAAAAAAGACACATATTCAACCCAAGTGGTACCCTCTAACTTCTTACAGGTTCTAAATCTCTGCCTGTACATTTCTGGGGTCAAACCATATCGTGTCATCAAGGCCTCTTTCATGTGGGCATACACCATCCTGCTCTCTTCAGGCAGATCCAACAGGGTATCCCTCCCATCACTCACAAAGCGTCCCCACAACCCCGCTCCCCAATCCTTCTCAGGGACCCGGTGGGACACCATGGCTATCTTGTAGGCGGCAAACCATTGCCCAATATCCTCACTCTTATGGAAATCCTTGATGACATCCTTGGGTATATAAACTCTACCCTCGGTAGGTACTAAAGGTATGCTGCCACCAGAGGGGGAGATCTCTAAACTCTTAGCCTTGATCTCCAGTTCTCTCAATATTCTCTCATGCTCCAGTTTCATTTTCTCAAGTTCAAATGTCAACCTGTTATTCTCAATATCCAACTTTTTACTCTCTAGGTCCTTCTGACCTTCTAATTTGGCCATCTCCAAACTATGCCTCCTATCTCTCTCCCTGTCCTCCATCTCTTCTAGAGACAGGCCCTTTGAGGACACGCTAGTACCTGGACTGGAAAGTGCTTTACCTCCCACTAAATCCACTTCATCATTTTGCTGCCCTCCGGCATTGTTTCCCCATCCCCAGGCTCTCCCCCATGCCCGGGGGACCCCTCGCCTCCCACCAGGCCTTGAGCGCCTTCTGATACTCCTCCTTCCTAGAGAGACCTGCAATAGGGACGGTGAATTGCTTGCAAAAAGACTTTAGCTGTTTGGCAGTGTAGGTTTCTAACCTGTCTTCCTCAAAGGTGAGATCCTCCAAAGCATTGGATGCTGGCTTACCCATTGTAGACATAACTGGCAATTACGATAAAAAAATAGAACGAGATCAACAACGGATGTGGTTGCGTTCAGGTCTGCACTCACTAGTGGTGTACACCAGTTATTGTATGTGGATCACAAATGCAAGTCCTGATCCCACCGCTGCCACCAATGTTAGAAATGTGAGTCTCTAGTTGGCAGTGGCTGGCCAATGTCCAAGTAGGGACCCTTCTTCCTAAGTCAGAGTGAGGGGGCTACACCCTTTGATAACCCCTGCTCAACCCTGTGGTAACATAGCACGAGCAGACAGGCCTATCTCAGAGGCAGTGTGTGAAGCATTTATGACCATACACAATAACGCAGTGACAACACCACAAAGGGACACCACACAAGTAGCTACAGAAAAATAGGTATCTTTATATAAGCTTAACAAAAGGCTCAAATACGATCAAAAATTCACAATGCACGTAAATATAAGTTCACTACGAAAGGCAATTAAAAGCACTCAAAAGCGTGTGAAACGAACTTAGTTCGAGGCCGGAGTCTCACGCGACCCGGTGATGCACAATGTACCTGAGGTTTAAAGGGGCACGGCATGCAGCTTCGGGAGGAAGCCGCGAAGATGACAGGCGGACTCGCAGCGGCCGCAGCTCCCAGCTGCAGCGGTCCGTGGCGTGCACTCACGAGGCTCCTGAGGCGGTGATAAAAAGGCGGGCTCTCCACGGCAGCAGCTCCTCAGCCGCAGCGGCCCACAATAGCGATAGCGCTGATCCTCGTAGCATAGACAAATGCGGGCTCTCAGCGGCAACAGCTCCTCAGCTGCGGCGGCCCACAATAGCGATAGCGATGATTCTCGTAGCACAGACAAATGCGGACTCTCAGTGGCAACAGCTCCTCAGCTGCAGCGGCCCACAATAGCGATAGCGATGATCCTCGTAGCACAGACAAATGCGGGCTCTCAGCGGCAACAGCTCCTCAGCTGCAGCGGCCCACAATAGCGATAGCGATGATTCTCGTAGCACAGACAAATGCGGGCTCTCAGCGGCAACAGCTCCTCAGCTGCAGCGGCCCACAATAGCGATGATTCTCGTAGCACAGACAAATGCGGGATCTCAGCGGCAACAGCCCCTCAGCTGCGGCGGCCCACAATAGCGATAGCGGTGATTCTCGTAGCACAGACAGATGCGGGCTCTCAGCGGCAACAGTTCCTCAGCTGCAGCGGCCCACAACAGCGATAGCGATGATTCTCGTAACACAGACAAATGTGGGCTCTCAGCGGCAACAGCTCCTCAGCTGCAGCAGCCCACAATAGCGATAGCGATGATTCTCAGCCCGCGTTCCCCGCAGTAGACCCAGAGGCTCTGGAATTCTCGACAGAGGCCTCACCTGCGAGTAGAACCCCTCTCAATAGGAATTCAGAAGGCGGATGGGTGAAGTCTAATGTCCCTGAGACTTCAGCAGGAGTCAAGCTCAAATCAGGCCCTTGGGTAGTTGCTTCAGCAAGATGGATGAAAGTTTCAAAGTCCTTTCCCTCTCGTTAAACGGACAGAGGTTCGTCTTCACATCCAGAAGTAACACACTCCGTAGGGGTTTCGGCGCAGATATTTATACCCCCCAGGTCTTTGTTCTCAAAAGTCACAAGTCACTGAACCCAGCCAGAACGAGTTCGGTGTGGTGCTGGAGCACTTTATTTACGAGGCGGCATCCTGCCTTTGAGGAAGAGGGGGTCTGCCATCAGACGCACAGTGGGGGCTGGAGCCATCATTCACCTTGCCAGGCCCTGCTCAGACCAAAGGGTCACCCCTCCCCATACTCCAGCTGCAGATTCCGCTCTTCACCCCAGGTCGGCTCAGCCTGCCATGTCCCTCCAAGACCAGACATCCAATGCACATAACAGCAGAGCACACGGGGCGACTTAGACAAGAAAATACCTACTTCCTAGAAGTGGTATTTTCAAACACAGAATATCAAAATAATCCTCACTAAAACATGTATTTTAATATTCTGAGCTCAGGCATACTAAATTCGACTTTCCAAACGTGTTCCTTGGGTCAGCTAGGATTATAGGATGTAATAATCAAAACTGCCCATTGTGGCCTAAGGGAACACATAGCCTTGCAATAGTGAAAAAATAAATGGAGTGTAATTCACTATCAGGACATGCCACACAGAACAAGGCAGGTCCTACCTTTTACATACAACGCACCCTGCCATAGGGATGACTTACATGATGCCAAGGGAAGGTTGAGGGACTGGGAAGTGGGTTCACTTTACAGTCAAAGAATGGCAGTTCTGGACTGCGCACAGACTCTGCGATGGCAGGTCTGAGACACACTTTACGCGCTGCTTAGGTGGGGGGCGCAATCAGCGCTGCAGGCCCACCCGCAGCATTCGGTCTACCAGCCCTGGGCACGCACGGTGCACTATACGAGGGACTAACAGGTAAATCAAATGAGGCAATTATGGGAATACCAATTCATCCAGTCAATTTACAATAGGGAGCATTCGCGCTGTAGCACTGAATGGCAGTGGCACAGCGCCCAGAACATCTAACACCAGCAAACACAGAGGAGACAAAAAGCGAAAGATGGAAGGGAGACCCACGCCAATGGTGCCAGGTCTAACACATACCAAACCAACAGACAAGAACAATGCCCTACACTACACCAGCCATCATCCACAAAATCTAAAAGACAATTTACCATATGGCCAATTTTTGCGCATAAGGCGCAATTGCACAAGAAAGGAGGATTTTGAACTCCATGCAGAAGCTTTGACCTTCAAGTTACGAGAGAGAGGATACCCTAAAAAACTTTTGAGGCACTCGATGAAACGAGCCTGGTACACCCCCCGTGAACATCTACTAGTCAAGAAGCAGAAGCCACCATTGGACCGCCTAGTTTGCGTACCCACCTTTGGACCTTATACTAACCCTTTGAAAAAGATCATCAAAAGCAATTGGCATCTGATTGAAGGTTCTATAAAAAACATAGGACAACCGTTATTTGCCCTCAAAAAGAACCGCAGTATAGGCCAACAAATTGTGCGGGCAATTGACTCAGGAAGCAAGCGCACAGACAACCTTCGCTCCATGCTGAATCTGAATCCTATACAAGGACACCACAAATGTGGGAATTGCTCCGTTTGCAATATGACAATCAAAGGCAATAACTTCTCAGATGGCCATACGAACTGGCAACATAATGAATTTACTAATTGCAAGACACGGAACGTAGTTTACGCAATACAATGCCCATGCCCTAAGCTTTGCATAGGTGAAACCACTCAAGAGGCCAAACAAAGAATTGTACACCACCGATCACGCATCAAAAACAAAGCATTGACTGCGCCCATGGTGAGCCACTTTGTTGAAAAGGCTCATACTGACAGAGATTTCAAATGGACCATACTCTGTTCGATTTCACCTAACCCTCGAGGAGGAGACACTGAAAGGTTGTTATTACAAAAAGAAGCGTACCTTATTTTAAAATTTGACACAGTGCACACAGGGCTCAATGAGATGTCTGAAGTAGCAAGGCTGTAGCCAAAATCAAAAGTTAGATGCCCCTGACATACATTTGCGCTTCACTCACTGCGCGCTAGCTCAGGGGCATGAGTGTAAGGGAAATTAAGCATCTGTATTTTCCCCAATATGCGCTCTAACTGAAGTGACATAACAATTGGTGACATTAATCTGCACTACCAAGAGCCGCCATTGACGCAGGCAAGTCGTTATTTATTACAAAATAAATAGGGACGCTTCTTTCCAAATTAAACATATCACTCATGTACAACATTATTCTTTGACAGGCCTCACCGCCATATCCAGTGCCAGAAATATCTGTAACACTAGGAACATCCCCCTTTTTCCACAACAAAAGGTATTTATGTGCTTAACTTGACAATGGAGAATTAATACACCTCCATTCAGGTTAAAGGTGTAAATAACATACACCTTGTCTCTTTTTTAACAGACTTCACCACGTCCAAGTCCTGATGAAAACCCCTGACTGTTGATGGGGTTGGAAACGCGTTGACAACAGCGTCTGGGAAAAAGCTAACTTTGTTGGCTCACGGAGAAGGCTTAATTCATTCCCTCCCTAAGCTACCTTTAACTTGATTCATGAGACCCCCAGAGCTGCGCATATATGCAGGAGATTGAATAGTGGTTTGCAAGTTTTGACTTGCTACTCCGCCTTATTGCTAAATTTGATTTATGGACTGGTGCTTTGATTACCTGTTTGTGTTTCTGTAATTGCACATAAAATCACTGATGTATTATACACATTTGTAAAGATTGTATATATATGTGTTAAATGTTCGTGTATTTCATATGTTTATGTTGCCCTTAATGTTTGACATGAATTGAATGTCATTGAATACTTGGAATAATCCCAAAAATTGTGAAATAAATCACATGAGCCTATGAATTGATTCCACTGGCTCTGCTTTTGAATAAGTTCTAACAGTAGCTACTGGATACTTTTGAGTATATAATTATTGGTGGTCCGATCCAGTTAGCTTAGGACCCAAGCCTTCCTTAGTTTCTACTAATAGAAAGTGGGCATTTCTCTGCTCTAAACTCTTTGTCTGCCTTGGTGCTTGGCTCCAGTCCTCACTGGAGGTTGGGGAACACATCTGGGCATTCCTCAACACAGTTATAAAACACTGGGCGTGCAACTGGAACAACAGACCTCTAACATTTGCAAGCCAGCTGGAGAGATTGTAGGAAGAGGTTTTGACACATGGCCTCTGGAGCCAGATCATGGCCCCACTAAAGATAAAGATCTACATTCCACGACTTCATGGTAGACAGGACTGAAATTTAGGGGAGACATCTGTGGTTCAAAGAGAGACCCTTTGGACCACCCCAACTTTGAAGGCACACTCCAGTATAACTACTGATGCCAGACTTGAGCACAGGGTGACATATGCTTATGGGGACGTAGGACCAGAGAACCTGGACTACGTGGTGCACATTGCTAGTGGACTCTGTCGTGTGCAAGGAGGATTACTGCCATTGAAAAGGACCACATACCCTTCCTGAATAGTGGCTGGCCTGGACCTACACCTTGCTGCTGTGTGGCACCCAGAAGTGTGCTCTTCAAGGACTTGTTGAGCTTGCCCCCTGTTTTTTCGGACGTCTCAGGGACATCAAAGATCTCTTAAGAGGAGCCCACACCATCTACCTGTGACACCTGAAGAGCGGTGCCCTTTTAAGTGCCCACATCGTCTGCTGGATTCCAACTGGTAGCACAGAGTGGGCGTGGAACTAAGAACTGTGCATGGAGACCGGATTGCCTTGCGCCGAGCTTAAAGTCTGGCCCCCAGTCGAAGGCATGTGGCCCACTAATTGTGGGGACTTTGGCACGCATAAGGTTCTTGTGGGTGGTGAGCGGATTCACCGGCTGCGGGACCCATGTGGCCCGCTTCGTCAATCATGCTACATCTCTCTCGTGCAGCACACCGAATGCAAGCTTAATTGCATGCGGTGCCTGATTCACAGGTTGCGACCCTCGGAGGTGGGGGCGTAACCGTAGTAGTGCCTCATTCTACCCCGTGAAGCATTGCTGAACTTGCACCTGTGTGTTTGTGACCGGAATTGTCTGGTGCAAACAATATCGACGTATCCAGATTTTGTGCCTCAATTCCAGGGAATCACGGAATTTGCAACTCCTCGCTATGTGTGTGACCAGAGCTGTCTGGTGAGGCCAACATCGACATGCACCAGACGTTGTGCCTCATTTCCAGCAAGGTACGGAAATTGCAAGTCTTTGTTGTGTGTGACTGGTGTGACCCGTATTATCGTGCATCCCACGTTGTGCCCGGATTGCCTGTGTGAGACTTTGATCAATATGTACCTGACGGGGTGCCTCCTCCATCTGAGATGTCCCCCCTGCTTCATTCTCCATTCATCTACTGTTCCCTTACTTGGCCCCCAGTGCGGCAGGCCATCTGCCCTCTCCTTAACCGGCCTTCCCCGACGACACCAAGTTAACAGGTAGTATTTCTCGGCTCAGGCCTGGGTGGTGAGAGTGACTGACTGGGCTGGAGGAATGCTTCCAAGCATGACCAGAAGCGGGCTAAGTGACTGCAAAACCCCCCACCCTGTGCTTTGCAGAACTGGGCTGGTGCCGGAAGGCCCTTGTTGACTCCTTTGGCATGACCCTCTATTGCCCTTAGCCCGATTCTGCTCTGCATCCTGTGGGTGAACTTCTCGAGTGGTTGCCAAATCCCTTTTGCCGACTGCCTCCTAACTGACCTTGCTGCCTACCCGTACTTGCTTCCAGGGTCCCTGACGAAGAGTGACTTCAGCCAAGTGTGGCCTAGTGCTTGGGGGGGAGGATGGAGTCTCTCCAATTGGTGGGTGTAGGATAGTTGGTGTGAGTTGGAGGACGTAGGGGGGCCTTGGGCCATGGGGTCTGCAGTGTGTAACCAATTGACCTGCTGGATATCAGTACACCGCATTAGGGTGCTGAGTGCTTATGTGTGCAAGTGTTTCCGTACGGAATTGTCTGATACCCATTGCACCGTGTAGTGGTGCAGAGTGAGTGTGTATGTGCGAGTGACATTGTAGAACTGCCCGTCATTCATGACACTGGACGGCTGTTCTCCTGACATGTTGATTTCTTGCCAGAATAGCATTACGTGTGACATTGGTTTTACTCACATTGCCTCGGCCCACGGTGCTGCTAAAAAGTGTTTTAATTTGTGGTATGTACATATTTCTGATATCGTTGCGACCGAGGGTGCACCCTATAGCTGTGTGGTGTTGAGTTAAAAGAATTGCAGGGGTGGGCCTGTGGTGAATATCGTATTGCACCTCATAAAGTTGTTTGGGGGGTGTACATTAGGATCTTTCTTAAATGTGCATATTACTGATGTCATTTGAACATGGCTAGGCCTAGTACTGATAGTAATAATTCCTAATGTGATTTATGCCCAGAAATACATGATGCTCATGTTGTGTTGATTATAAACATCAGAATGGCCATTGCTTATCCCTTAACAGAGACCCAAGACCTTCATGCAACTGTTGCCTGTCAGGCAATACCCCAGTATTAAGGGTTTGACATTAGCATAAATTTGGAATATCAACAAGCTGGACTCAATAACAGAAATTACCTGTGTAACTGCTAGATTGATCTATAGCTCCTCAGGATGAGTTGGGAGCAAGACCAAAGTGAATTTTACTTTGAAAGTACAAGAAAAGATCCCATAGTGTCATTTCCCCAAGTTCCTTTACTTGAACACAGGCACAAGAAAGCACAAGGTGATTAGCTGCAGGTGGGCTCCAAATCTCGATGACAGAGGAAGTCATAGATTATCCTCAATGTAATATCAGGCACATATAGTATTTTGGTATCTGAGATGGCTGTAGGAGAATCCCAGTCCCAATTAGTGTACAGCAATGAATTCACATAGGCCGTTGGCCTAGGTACTAGACAGAATCATAGTGAGTGCAGTCTGGGTTTACACTTCTTTAAGTGAGCCAGTCGATGTGTCAGGTGAAACCAGTATCTGTCAAAATTTGCCTAAGCTACCTAAAAATATAAACCAGGATCCAGGATTGCAAAACCGCCCTTTTTAAAGGGTAACATTAGCTGAACCTTGGCGGTCCATTCACCCACTCTAATTTTGTGAAGTTCATCCGTCAGGTTTTACAAAACACTGTATTAAGCAGGAGAGGAATCCAAATAAAAAAGATATTAAAAAGATAAAGGGCCTCATTTACAAGCCCATTGCGCAGCTGGTGCGTCACCTTTTATTTTGACGCAAATCAGAGCGTCAGGAAGGCTTCCTGCGCTGCCGTGTGTCAAAATATAGTAAATGAGGCCCAAATGATCTTTGGGAGAACCACTATTTCAATAAGCCCAAAGCACCACGCCATTGCGAGAGGAAGGGAGATCGCTGGATCAAATAATGCTTACATCTTAAGCATTATCTGCTTTTTACTGTCCTTGAGAACAATCTATATAACTGGTTTATCAGTACCTAAATTCAAACCCAATGTTGTAGCCCACCACTGTAGAGGGAATAATATGTCACAGCGAGGCATCCCTAGGGTTAATCTGGAGGCCAGATATGCCCCCAAACACAGTAATCGCATGAATGGCTAGGGAAAGATTTTTACCAGGCTCCCGCACATGGAGTAGTCCAATATATGCTTTATTAGGATACTAATATCCTGTGCCCACCAATGACAAATCACTACGTAAATGGTGTCCTCTAATAACACAGGCCCAAGGCTTCACAGCGCTAGCAAACAACAACGGAGACAAGGGGCATCCCTGTCTGACCTCTTTGCTACAGCAATCGACATTAACACATTGCCTTCTATCCCAATGTGTGCCATCGGTTTACAATATACCAGAGATATCTAGCTCACTCTGCGGTCTATTTACTACACAGGGGAGCAGTCAAAAATGCTGTGCTGTGTTGCAGGTGAAGGGGAGAGCAGGACATATATTGATCTGGCACTCTCCTCTCCATAACGCCAGTGCAAAATCAGGCTGCCGAGCACAACGCACACACCTTTGCACCATAGTGCAAAGTCTCTGCATGAGTCTAGTATAGGTTTTGTACTGGAAGGGTACCCTATCAGTACAAAATACTATGCTTAGACTAACTTTAAAACTTTACCTACTTTGTATATGTGCTGTACATTGCAGCAGATACTGCAAAGTCGGAAAAGAAAGGAAAAATAAAAGCATTTCCCCTTGATAGAGCCTATTTGAAAAGGGCGTTATTTTTTGATGCACAACCCTGTCTACTTTTTTTAGTAGATATAGTTTTGAATCAAAAACATGAGTGTTTGCATTGGAAAGCCCAAGCACCACCCATGGAACGCTCCATTGGCGCTAAGTAAGGCAAAGCAGCGCTAGGCGCTGCTTTGTGCTACTTTCCAGTTTCATGCTGGAAAATAATTTGGGGGAAAAAAGAGTTTGCATCGATTTGCATCACTTTTGTGATGCAAACACGATGCAAAATCTTAGTAAATATACCTCTAAGTCCTTGCCCTAACAGACGCTCAGGAGCACTGCAAACATGTAGTCCCATTCCATAGAATCAAACCCATTATTGGAGTCAAAGAAGGATTGCTGTTACTGAAAGCTGAGGTTGAATTTAATGCACAAAGGTAAATATGGTGTTTTGGGAAGAACCCTGCCTGGTCAAGAGTGACCAAACCTGACAGCCTGACATAGCCTGACATAGGAGGATCCGAGTCGTGATTATCTTACTCTGGACCTCAGTATTTGTGTTGATCATGGATAGCGCCCTATAGGAGGCACAGCACTTATAATCGCTTCTGTGGGATTGGGAATGGCACCCCATTTATCCAAGCTTTATGAAAATAGTATGAGGTGCCAACATTTCATTACCTCTTTGTTCATCTTCCTGCCACAGTCCTTACCAAGGGAGCAGTTCCCCTGCTTGGCAGAACAGCATTCCCTAGCTAATAAAAAAAATCCTCCAAGATGGCTCCAGTTTACCCAACATATCATAAAGGAAGAACTACAAATCTGCTGTTAGCCCTCACCACCTTCTTTTCATTTCTACATACAGCCTACTCTCTTTGCCTACTTTTAATGTAATTCCTGCCAATACAAAATATGGAGTTTCTTTGCCCTTCCAGATATCAGTCTGCATGTGCCATTGCCCTTGCCTATTATCCATCAAATTCATTGTTATACAATTTTAGGAAAAAATGAGTTGCCACATATGTGGTGAGAATGGCCTTAAAGAGGGCACATCCATATGCTTATTTTTCTAAAATGTAGGATGATTTGTAAATATAAGATTAATGTCAGTAATAACTCTGTACCAAACCTTGATTGCTCGTTTCCGGAAGCTGCTTGGGTGGAACATTTTGCCTCAATATTTACCCAATCAGAAAGGTCAGATACAGAAGTCGAGGCCCCTCTGGTTCCACCTTTAGTCTCTATTCTTTTCACGCCAGAGGAGGTAACTAGAGCACTGGACAGAAGTCCAATGGGAAAGGCCTGTGGACAACTATAAATGCATTCCTTCCTTATGGGCACCTTTGCTAACCAAGGTACTGAATGCAGCTGGTGCTGGATGTATACCATTTTCCTGGTTTAAATCAATAATTATTCCAATCTTCAAGAAGGGCTCACAAAATGACCCAAAGTGTTATCGCCCAATATCACTGCTTGATTCTTCGGCAAAACCATCAGGAAGGGTAATTTTGAAGAGATTGGATCAGTCGGCTGACAATTATAATATCCTGACCATGGCACTGTATGGATTTAGGAGAGGGTTGGGGACCGTAGAACAGTACCTCAACCTGAATCTTTTGGTGGGGAACTATACAAGGGCAAAGGAAGGTGGTTTGTGTGTGTGTTTTATGGATCTAAGGCGCGCTTTAAATTTGATAAATCATAAAATGTGTAAGTGCATGGATCTATTGGGCGCACCTAGGGATATAATCTCTCTTTTAGCCCATATATTTAAGAACTAATTGTCTAGAGTTAGTTATAGTCCATTGGGAGCATTAACTCATTTGTTTAAGATAAAAAGAGGGATGCGGCAAGGATGTGCGCTTGCACCATTTTTCTTCTCTCTTTATGTCAGTGGCATAGATGGAAAGTTCAATCACTTGGTGCTGATACTCCAAGAGTTGGTCAACGGCCTGTGCCAATATTTTTATTTGCAGATGATGCGGTCTTACTATCTCAAAACCCTATAGGCTTGCAGAGTCTAATTACCACCTGTACAGAGTATATGGAGGAGTTAGACATAAGGATTAATAAAAAAAAATATTCACTATGAGCTGTGGTAAAGGTAGATTAAAGACATCCATTTTATACTAAAGGGGGCAGGATTGCAAGTTCCAAAAGCTTGAGCTATCTAGGCCTACACTTTTACTTCTATGGCAATTGGAATCATCATGAGGAGCTCAGGGGCATATGAACAGGGAAATGGTGCAGAGTAGCGGCAGATTTTGTAGGGCTGCGTGATTTCCAAAACTCAGGGATGCGTCGTATTTACAATAATACGGCGCTCCCCTGTGTTTTCGCTAGCACTGGTGCTAAAATAGCTGCCTAGAGCCAACACAGACGGGTACCTGCATTGTAGAGATCATTGTTTATGTGCAGGAAGGTGTACCTTCCTGCACATAAGCAATCAATAACGGGGATTTGCTACTTCTATGTGTGCTGCATTCTTCAACACACATAGAAGCAGCAAATCGCCATTTTTTAATGACTGTTTTTGTTCAGGAAGGGACACCTTCATGCACCAAAACAATCATTAATGGAGTTTTGCTCTTTCTATGTGTGCTGCAGGATGCAGCACATACAGAAATAGAAAAAACGAGGAGAAATAAAAGTATTTCTCCTCATTGCGCCAATCTAACTGCTGCTTTTGCATGGCGTCAGTTTTTGGCGCTGCCTCAGATTTACAGATCCTTGTAAATGGGTGTTGCGGTGCAGTGCCCACCGCAACATCCATTGCATTGCATGCGTATACGTGCATGAAAGGGTACCATATTTACAAAGCAGTGTTAAGCCACAATAGTGGGTTAGCGCCGCTTTGTAAATATGGAGCAGGGCATTGGGTGACCGTAACATCAGTAAAAATGGCGTTCCAGTGGCGCAATCCCCTTGTACACATGTCCCTCAGTTGCACTAATATGCTAAGAAATAACTAAGGGATATTTAGGTTTGCAACCAAACTAAGCACGAAACTGGTTAAAGAAATGTTGACTCTATATGGTTCTAAAACAGTTACAGCAGTACCGTATGGGGCTGGAATATAGGGGGGGGGGATGTTACAAAGGCAAGAGAATACATTTTTTAAATGACTTCTTGCAGTCCCACATTCAGGGCCTCATGTACGAGGCCCCTTGCTGCACTTTTTTGCGCCGCCAGACCATCACTTTTTTGAAGCTCTGGTGGCACAATGTGCCGCAGCATATTTACAAGGTCAAGAAAGCCACTTTATGTGGCTTTTTATGGCCTTGTAAATATGTGCTCCATTCATGCAGAATACTATGTGAGAGGGGCGTTCCATGGGTGTTGCTGTGGGTGTTCCCACGCAACACCCAAGGAATCTTAAGCATTCCCAGATTTACGAGGAATTGTAAACCTGGGAATGCGTCAGATTCTATCGCCACCCCAGGGGTGGCCTTAGGGAGGCGCAACGAGAAGAAATGTTTTCATTTCTCCTCGTTTTTTCCTCTTTTTATGTGTGCTGCATTGTGCAGCACACATAGAAAGAGGAAATCACCTCAATTGATTGATTTTGTGCAGAAAGGTGACCCTTCCTGCACAAAATCAATCAGCCCCGAAAAGCAGGCACCCTTGCACAAGGGTGCCTGCGTTGCTGCATGGCAGCCCATTGTGCGCCAGCGCAGGGGAAAAGGATAGGAGTGCGCCGTTTCTCATAGATATAGCGCATTCCTTCCCCTTTCTTTTGACGCAGGGCAGCGCTGCAAGATTCCGGCGCTGCCCTGCGCCAAAACGTAGTAAATAAGGCCCTCAATCGCTGAAACTGTTATTCATATGGAAGTAGGGCTCCCCCTACTATCGGATATAATAGATGCAAAACCGCTGCTACTGCAGCATTCACTTTGGTCCAAACTGAGGCGCAGTTTACCAGAGCAATTCTTAGAAATTGCTTTGCGTTGGATTATGTATTAAAAATCCATTGGCTATCACATATTAGAGACACCATAAAGGGACCTGATAATTCAGACGGGGACCTTTGGAAGACCCCTGGAATCATAGGGGCAGATTTACAAGAACTGACGCATCTCTGCATATTAGCAGAGATGCGTCAGTTTAATTGCGTCACACAAAAAAACCCTTGCGCCACCATGTATACGTTGCATTTACAATGCAGCGCACCGTGGCGCAAGGATGGACACGCATCTGTCGGCGTAAAGGTAACGCATTGCTGGAGTCGTGTCGCAAGCACGACGCAACTCCAGCAATGCTCAGGAATGCCTATTCCTATTGTGCTGCGTCACTCCTTACGCCTGCTTCAAGCAGGCGTAAGGTTTTGACGCAGTGGCGTCGTACAAGTGATGCAGTAAAATCTTGTAGATTTCACTGCGTCAATTTTACGAGGCTTTCTTGCTTCGGAACGCCCAACCTGCATACATTAAACCTGACGCAGGTATAATGTGATGCAGGGCTTTACAACGTGACGCATCTCCCTAGATGCGTCACGTTGTAAATGTATCGCAAATTGGCGCATTGTTTACAATGCCGCTGCGCCACAAAAGTGACGCAAGGCTGGCATAAAAGTGTCACAAGGTGCTTGTAAATCTGCCCCATAGTACGGTTCTTAAAAAGGGAACTAAAAGATCACTTCAATGGTTTGAGTGCACACGAAAGACATCTGAGAGACCAAAATAAAGCTTCTTTGGTGAGATACTTTTTAACTTACAAGTACTTAGGGTCACAACCTTACCTGAGTTTGCTGTTTAATGCACACCATAGATATGTCTGAACTTGATTTCGTTTTGGTATAATTCATTATTTGGTTGCATTCCCAGAAAGGGCCTGTTGGGTTTCAAACAACTTGATATGCCTCTGGGACAAGAGACCCGCCCACTTAGCACTTTCTGCGAATTTTATCTTGTTTGTAGGAGACAACTTTTTAAACCACTATTTATTAAAGAGAAGTTGTTTGACTATTGGGAGGAATTTCAGTATCCGATGGATTTAAACAATGTTATTGTATATAATGCTGTCGCTAGGTTTTTCACCTATGCTATCAGTGAAAAGAAGGGCTTGACACATTTTGAAACTGGATGTTTTAAGTGAAACCAATTTCGGTATTTATATGTGCTGTAATGCAGTTTATATGTATTTAGTTTTCCATAATTTTATTCTGTTGGTATGTGTATGAGAGATATGTCAATTTATTTGCGATGTAATGCAATTTTAAATTATCCCAGATTTGTTTTCATGTGTATATATGACATTGTGCTGTTATGGTTTATCATGTCTTTTGCATCGAATAAATATATATGAGATATGAGATAAGATTAATGTCATTCCCCTACCCGGCTGCCAACAGAAGTAGATTGAATGAGTTTTCCTTTTCTTGTGAATTATGAATTGTTAAAATTCTGATCTTATCATTTCTAAACTGATATGTATATAATTTTTGTCCTTGCATTGATGTTTTAACTTGTATTCATCTGTACTTTTATGATCTTATATTATAAGTATCGAATAAAGTAAATTGACTGACTGACTGAATTGAATTGGTTTCTTTTCTCGCAAATTACTTTGGTTTATTTCTCTCTCGTCATGAATGGCACTGATTTCATTTTCTCCTAATTTGCCTTGGTTTCCTTCTCTTGTGAATGTCTTTGTTTCTTTCTCGTCAATTGCATTGGTTTCCTTTTGTCGTGAATAGGTTTGGTTTTGTTTTCTCCTGAATGGCATTGAAATCCTTCTCTCGTGTACAGCTTTGGTTTCCTTACCTCCTGAATTCCATTGATCCATCCATATTTATCACCCACTGATGCAGCTGATAGTCTGAAACAGCCCCCCGCCTACTGTGTTTATGTTTGTTATCTCAAATTTCTTATTTTTATCTTTTTGGACAACATAAATATTAGGTACTGAAACATTCTCGAAAATATACGTTATATCATCATCATAATATCTTTATTCGGATATAAAATGTCCATAAAAGCACAAACAAATCTCACAGAATTAATCATAAAAAATTCGATAAAACATCATAGGATTGTCACAAATATATAAAATTATATATATAGCAGCATCATATAATAAAGTGCAAAGTGCGGATAGTTATAGGGGAAATAGCAGCAGAGGGAAATATACTATTGAATTCCAAGCAGAAAAACTCCACATATTTGAATATTAGTCAGGATCCAATCAGCATATTTTTGCATATAATACAATCAAGTCCGTTTATCAGGGGTTCATAGAAGCACGAGAACGAATAGCCATTTTTAAAAAAGCACAAATACGAAGTGTTAAGTTTTCCCCATTAAGCTGAAGGATAGTCCCGTATGCAACCTTAAAATCAGTTATTCCACTAGCTCTAAAAAACGGAATCAAGAGTTGCTTACTGTACTTTCGATAAAAATTACAAAAGAACAGAAAATGCAACATGGTTTGCTTACCTTGATTGCCACAAGGGCAAGACATTTCCTCAATATTAGGCTGAAAGCCTAAGGGGAAACACAACAGGTATTTTAATGTACCAGATCTAAGGCGAAAGAGCAAACTTCGTTCCCAGCGAGTAATATCTCTTAAAAGGTAACTAACTGGTAAATAAGAAGAAGGACCTCCGTCGTCTACCATTAATATATAACGTGCGACGGATACTTTAGAAAGCTCTTGTGCATATCTTATGTCCCCATAATATTTATATATAGCCTCACGAATAATCTTTTTATTAATTCCTTGTAATTGATCTGGTTTGTGAAAAATGTATCCAAGATTTACTCTAGTTAAACTTGCCCTCACTTCTGCAAGCCACGGTATATCTCCACCCTTATCGCATTTTAAACAGTCGACTATAATTTCCCTGGTTAGCGAGGCTGCCGGGTTTTGCCAAACCTTCAACCAAAACAGGGCAGGGCGGGACCTAATATAATCTTCTAAATAAAATAATTTTAACTCATTATGGCAAACAAAAGACGAAGAAGAGATAGGTATCCCCAAAACTCTCCTACAAAATCTGTTTTCTTCGACCTGGACGCTTTTAGAATTTATAAAGCCCCAGATTTCAGCCCCATATGTTACAGTGGGTACACACTGTGTTCTATAGATTTTGAGTAGGGACAACACTACCTCAAATCTTTTCGGTTGGGGGAGATTTAAAATCGAATTAACTGCCTTTAAGAATTTACTCCGACCATAAGCCAAATGGGATACCCAAGATCCATTATCTGAAAATTGTAAACCCAAATATGGAAAAGTGCGTGTGCGTAGTAAAATTTCAGAACCAGAATTAATAGCATTAATGAGACTTTTTTAGGACCACAACACATTAAAAAGGATTTCTTAAAATTCGTACAAAGGTTCAGGCCATTCATAAAATCAACAAAACCCCTAACTAGTATTCGCAGTGCATTGGGTGTACGACCCATTAAAACCGCGTCATCCGCATATAAAAGAGCGGGCAGTTTATTACCATTAATCATTGGAACATCTATAGTCAGTTCAGACAACACATTGTGTAACTCATTAATATATAAAATGAACAAGAGTGGGGCTAAGACACACCCTTGTCTTACACCTCTTCCGACCACTATATCCTCTGAGACTGCCCCATCCGTATTTATTCTCACCCTTGCCTTTAGATCCCTGTGTAAATATGCTAAAAAATGCACTATAGCCTCATCCAACCCGTAGTTTAAAAGGCATTTCCAAAGCCGTGATCTATTAACAAAATCAAAGGCCGAGGTAAGGTCCATAAATGCCAGGTAGATGGGGCCGTTTCGAGCTATGGTGTATTTACCTATGATCAAATTAAGGTTAAGACACTGTTCCACCGTTCCAAGATTGCTTCTAAAACCTAGCTGGCATCTGTTTAAAATGTTTTCCTCCTCGGCCCAGATTCTGATTTTGTTAAATAATATCCTCCCCAATATCTTAAGAGTATTATCAATTAAATAAATTGGTCTGTAACAACTCGGGTTGGATCTGTCTCCTTTTTAAAAAATTGGAACGATAACAGATGTGGACCATGTATTAGGGATTTCAGTTATTGTTAAATTATTAAAAACATTGAGTAAAAGAGGGGCCCAGAACTCTGGCCTAGATTTTATAAGATCAATAGGGAGCCCATCTGGGCCAGGGGCCTTATTACCCAAACTTTGATCGATAGCATCCTCAACCTCCGATATTGATATTTGAATTCGGGTGACAATGAAATTATCATCAATATCTTTACACTGAGGCGTAGCAGCATATATATTGGAAAAGTGGGCTACCCAAGCTTCACTCAATATATTACAGCTTAATGGAGTGAGTGTAATGCCCAATGATCTCAGTGACTTCACCGCTGTCCAAAAACCATTTGAGTTATTAAATCTTGCAGCACAAGCCAAGTTGTTCCATTGTCCTTTTAGGATCTCGTCTTTCCTCTGCTTAGTCACTCTCTTGTATACAAGCCTCAATGATCTAATGAGGCTTGGGTCCCTAGGGGAAGCTGAGAGAGCAGCTCTAAGCTCTCTATTTGCCCGAGAGCAAATGCTATTAAACCACCTAGGGTTAGAGTTAGATGCAAGTACTGGTCCAGAAATCAATTTTTTAACACCTGCACATAATTGAACAAATGAGGAAACTACCTCTGGGTTAGGATCAACAGGTGAAAGGCAAGTCTCACAAAGTGATCGATGAGTTGTTAACATTTTATGAAACACACTATCATTATTAATACCTTTCCATTTAACCCTTAAATTATCTGTTGAGGATACTATGTTACCGGCCCCTATCTCTTTTCTAGGATCAGGCCTGGGAGCAACCCTAAATAAAACTGAAATTGGATTATGATCCCCAAAAGTAGATGGTTTAACCTCGGCTTTAACTAAGTAGTCTTCTAGTGTAGCCGTTATAAAAACGTAATCTATTGTTGAGGCGCAGCCATGACCTCTATAAGTGGGTACGGGGCTATCCACATTGTTTGTGGCTGCGATATCCATAACACTTGACAGGCTACTATTTATTAAATGGTCCAATAACTCAAGCCCCCTTTTGCATGGATTGACCAGAAAGTGACAGGGGAATTTGAAATATTTCCCCCTGCAATCTTTGCATTAAAATCACCACCCAGACAAATCCCAGCAAGTTTTTGATTTCCTGTAAGATTAGTTATATCCGAAATAAAGTTAAAAAGGTTAACAAAATTTGGATTCGGTGAAGTTAAAAAATCATTATTATAAAAATTAATAAAACAAATCGAAGCCCCCGTGTGTATATCAATGCTTGGATGTTAGCATTTTTAGTGGGGATTATTTTTACACTGCCACCCGACGCAATGCTCACCCAAATAGATAAACCACCCGAGGGTCTACCTTGTTTAGGCGGGGGTGTGGTAATATTAAAACATTCATACCCTTCAAGATATAACTCTATTGTTGCCCAAGTCTCTTGAAACATTAAAATATCGTATTTATTTACCGTCTTGGCCCAATCGTCGCTACTTAGTTTAGAAGCCAGGCCGGCGACATTCCAGCTTAACACATGTAACATTGGGTCATAAGCCTCAGAACCATCATTTTCTGAAATAGCCACAGGCTCAAAGCCATCATTTTCTGGGATAGCCAACATAGATGTCAAAGGGGCAACATCAATGAGTTTTGGTATAATTGACGGTCAATCTAAGCTATCAAGATCAGAGAGGGCGGAGAACCTATTTGATGAGAGAAATGAAGGGGTAATTAAAAGTTGCTGCTCAGAGTTTGGTCTATAAAAAAAGCCAAGAGGCAATGCCCGAATATTTGTTGGTAAGGGGCAGTTAGTCTCCTTGGCCGTCAAAATTGATTTAACAAGTATTGGTCGTCGAAAATTAATGACAATACAGTCTCCTTCAATGGTTTTTTCTGCTGGTCCAACCCAGCCAACCCTACGTACCATTATAATATCATTTATGTTATACCTCCTGTACCCTTTATGTTTAGCCAACCAGTCAATACTTTTATTCCGTAATTGGTCCCAAGACTCAGGTTTATTCTTCTCTAATGGGGGAACCCCTGCGAGAATCAGGACATACGGGCAGGCTGCTGGAGGTAAACTTAAAACATCTTTGCTTGACTCAGCATACCCACTGACATTAATATTAGCAGTATTGACAGGAGCTATTGGGAGCGCTTGATTGAAAATTTGAGTAGGTGAATGGAATGTAGAGTTAGAGGCTACATTTTTGGTGTTAACAGGGTCAGTGCAAGGTTTAAAAGGGATGCAGTCTGTAGCTTTACGACAGGTGTCACAGGAGACTAGAGGCTGCATAGAAATTGTAATCCCCTGTTGATCTTTAGGATCTTTAAGAATTCCATCACTCAAGGTCTGTTTTTTATGAGTGCTACCCTGTAAAGATGACTGCTTAGATACCGTGCAGGGCGGATTTAGCTTATTAGTTAAAGATTCTAAACGATCTAAACGCTTCCATAAAGCAGCAAAATTCTTATCTACAAGCACTTTAACTCGTTCGTACATTGTATCAATAATAATATCAATAGCAGTATCCCCAAGTCTAAGATTAGAAAAAGGTGTCGGTACCGATTCAGTTTGAGTATGTACAGAATGATTTAATGTCTCTGAAGGTGTTAAATCATCCAAGGTGCTTGTGGTCACTAAGTCGGATGGAACTGACGGACCCTGAATCCATGTAGTTAGCGCAGTACGCTGAGTATTCAAACGTGGGGGTTGTTTCCGTTTGGAACAGACCGGCTTAGCTGTTTTTCTTTTCCTTTTTGCCCCGGCGACTTTTGGGATCGGGGATACATTCACGATTGCCGATACTAGAGTGTCCCTAGAACAAGTCATAGGTGCAGGGTCCTCCGTTACCCCAGTATGTCCAGAGGCCACAGTTCCCTCAGCCCCCAATTCACTTTCTCGGACTAGTAAGTATGAACTATGGTCAGCTTGTATGGGCAACATTAGTTGAGAGTCACAGTTATCAATATTCTCAATTTGTAGCGATAAATGAGGGTTCATTAAGCCCAGGGACAAGCGCCTCTCAGGTTAGCTCAATTTCGGTACTGACAATATCGACTGCTCTCTCCAGCATACTATCTATAGATGTAGTATTACGCAGTGCTGGAATGATATTACGTTTGCCCATGATGGATGTAGACATAAAGCTAATATGAAGCCCCACTCACCATTGCAAAGCACGGCTGATAAGAGATGTCAGAGGGGTAGCCCAGCCCGGCCTCTGACGGCCCCGGACGGGCACAGACGGGCCCGCCCTTGGTCCGGGCTTCGTCCGGGCTGCGTTCCCGCGCGCGTCCCGCGCAGCGGTTGGAGAGGCTGCGCTATGAGCGCGTTGGCCCCGCCTCCCACTCACTCGCGGCAGCTGCGGAGAACAGCGGTGCACTCTGGGGGTTGCAGTCCACCCCAGAGTGTGAAGGCTCAAGTGGCGTTGCCCCTGGGACCCTCGTCCCACCAGGGATATCCACAGATGCTGAATAACGGCGGCAGCAAGGCAGCATCAGGGAGGCACCACGAAGACCACGAGCAGCAAGGAAACACCCGCACCGCGGTGGGAGAGGCTGCGCTATGAGCGCGTTGGCCCCGCCTCCCACTCACTCGCGGCAGCTGCGGAGAACAGCGGTGCACTCTGGGGGTTGCAGTCCACCCCAGAGTGTGAAGGCTCAAGTGGCGTTGCCCCTGGGACCCTCGTCCCACCAGGGATATCCACGGATGCTGAATAACGGCGGCAGCAGGGCAGCAGCAGGGAGGCACCACGAAGACCACGAGCAGCAAGGAAACACCCGCACCACAGTGGGAGAGGCTGCGCTATGAGCGCGTTGGCCCCGCCTCCCACTCACTCGCGGCAGCTGCGGAGAACAGCGGTGCACTCTGGGGGTTGCAGTCCACCCCAGAGTGTGAAGGCTCAAGTGGCGTTGCCCCTGGGACCCTCGTCCCACCAGGGATATCCACAGATGCTGAATAACGGCGGCAGCAGGGCAGCAGCAGGGAGGCACCACGAAGACCACGAGCAGCAAGGAAACACCTACACCGCGGTGGGAGAGGCTGCGCTATGAGCGCGTTGGCCCCGCCTCCCACTCACTCGCGGCAGCTGCGGAGAACAGCGGTGCACTCTGGGGGTTGCAGTCCACCCCAGAGTGTGAAGGCTCAAGTGGCGTTACCCCTGGGACCCTCGTCCCACCAGGGATATCCACAGATGCTGAATAACGGCGGCAGCAGGGCAGCAGCAGGGAGGCACCACGAAGACCACGAGCAGCAAGGAAACACCTGCACCGCGGTGGGAGAGGCTGCGCTATGAGCGCGTTGGCCCCGCCTCCCACTCACTCGCGGCAGCTGCGGAGAACAGCGGTGCACTCTGGGGTTGCAGTCCACCCCAGAGTGTGAAGGCTCAAGTGGCGTTGCCCCTGGGACCCTCGTCCCACCAGGGATATCCACAGATGCTGAATAACGGCGGCAGCAGGGCAGCAGCAGGGAGGCACCACGAAGACCACGAGCAGCAAGGAAACACCCGTTATATCAACAGGGATTGTGTGATACAAAAATGAGGATGATTACCATTTTCTCTAGGTTATTTCTACCTATTTTGAGAACTGTTTTCGATTCCATTACTTAAAGTCTTTTCCTTAAAATAAATTTATTTTAGAGAGCTCAACCCAACTATTGTTTAACTGAATCCCCAGATGAAGGAATTGTTCAGCTCTATTTCCTTTACTCTAGTTTTTCTGTGACATAAAACTGTTTTTTTCCTCGTGAATAAAATACGCTGAGACCTTTTGATATCCCCTAGTCTTTTCCAACCACATTGGGCTCTCTCTTTTCTATTCCTGCAAAGATAACTAAATATTGCTGGAAAACTAGCAAACTGTTTTTTTTTTTATATTTAAACCCTCTTAGATTTGAATCACTCCATATTTTGTGGCCTAAGGGTTCTGGCACCGAAAGAACAGGATGCTAGGAGCTTTCTCACACCAAGCATTGACAGCTTGTTAGTGCTGCCTCAACCGTGCCGAAGGGCATTACTCGTGCTCCACCCATGACCACTAAGAGAAAGACCCTTTATCAAAAGAGGTTCTGTGGGTTATGAAGACACCAGAGACTAGGAGTTTGCTGGCATTGGACGCTGTCTGCCTGTTTGTGCTGCGACTAGAGAGTACAATTCCATGGATTGCTGCTGCCTGCACGTGATCAGGATATGGTGGGCACTTTTTTACGAGAATCATTGTTAGTGCCTAGGTCCCAGCTCCCACTTACCTTGGACTGGTCGTCCGACCACTGTTTGGACCTTCCGGACAAGACCATCATGCCTGAAGTCCTGCCTCTCTGTGCACTTCCATTCGTTGCCCGTACTCTGTGCCCCATAAGAGCCCTCTTTGTTGCTAAATCCTTTTGCGCCTGTCTTTTGCACTCGTTTTGCCTTGTTTTACCTCTTTGCCCATTTTGCCTTTCTCTTTTATACTTGTTATTGCCACTGTGCCCATTTTGCCTCTGTCTTTTGGACTCGTTTGTGCCTCTATGCCCATTCTGCCTTTGTCTTTTGTGCTAGTTTTTGCCTCTGTCTTTTGACCTCATTTTGTTCGTTTTGGTCTGTCCAGTCTTTGTGCTCCCCCCACCTCCCCCTCTCCTTACCTGCTTTTCCGTGTGCCTTGTCCCGCATGCGTCCCATGCTGCCCCCCCTAGTCCCACCCCGTGCTCCTCCCGTCTTAGGACCTACTTAATGGTGGCCGCTGTGCGTCCATGCAGTGGGCACCCCACTGGCACCCTGAAGGCATGCCAAAGGCAAGCCAGTCTGCACCCGTCTGCGCCTGGACTGAGCCCAGCGCCATGGACCCTGGTCCATCCGACCACTTCTGCCGACCTGTTAGAGCTCAACATCGAATGGCGCCGCGTCCTCTGCACCCTGCGCCGCATCGCATAGAAAGTCCTTTCTCATGAGCCCACTGCTGCTTCTCCTGCAGCATCCTCCATGCCAACCTCCACACACATCGCAACCTGTATCGCCTCCATACTTCTCAACACCAGATCCCTCTGCGAGCAAGAGATCTGGGACCTCATCGACACCCACTCCCCAGGTATTCTCTACTTCACCGAGACCTGGTTCAGCTCATCTTCACTGCCACCGTCGCCATCGGCATCCTCCCCAGATACAGTGTCATCCGCCACAACAAGTCCTACAAGCCAGGAGGAGACCTTGCAATCATCCACTAGGACACCATCAGCTGCACCACCTCTCCAGATGAACCACCGCATTCATAGAACATCTGCACTTCCAACTACAGAACATCCACTCTGCGACCATCACAGGCACCCTCGCCTACCGACCACCAGGCCCCTGCACCTCCTAAAGTAGCCTCCTCACCAATTTCATCACCCCCATCACCATCAAATCCAACAACTTCCTCCTCGCTCAGCTAAATAATTGCCGAATTTCACTGGTGTTGTACGAGTGATACCTGAGGCTAACTATAACGTCCCTGTTAACTTTGGTTTTTTCAATGAATTTCTAAGGTTATTTTTATTCCATTTCGGAACTATAGCGTCCCTGTAATCTTTGTTTTTTTCAGTGAATATATATATCTGTACTGAAAAAGCCATTCCTCTCGCCGCTTCCTTTGGCGTGCCCTTAGCGGGGTGGCTGGCCCCTTACAACTTCTCCACACTCTTCTCCCTTCCGACGCTGTTCACACCAAAGAAAACAGAGAGACAGCCAGGGCTCAAATGGCTTCAGCGTGTTTAATTTACTGAAAAGGCAGCAAAAAATAACGGCCAACTCATTTCAAAGCCTTCACTTCTTGTTCACGGGTCATTTGCGTTTACTTTGTTTCACCATATAAACATGTGACTTCCCACCACCATTGAAGTAGGACTACATGTACTCTTATTTTCTATATCATTAAATAGCGGCCATCTTATAACATTCTTTTTTGTTACACATATTGCAAAGTTCATTATTCTTCACTTTACAAAACCCGGGTAATATATCATCCATATAGCAGTTTCATCTTTTCTTAAATGCTTATTTACATTTATTAGGATATTGCAACAAAATAACACATTTTACATATATTTCAAATGCAACCTAATATCTTACCTCGTGGGTATTTATTCCATCTACAGTATTTTGCTTTTATCATTCATTTCTCCAGAAAACAATTCTGCCCTAGTGGGCCTTCTGCTGCCTCTTTTGTAATTACATTTAATTCACCATTCATTATATTGCTGAAACCAGATCCATTTAAATTCCATTCTGTGCTTTGTAACTCAACCTTTTCTTATCAGCCCAAATATATATATATGCTCTTTTGCGTTTCTTCATTCTCCCCTCCTCTCCACATTACCTACAATATAAAAACAGTGTTAGATCAGTATGACCTTAGTTGTTATCTTATAAAAGCAGAAAACTTCTTATTATAGACTCGCATATCCTTTGTTCTCTTGTGCTACTATTAAAACTCCATTACAAAAAAGGGGGTAAACCCAATAAAGTTACTGGGACCTGGGTAGAGACAGTACAGTAAAGAATTGGTCCCAGCTGAACAATTCTTAAAAACACACAAAATTAGAACACATCAGGCATGAATACACTAATACACTATGAATATATAGAACAATGGGGCATATTATCAAGGGCTTTATCGCCGCTTTAGCGATATTTTTATCACCCTATTAGCAAGCTGTCGCTAACAGGCGTTAGCGACAGCTTTTAGTGGTTAGAGGCCGGGATTCACATTGCCTTGCATGTCAGCGATAATTATCGCTAATGACATGCAAGGAAGGCGTTCCCTACTAAAAGCGACTGTAAACAGTCGCTAACACCACTACCCCCTATTAGCAAGGCAGGCGAAGCGATAAAATAATTCACGCTAAGCGCGTTTATCGCTAGATTTTATCACCTGCTAGTGAGGATGACTTACCTGTTTAAAGTATAGGAGGTGGATTCTAATGCTGAATCCACCTTAGCGATAATGCGAGAATATCGGTGCTTTTCCAGCGATATTCTCACATTTTGCCGCAATCGTTGGAAACTTTATCGCTATGGAGATAAACCTTGTTAATAGGGTGTTATCTCTGCGATATTTTCCAGCGATAGGCGGCGTTAACCAAAGTCGCGCTAAGCGCGTTTAGCGATAAATATCGCTATTCCTTGATAATATGCCCCAATGTTATTTAATCACATTGATCATCATTGGATGCTTGTAAATCAGCAGGTAACTCAGCATAAATAACTCAAAATACTTGTACCAAACAAGTGCCCCACGTTAGGGGGGGAAAGAAGAGGGAAAAGGTATTGTGCATCAAGTGAGGGTTGGAAAAGTGTAGAGGGAAAGTAGTAACATTCTATTCATCACATAATTATTTACAGTAAAACACGGCTTTATTAAGCCACATAGTTAAATGGTACATGATACATAGCCATGATTTGGAGTATTATATCACAGAGAAAAAAGCACTGTTGATCCAACCGGCATATAACAATGACACAGTCGACGTTTCGAGCCCCAAGAAACAGAGTAGGCTGCTTAAGTCCTTACGATGGGGTCTTCCTCAGGACTGAAAATAGGGCACCTGGGAAAATTAACAAAAGAAGTCCTTAGTATCAAGTGTAGGCCATTCTAATTTAAATTGTGGTGAAATAAATCAAAAAACGAAATTACCATGAACCACTCTGACCTGGATGGTATTAACGTTGTGGTTGGGCCCGTAGGCTTCAAAAGACGGAGAGCGGATTGATGGCACCTGGAAAGCAAGGTGAAAACCATCAGATTATATCCCTCAAAACATGTATATGCCCAGAGGAACTGAAAAAGTGCAATGAAAGAGACTTACTGGGGGCATTCAATGTGAAAATTATTGTCCCTGCGGAACATCCATTACACCAGGGGGAATTAATTACATATTCTGAGTCCGAAGTGACGGAAATGTTTCAAATGCGCTGTTGCCAAATCTAAGGAGGGAAAGGGAGGACCAAAGGTAAACCACCACAAGAACCCTTAAAGATGCTCCGCTTTACTAAAAAACGAAATAATATTGTGCCCGTATTGCAGAGCGACATTACCTAATCTGGAAGAACACGGTCATAACTCCCGTGATTATCCTCAATCTGATAAAAGAAAGGGAAAGAGCTGCTCTTAGCTCAAAAGTGTGGCGCCAGCCAGTACGTGCGAAAGTGTGACTGTGGAGAAAGGGAACACTCCCTCAGCTGTGCTAAATAAGAAACTGACCTGAATTCTTACAGAAGCATCCGTCTCTTGACAGGGAACCGGAGCTCTGCCAAGTCTGCCTATAAATAGCAGAGGCTCGTCTATTGCACGCGCGCAGCGCGTCATGACCGACGCTAGATGCTTGCTAAAAAATGACCAGTCATTGCAGTATTGCCATGGTGGAAAGACTGCATGGAACAGTGGATTGTAAAAGGAAAAAAGGAATGAAATTGTTTAAGAAAATAAAGGGAAGCAATACGCATATATAATTGTGAAGGATACAATACCGGACACTGTTAAGAGGCCATAATTAAAAAATTGGATGATATGTAGCACTCAACTAGGTGTCAATGAATTGTAGACACTGAAAAAATCTTCCCATTGTTAAAAAACGAATAGTATAATGCAAATACATAATCACAAATATTTTACATTGAAATGTGTGCAGGATCACATGTGAGTTACATAATGTTTTTGACAGTCCAAAGGTTATTGGTTAGGAGACATTGCAAATGTATAACAGGCATTAAAGCTAGCACAAACAATCATCACAACGTGCATGATAGATTGGGTACAATGGTCCAGAACAAATGTACATAGTAGGCAGCCGCCTACTCTACAAGTAGCATACACCCCTTAAAAAGCATATTAAAATAGAGGTTGCGTGTGTGGCAGGACTACAGGGTTTATTAGGGTAAATTATTCTAATGCCAAGCAGGACAGCTGCGCATGACTTGCGTCCAGTTCGTTTAGGCCGTTGCGTATAGAATCCAAACGATGCATCCATTTGCATTCTCTTACAGTTAGGATGGACTCAATATTGCCTCCTCTTGTTCCAAGAGTGGCTTTCTCCAGTACTAGCCACTTAAAATCATCTGGTCCATGTTTAGCATCCCTAAAGTGTTCCACCAATGGCGCACCTTGGACTTCGCATCTAATTCTATTGCAGTGCTGCAGTATGCAGACTTTTACCTTCTGCTGTGTTTGGCCCACATATATTTGGTCACACAGACAGATGATTCCATAAATTACATTGGAAGTATTGAAATTAGTAAAAGACTGAAGGTCTATCTTATGATGTTTGTAGGCAAACTGTTTAGTTTGGATCGTGATTTTACAAGCCTTACAATGTCCACACTTATAATGGCCTAAAGTAGGGGGTAAACTCCACAAAGACTGAAGGGTTGGTTCCTCTGGTGTATCTAGGATAAGCCTGGGCGTAGTTCGCAAAGTAGCGCTACGCGAAGCTACGCAAAGTGCAGTTCGCACTACGCGAGCTACGCCTAGCACTACGCGAACTGCGTAGTGCACTGTTCGCAATGATTGCACAGTGCCGGATGCTTGTCCGCACTGTGCAATCATTGAAAACGTCATCTTGCACAGTGCGAGCTGCTTTTACTGCCGCTCGAGTAGATTTTTACTCGAGCGGCAGCTTTCTCAACGCGGACTGGTAGTTTCTCATCGCGAGCGGTCGCGAGCATACGCGACCACTCGCAATGAGAAACCTGACCTCCCCGCGTTGAGAATCTCGCCGGGAGGTTTATTTTCCATGCTCGCGATCGGCAACTTGATGTTGCTGATCACGAACGAGGAAAAAGTCTCGCCGGGATGTCATTTTGCTTGCTCGCGGTCGCCAACTTGACGTTGAGGACCGCGAGCAAGCAAAAAATGACCGCTGCACTACGCTACGCTACGCTACGCGTGTTTGCACTGTGCTACGTGCAATTCGCGTTGTGCGAAGTAGCGCAAACTTCGCAAACTACGCGAGCGTAGCGTAGTGCTTTGCCCAGGGTTAATCTAGGAGTGACCGTACTACATGGTCCTTCACACTTTTGGCCTTCTTGAAGGAATGCATTGGTAGGTCCAGTTGTTCAATGTCATCTGATATGAGGCCCCAATGTTGGTTTATCACCTTCTTGATTACGTTGCTGTGGGTGGAAAAGGTAGTAACACAGATCATCCTCTGTGTGGAGTCGCATTCTCTTTCTCTCGGTGTCAGCAGTGTCTCTCTAGGGCTGAACCAAGCCCTCTTACGAGCTCTCTTCACCAATCTCTTGGGATATCCTCTTTGAAGAAGTCGATCACACAGATCCTCCGATTCAGACATAAAATCTTCTTTCCTTGAGCAGTTCCGACGGATCCGCAGGAACTGCCCAAAGGGCAAGTTGTCCCTTAAGCCCCTTGGGTGGTGGCTATTGTAGCGGAGCAGTGAATTCCATTCTGCTGGCTACCGGTATAATGTGGTGTATAGTTTGTTATCCTCGTTTCTAATCGTGATGCCAAGGAAATCGATTTCTTTAGAATCAAAATGTATGGTAAACTGTATATCCTTATTTCTGAGATTCAACCATGCATGCAAGAGAGCCAACTGTACATGATCACCAGTCCAGATCATTAAAATATTGTCTATGTATCTTCTCCACATGGTAACCTGAGCATTGTAGGGATTGTTGGTACTGAAGACATAGGAATTCTCAAAGTGATCCATAAAGATAATTGCCAGATCTGGGGCAAAGGCCGCCCCCATCGCTACGCCTTTGATCTGAAGGTAATAGTTACCCTGAAATAAGAAGAAGTTTTTCATCATGGCAATTCGAAGTAATCCAATGATAAATTCTGTAGATACCATCACGGGTGCTGTCCTGCGGTCCAGAGCTACCTTCATCACTTCAAGAGCCGATTCCTGAGGAATACTCGTGTAAAGTGACACGATATCAAAGGTCACTAGAAGTTGTGCAGTTGGGTCAAAGGGTTGTTGATCCACCAAATTGATTATCTCCATGGTATCCCTCAGGTATGCCTTTGTTGACTCTGCTATTGGCTTCAGGAAGAAGTCTATGTATCTACACAGGGGTTCAAGTAGGGATCTGCAGCCCGAGACGATGGGCCGTCCGGGAGGGTTCCTCATATCCTTGTGGATTTTCGGCAGCGTGTAAATGGTTGGGAGGCGGGGTTGCTTTTGGTTCAGATATAGATATTCCAAATTGGATAAGAAACCTTGTTCAAGGCCTTGCTTTGTGATTACCAAGATTTCCTTAGCCAATTCTTTTGTTGGGTCTGCCCGTAGTTTCATATAGCTGATTCCATCTTGCAATTGATTCAGAATCTCAGTTTTATATTGGGTCACATCCTGGACCACAATTGCTCCGCCTTTGTCCGCGGGTTTTATCACAATTTCCTTGTTCTGCTTAAGTGACAGGAGAGCTTCACGTTCCATTCTGGTAACATTATGATTGATGTATTTTCTGTCTTTCAACACTTTGGAAACATCCCTAAGGACTACGCTGTCATATGCAAGGATCTTGTTGGTCATGGCGTGTGCCTGTGGGACAAAAGTGGAAGGTATCCTTAATCCTGCCTGGGAAATTGTATGGAATCCAGGAGATTACCTAAAGAAATAGCGTAGGCGAATCTTCCTAAAGAACCGATGGAGCTCTGTTTTACTAGTGAAATGATTCGGATAGGCAGTGGGTTCGAAGGATAGACCTTTGCTTAACACCTTGGCCTGTGGCGCGTTTTAAGTTGGGGAATTAATTCCCCTTCAATCCTGAGGGCCCCTGGGGGCCAACTAGCCCACCAGGTACCTCCAGTAAGCGCCACAGGCCTGCGTTGCAGAGAGGTGGTCCAGGCCCCTTTTTACACCTCTCTGCAACGCAGCTCTGTGGCCGTTACTGGAGGTACCTGGTGGGCTAGTTGGACCCCAGGGACCCTCAGGATTCAAGGGGACTTAATCCCTCAACTTACAACACGCCACGGGGCGCGTTTGCACAGTGGTGAAGGGAGGGGGCGAGGCCTGAGGTGACATGTGTGCAAACACGCCCTGTGGCCCTTTTAAAGTTGGGGAATTAATTCCTCTTCAATCCTGAGGGTCCCTGGGGGTGAACTAGCCCACAAGGTACCTCCAGTAAGCGCCATAGGGCTGCGTTGCAGAGAGGTGGTCCAGGCCACACCCCTTTTTACACCTCTCTGCAATGCAGCTCTGTGGCGCTTACTGGAGGTACCTGGTGGGCTAGTTGGACCCCAGGGTCCCTCAGGATTCAAGGGGACTTAATCCCCCAACTTACAACGTGCCAGGTGGCGTGTTTGCAGAGTGGTGGAGAAAGGGGGCATTGCCTTTGTCTACCTCTCACCAATCCCACTGCGTGAGGCTTACTGGAGATAAAAGGTAGGCTAGTTGGCCCCTAAAGGACCCCCAGCAGTGAAGGGGACTTCAATCCCCATCCAAGAGCGTGCCAGGGAGCACGTTTGTAGAGTGGGGGCAAAGTGGGCGTGGCCTGGTACGAGTACTTACCAGTGCTGCTGTGTGGGACTGACTGGAGGTAATAGTTTGGGAAGTTGGCCCCCAAGGATGTCCTTGGGGGCCAACTACCCTCTTGTTACCTCCAGTAAGTTCCACACAGTTGGATTGCTAAGACGTCTTCGGAGGCCATGGCCCCCTTTCTCTACCACTCTGCAAACGTGCCTCGTGGCAAACTATGGGATGGGGGATGAAGTCCAATTTAGTCCTGAGGGAGTTTGGGGGCCAAGAATCCCTCCTGGTACCTCCCGTAAATCCTACGCAGCGGAATTCCTGAGCGTTGGTTGGACGCCCAGCACCCTTTCTCCACCAGTCTGCAAACGTGACTACTAGTTAAAGTAGCATATTTCTGCACCTCTGACTTAGAAGTAGTTTTAATCCCCCTGCCCTATTACGTACTAGGGCCTTACAGAGGAGGTCATGCTAATCACAGGGGTACCCGAACGCATAGTGTTCCCTAGTGTATGTAGGTGTTTTCACTGTATTCTAAGTGTCTTTTAGCATAGCACTGGCTCTAGGCCTGGTTAGTCAGAGTCAGTTACCACCAGTACCCGTCTGAAAAAGTTGTGGGCACAGGATGATTTTGCAACAAGGCCTCTTTCTGCTCCCCTGTTGGTTCTTTCTGCACATGTCTTGCTTCTTCCTGCACTTTTGTTCGTCTTTGTGGACTTCTGTTGCTTCTTTCTACATTTCTTTTGCTTCTTTCTGTGCGTTTTTGCTTCTTTCTTCACATGTCCTACCTCTGTAGGCATAGTTAGAAACTAGCATTTAAAAAACCTTTGAAATTCACTTAAAAACCATAGGTTTCAGGCACGCTATAGTTAGAAATTAGCATTTAAAAACCTTTGAAATTCACTGAAAAAACCATAGGTTTCAGACACGTTATAGTTAGAAATTAGCATTTAAAAAATCTTTGAAATTCACTGAAAAAACCATAGGTTTCAGGCACGTTATAGTTAGAAATTAGTATTTAAAAAACCTTTGAAATTCACTTAACAAACCATAGGTTTCTGGCACGTTATAGTTAGAAATTAGCATTTAAAAAACCTTAGAAATTCACTGAAAAAACCATAGGTTTTAGGGAAAGTTATAGTTAGTTGGACATTTCACTCCTACAAAACCAGAGAAATTCCCCCGTTATAGTTAGTTCAGCTAACTATAACTCGCACCCCCACAATGCACTGCTGATGAAGTCACATATTACATCACTCATGACATGGTCAGTGACATCACTGATGACATCACTGATGACATCTCAAATGACATCACTGATGACATTACTGATGACATCATCCATGTGATAATTTGATGTATCTTCTCACACCCTAATATAACCTTTGATACACCCACTCTAAATTACAGACTGCCATTCTCAAAACCATAGACACTCCAACACCAATAACTACATACCCGCTCACTGATTCTTAGGTCTACACACACATCCACTCACTCACCCGTACAGTCACTCATACTTACGGTTTCTCAGTACAGGACTATCATATGCACTCATACACCTACATAGACACTCACACACCGCCACTCATCCATAGAGGTACTCACACACCTAGTCAGTCATGCAAATAATTAATCACACTGCCATTTACTCACCTATACAGTTATACACACACCACCTCACTTACTCATACAAATACTAGCACATTCTTACGCTCTTATACAATCACTGATACAAGCACACACTCATCCATACAGCCACTCTCACAATCACACACTCTCACTTATAGCCATTTATATACTCCAACACACATATATACTGCCTTTCACATATGTAGTTACTCACACATGTACCACTGAGATATACATTCACTCACTAACACACCCATACACACACTCACCCACCCATACAGTCCATCACAGATGCACTCTTGAAACCATGCACCCAGTGAATCACCCACTCACACATCTATGCACAGAGTCACACACACACCCCACCCACACAAACACTCAGGCACCCATACAGAGACTCAGACAACCAATCAATAACCCATATAGACACTCATGTAGCTATTCACAAACCCATGCAGCTGCTCACACACCAACAGACAGACGGATACAGACATTCCCACAGTTTAGTCACTAACCCATGCATTCAGTAAGATACGTTTAATCACTCACTTATAGAGTCAGTCACGCACCTACTAAATCATCCATTCAGACACTTATACACCCACTCATTCTTCAATACGCCTTTCCCTATATATATTAAACATATTTAAACTTTACAGAAACACACAGTCACTGGATGATGTCATCAGTGATGTCATCAGTGATGTCACTGACCATGTCATGAGTGATGTAATATGTGACGTCATCAGCAGTGCATTGCGGGGCGCGAGTTATAGTTAGCTGAACTAACTATAACGGGGGAATTTCTCTGGTTTTGTACGAGTGAAATGTCCAACTAACTATAACTTTCCCTAAAACCTATGGTTTTTCAGTGAATTTCTAAGGTTTTTTAAATGTTAATTTCTAACTATAACGTGCCTGAAACCTATGGTTTTTTCAGTGAATATATATATATATATATGTACACAAGCTGTCCTGCCTTGATCCCGATTACATCCACCTCGCGGGGTTGGTGCCGGGCATGACGGACGCAGGACCCGTAATTATAAAACAATTTTGCTTTCGCCGCCGCGCTAGCAAGAACGCCTGCACACCAAGATGTTTCCTCAAAAGTTTAATTAAGGTGATGCGTTTCGCCCACCTGGGTCTTTGTCAAAGCCATAAACTTAATGTTGAAAAGTGCCCTATTTACCATAGAAAGCAAAACATAGCAATCCATAAACATGGTTGAAAGACTTTAAAATACATTTCAACCATGTATTTTACTTCAGAAGACACAATTATTTTTTAATATTGAAACACTCTCATAAAGATAATATTAATAATGGAAACTGATTAAAGAACAGAACAGCATTGTTTCACAATATTTTGCATTACTGCAATACACTGTTTTTGTTATTTTATCAACATGATCAACACCAGTGTGTATATTCTTTTCCCAAGTTCAGTACTGTTAACATGTCAAACCCGGAAAATACCCTCAGTATAAGCCGTTTTTCAGGCAAGTGCTTGTTATACCTCCTATTTTATGATTATGGTCAAGTAACCCAAAATATTCTCAGACTCTATCAGTCACTCGTTAGTAATCTCACATACTGTCTTCCAAAATTCAAAGATTTACGAAATTCTAAACAAAACACCTATAATGTGACAGAACAAATCCTACAGCAAAAATAATAAAAGTAAACAAATCAACACTATGCACTGCACAGCGTCTTTCAAAGGAAAAATTCACTTGTGCTATACAAAAGGTTCTATTCATGTTGTCAGTCTCTATCCGGAGGACCAAAAATGTTAAATCAGCTGAACACATTACCATTCTCTGATAGTCACATAACAGTTTACAGAAGAATATAAGAACATGACATCTCAGCCCAAATGAACATGGAGCTCCTCATCCTGATTGAGGCCCCCAGTGTATTTACTGTTGAGACGGATAATGTATTCAGATTCTAATCTTCTCAGTGTCCGTTCTCTCTCTACCCTCTCGTTCATGTTGGAACCCTGTTGATACCAAAGAATGAGATCTTGAAACCTCCAGTAGTACTCAGACCATGAATCGCATCACAGTGTCTAGCCATTGGGTAGGTGATATCATTGTTCCTAATTGCCCTGAGATGTTCCAGTATTCTTTTCTTAATCGGAAAAATAGTGCTACCCACATCTCGTAGACCACAAATGCAGATCAAAACATACACCACAAAGTCACTATTGCAATTTATAAATTGTCTTATCTTATGTTTTTGACCTGTAGGCAGTGTGACCACTTTCATGGTGGTACTGTGAGTGCATGCTTTGCATCTCCCACATTTGTGAAAACCTGGATGTTCCCTCAACCATGAGCCCATAGTTGTATGTCCTGTGTCTTGATAGGTGTGTACCAGCATGTTCTTGAGTGAGCAACATCTGCGATATGTTATGTGGGGACTAGGGCTGACCAACTTCCGAATCGTTGGGTCATATCTCACTAGGTGCCAATGTCGTTTCACAATTTCCTGTACTGCTGAAGATTCCGAATTGAAAGTGGTAATCAGCCTGACCTCTTGTTTCTTCTCTCCCTTGTATTTGGGTTTCAGGAGATTACTCTTCTCCATTTCTCTCACTTTAAATGTGGCTGTTTTAATTACCTTGGCCTCATACCCTCTCATCTTAAATTTTTCTACCATCCTTGCCTCCTCTACCTGATGTGCTTCTTGTGTACTACAGTTTCTTTTTGCCCTTAGGAGCTCCCCATAGGGAATGCTCTATTTAGGTTTCAGGGGATGATGGCTGTGAGCATGCAGTATGCTTTTCCCTGTTCCCTGCGCTGGCTTTCCTATGTAGTTGTGTCTATATATGTGTCTTTCCTATGTAGTTGTGTCTGGATCTCCACGATAACATCCAAAAAGTATATCCTGCTCTTATGTGTTCTGCTGGTAAATTTCAGATTAAGATCGTTGTCCGCCACCCTACCAAGAAAATTATCTAACACTCTCTGTGGGCCAACCCATATCAGAAAAATATTGTCTATGTAGCGTGTCCACAAGACTAGATGTTATGTATGTTCTTCGTATTCTTCCGACCAGATGTACTCAGATTCCCACCAACCCATGAACATGCAGGCATAACTGGGTGCGAAGCAGCTTCACATAGCAGTACCAGTGAGCTGTTTATACCACTGATTTCCAAATAGAAAAAAATTGTGCTCTAAACAGAATCGTAACATCTCAATAAGAACCATAGTATGATCATATGTTGCTATGGGTCTGTCTCTAAAAAAATGCTTACACGCTTTAAGGCCCAGTTCATGATTAATACAAGTGTATAAAGAAACCACATCTACTGATGCCAGAGTATAGCTAGATTTCCAAGGAAAATCACAGATTTTTAAAATAAAATCCATACTATCACAACAGTACAATGGATGATTATACGAATAGGGAAAGAGAAAATGGTCTAGATATATAGATGTATTCTCGAGGAGACTATTTTTGGCCGATATAATGGGCCTGCCTGGAGGATATGTGCTGTGCTTGTGTACCTGAGGTAACATATGGAAACATGGTATCATTGGTTTCTTAACCATCAAAAACTGTAACTCATCAAAGCTTAAAATACCTCTCTCATGCCAACTGGTCAACATACTGTGAAACAATACAATCGTCTGACCATATTGAGCAGCGTTGGATTTCATATAACTGTCAGATAAACCAAGTTGTCTTTTTGCTTCTGCTGTGTATTTCTTTACATCCCACAGCACCACAGTACCCCCTTTGCCCCATGGTTTAATGACAAAAGAGTTAGATTTCTTCAATGACTCCAAAGCTGCTCGCTGGCCTTTGGTTATAATCTCTGCAAAATGATTATCTCCAATGCTTCCCAGCTTCATGAGGTCACGCAGAACCACCTCATGGACGGTATTGATGCTTTCATGGGGGGTTGCTGGTGTAATTCTGGATTTGGGTTTGAAGTCACTCCAACTCCTCCTGTCCACCTCCAAATCCAGATTGCAAAGCAATTCCCTTTCGGAAGCCCAGTCCCTCTCCCCAAGTTCCATCTCCCTGAGTGAAGCCAACCCTTCAATATCCCCAATAGACAGAATGTTAGAGATAGTGTCAATGGGTAAATCCTGGGCACTTCCTTCCCCCAAATTCCCTTTGTCTTTTTTATGGGCATGAATTTTCAAAAGTTTTAATTTCCTAATGAATAGAAACATGTCAATACGAGTATGTGGGTAATCCAAATTGGAAACAGGACAAAATGAAAGACCTAATTCCAGTAATGATCGTTCTTCTGCAGACAGTGTATGGGTGGATAAGTTAATAACTGAAAGAGAGTTCTCACCCATTACTTTTTCCTTTTGCTCTTCCGTACTCCTTTCCCATGCGGCCTGTTTGTGTCCTTCACCTCCTCTCCGGATTTGTCTTCTTCGTTGTCTCCTCCTCTTCCTCTTGGCGGTTTTCTTCTTTGTCCTTGGTTCTGTCTTAAAAAACGATATTCCTCTAATGTAGTAAGGGGAAGTTGGACAATAGTGGGGGTCTCCTGTCTCTCCTCCATATCCGATATATCGGAACTTGACTCTGATGGGACAAGTTCTTGTTGTCTGAGTGCACTTGTACATCTAAATTCCTTTCTTGCCACATCGTATTTCCTGATGAATGTCAGGATGCAACCTGATGCATAATCAGTTTTGTCCCTGGTGAAATTCCAATTTTTCTTGATTTTGATTTCTTCCTCGTATTTTGTCAGTCGTTCTTCCATTTCTTTAAGAAAGTTCTCCACTTCATCCTGTTGTGGGTGTTTTTCAAGCGATTCTTGCATCTTTCTAATCTCTTCCACCATATGCTCCAATGTAAACCCAGCATTTGTTTACACGTTGCTGCCATCAATAATGACCATTCCTCCAGTAATTTGGGGTGAGGATCTTGGTAGGTGGGAGTAATTAGGATGCATAGTCCTCTGGGCACCCTGCCCACTTCTATATAATTGTCAAGTGAGATGACTTCCCAGCTGCGATTAATTTCCTTTTTACATAATCTTTCATATATGTACAGCATTTGTTTAAATGTTTTAGAGCTACCTTGTGCTGCTGCCACTCCTCCAGTTATGGTCAGATTTGACTGCTCATCCATTTCATTGAAAAGATCCTTGGCCACATTTAGCCTCTTGCATATGGCCTTGCACATGTTCAAGTGAGTACTCCTTTGAAATCACCAAAATAAAAAGAAAACGAAACAGAAAGAAGAATAATCCACTCTCAGAGAATTCCTCATCCGCTGTCTGTTTAGCGTTCACAGATGTCGCGCAAGACGGAACCCCTGCTGTTCAGTTTTCTTTGTAGGGAATGCTTCCTGGATGCCTACCGCAGCCCCAGACAAAACAAACTATTTCCGCATCTTAACACAGACGCAGAGCAAGATAGTTAAGCCAAAGCGTGTCTGCAATACCTCCTTTGCAGTAGCTTCTCACAACGGTGGTGGGAATCGGGAATCTGATAACTCCATAGATACAAGCTGTCCTGCCTTGATCCCGATTACATCCACCTCGCGGGGTTGGTGCCGGGTATGACAGGCGCAGGACTCGTAATTATGAAACAATTTTGCCCGCTCCGCCGCGCTAGCAAGAACGCCCGCACTCCAAGATGTTTCCTCAAAAGTTTAATAAAGCTGACGAGTTTCGACCTCCTGGGTCTTTGTCAAAGCCATAAACGTAATGTTGAAAAGTGCCCTCTTTACCATAGATAGCAAAACATAGCAATCCATAAACAAGATGGAAAGACTTTAAAATACATTTCAGCCATGTATTTTACTTCAGAAGACAGACTTATTTTTAAATATTGAAACACTCTCATAAAAATATTAATAATGGAAAATGATAAAAAAAAAAACAGCAAAACAGCTTTATTCCACAATATTTCCCATTACTGCAAAACAATGTTTTTTGTTATTTTATCAACATGATCAACACCAGTGTGTGTGTTCTTTTCCCAAGTTCAGTACTGTTAACATGTTAAATCCGGAAAATACCCTCAGTATAAGCTGTTTTATATATATATTACCTACTGGCGGTAGTTTTTTGATTTGCCAATATCTTTGGCGCCGGTTGATGAATCTTCGTGAAATTTTCAAAACTAATGGGGCGCTCTGGTCAGCTCCTGTCTTGAAAGTTTCGGGGTGATTCTTCAAGCGGGGGCCGAGAAAAAAGGGGGGTCCCAAAACACGTTTTCTCCATGTTAATTTACATAGGAAAATTTAGACAAAGCTACAGCCCGAACTGCTGAACGGAATTACACCAAATTTGGCAAAAAGTTAGGTCTTGGTCTAGAAAGCGTGCTTTTTTTTAAATGGTGTAAATCCGTTCAGTAGTTCCTGAGAAATTAAAAAAATAAAAATATCGATATCTGAGCACCGAGGAGGATTCGCGAACCCTCCCGGGCACGAGATTCACTCTGATTGGCTGTCAACACTCCAAACCAGGAAGTGTTGGCAGCCATCTTGTGACTCGGTAAGAAAAAGGGTGAAAAAATGATGAAAAACAAGAAAAGGGGGCAGGGTAGAAACACCCTGACCCCCTAGGCCTGCTCAGAGGGTCCCACAAAGACCCCCAGGCCCAAAAAAAGCATTTTTTTTTTAAAACGGCCGAATTCACGCTGGGTGCGCGCTTTGGTTTTTTTAAGGTGCCGGGGGCAATGCCTAATTAATTAGCGGGGGCCCATGGGGGCCCCTGCAGCCCCGGGGACCGCCACCTCCCTGGGGCTTAGTTAATTGTATGCGGGGGGCACGCGGCCCCCCGCAGCCCTGGGGACCGCCACCTCCCGGGGCTTAAACAAGAAGAAATGCAATGGGGGGTCTCAACCTCCCCATGCTGCCCCGGGGACCGCCACCTCCCCGGGGCTTTATGATAATTGAGGTGGGGGGCCTCGTGGCCCACCCAAGACCCGGGGTCCACCACCCCCCCAGGGCTTCTGTTATTAATGAGCGGTGGGCCTCACGGGCCCCCCCAAGCCCCAGGGACCACCACCTCCCCGGGGCTTTGAAAATGTTGGGAGAGGGGCCGCATGGCTCCCCTCCTGGAGCCCTTGATAGCCCTGGGGACCGCCAGCCCCCCAGGACCGGCTCCTGCAATGTCTCGGGGTGCCCACCCCCGAGACATTGCCGTTTGCTATGCTCCCGCCCTGTCATAGCAAACTCTGCTTTGCTTCATTTAAGCGAGAGCAGGAAACCTGCTCGCTTCAGCGACAGAAGCAGGATTGCTTTGAGCAAGGGAGCTGCATGTCAGCAGCTCCCCTTGCTCAAGCAATGCCGACTCCCGCAGGAGGCGGGGAGCCGGCTGGGACCGTGGGGGCATTGGGGCTCCCCCCATGGTCCACAACGCTAAGGGCTGGCCCCGGGGGATGGGGTCCCCGGGGCCAGATGTGGCCCGGGAGGGGGCCAAGCAGCCCCCCTCCCTTTATTTAAAAAAAAAGAATGGCCGGGCCCCTGGCGCGTTCTAAGTTGGGGAATTAAGTCCCCTTGAATACTGAGGGTCCCTGTGGGCCAACTAGCCCACCAGGTACCTCCAGTAAGCGTTATACAGCTGGATTGCAGAGAGGTGGTCCGAGGCCATGCCCCTTTTTACACCACTCTGCAAACACGCCTCTTGGTGCACTGGCTGAGGACCTCAGGACACAAGTGGATTTCATCCCCAAGCAGCAGTGCGCCAGGAGCCGCGTTTCCAGAGTGGTGTAAAGGGGCATAGCCTCGGACCACTCTCAGCAATCCAGGTGTGTGGCGCTTACTGGAGGTACCTGGTGGGCTAGTTGGCCCCCAGGGACTCTCAGGAATGAAGGGGACTTAATACCCCAACTTAGAACACGACAGGAGGCACGTTTGCAGAGTGGTGGGGAAAGGGGGCGTGGCCTTTCTCCACCTCTCAGAAATCCCACTGTGTGGGGATTACTGGAGGTAAGAGGTAGGCTAGTTGGCCCCTAAAGGACCCCCAGCAGCGAAGCTGACTTCAATCCCCATCCAAGAGCGCGCCAGGGAGCACGTTTGCAGAGTGGTGGGCAAAGGGGGCGTGGCCTGCTATGAGAACTTAGAAATCCTGCTGTGTGGGACTTACTGGAGGTAATAGGAGGGGTAGTTGGGCCCTCTTGTTACCTCCAGTAAGTCCCACACAGAGGATTTCTAAGATGTCTTCGGAGGCCCAGCACCCTTTCTCAACCACTCTGCAAATGCGACTACTAGTTAAAGAAGTGTTTGCAATGTAATAGGTTTTGCATTTGCGAGAATTAGAGCTATTGGCGTTGTAAATGTAGAAGTTTTTTACTAATTTTTTTGGGAATGGAGTGGATGTACGTTGTGTGTAGTGGAATTATGTGGATAGAAAGTATGTGGTATTTAGTGTATAGGAATTATGTAGAGTGGGATTATGTGTTATGGAGAGTAATTATGTGGTATGGTAGTCTGTGTTGTGGAGTGGTAACGTCAGGTTAAGTTTGCCTTATTTCCATAGAAGCTCAACTATGAACTCAGTGAGACAAAAAAAGAAGGAATCACTGAGGAGCACTTGTGGACCTAGTCAGAGGTATGAGCAGGGCCACTGGAATTATGCAACTGTTTGGCTGCACCGATTTTCGCACAATTATACATTTCCTGCTTTAGCCACATAATTCATCATTTGCTCCCTAATCTGCAGATTTGAACAAAAAAGCCTTGTTTCTAGCTCAAACGGCTCAAACGTTACTAAAAATGCAGCAACAAGTGTTACAGCATGGTGGAAGGCCCTTTGCAAACCTAGAATGGTCACCTGTTACTTATTGCTAAATGTGGGTGTTAAATTGGTACTAATGGTGTGCAAGCCACTCTTGCTTCCTTCTGCACCTCTCTTGCCTCTTTCTGCATTTCTGTTGCTTCTTTCAGCACATTTCTTTCTTTTTCTGCACCTCTCTTGCCTCTTTCTGTATTTCTGTTGCTTATTTCTGCACATTTCTTTCTTTTTCTGCACGTCTGTTGCCTCTTTCTGCCCCTCATTTGCGTCTTTCTGTACCCCTCTTGCCTCTTTCTGCACCCTTCTTCCATCTTTCTGCACCTCTCTTGCCTTTTTCTGTACCCCTCTTACGTCTTTCTGCACCCTTTTTGCCTCTTTCTGCACTTCTGTTCCTTCTTTCTGCACTTCTTTTGTTTCTTTCTGCACCTATCTTGCTTCTTTTTACACCCCTCTTGCCTCTCTCTCCACCCCTCTTCCCTCTTTCTGCACTTCTTTTGCTTCTTTCTGCACTTATCTTGCTTCTTTCTGCACCTCACTTGCCTCTTTCTGCACCTCTATTGCCTCTTTCTGCAGTTCTCTTGCCTCCTTCTGCACTTCACTTGCCTCTTTCTGTAACTCTCTTGCTTCTTTCTGCACCTCTCTTGCCTCATTCTGCACCTCACTTGCTTCTTTATCCACCCCTTTTGCCTGTTTCTGCATCCCTCTTCCCTCTTTGTGCAAGTCTCTTGCCTCTTTCTACACCTCTCTTTCCTCTTTCTGCACCACTCTTGCCTCTTTCTGTACCTCTGTTCCTTCGTTCTTCACCTGTCTTGTCTCTTTCTGCACCCTTTGTGCCTCTTTCAGCACCTCGGTTGCTTCTTTCTGCAGTTCTCTTTCTCTTTCTGCACCCCTCCTGCCTCTTTCTGTACCCCTCTTGTCTCTTTGTGATCCTCTCCTACCCCTTTCTGCACCCCTCTTGCCTCTTTTTCCACCTCTATTGGTTCTTTCTGCACCTCTTTTGCTTCGTTCTACACTTCACTTGCCTCTTTCTGTACCCCTCTTGCCTCTTTTTGCACCTCTGTTGGTTCTTTCTGCACTGCTCTGGCTTCTTCCTGCACCTCTGTTCCAAATTTCTGCATCCCTCTTGCCTTTTTCTGCACCCCTCTTCCCTTTTTCTGCACCTCTCTTGCCTCAGTATGCCTACCTGTTCCCTCTTTCTGCACCCCTTTTGCCTGTTTCTGCAACTATCTTGCCTCTTTCTGCAGTTCTCTTGCCTCCTTCTGTACCTCACTTGCCTCTTTTTGAGCCTCTGTTGGTTCTTTTGCACTGCTCTTGCTTCTTTCTGCACCTCTCTTGCAAATTTCTGCACCCCTCTTGCCTCTTCTGTACCCCGTTTACCTGTTTCTGTACCTCTCTTGCCTCTGTCTGCACCTCTGTTCCCTCTTCCTGTACCTCTTTTGCCTGTTTCTGCAACTCTCTTGCCTCTTTCTGCAGTTCTTTTGCCTCCTTCTGCACCTTTGTTGCTTCTTTCTGCACTTCTCTTGCCTCTTTCTGCACCCCTGTTGCTTCATTCTGCACTTTCCATGCTTCTTTCTGCACCTGTCTTGCTTCTTTCTGCACCCCTGTTGTCTCTTTCTGCACTCGTCTTCCCTCTTTCTGTAACTTTCTTACCTGTTTCTGCATCTCATGTGCTTCTTTGTGCACTTTTCTTGCTTCTTTCTATACCTCTGTTGCTTCTTTCAGCGATTCTTTTGCCTCTTTCTGCACTTCTCTTGCCTGTTTCTGCACCTCTCTTGCCTCTTTCTGCACCTCTCTTGCCTCTTTCTGCACCTCACTTGCTTCTTTCTGCACCCGACTGCCTCTTTCAGTACCTCTCTTGCCTCTTTGTGCACCTCTCCTAACTCTTTCTGCACCCCTCTTGCCTCTTTTTGCACCTCTGTTGGTTCTTTCTGCACTGCTCTTGCTTCTTTTGCACCTTACGTGCCTCTTTTTGCACTTCTCTTGGTTCTTTCTAAACCTCTGTTGCTTCTTTCAGCAATTCTCTTGCCTCTTTCTGCACTTCTCTTGCATGTTTCTGCACCTCTCTTGCTTCTTTCTGCACCTCTGTTGCCTCTTTCTGCACTTCTCTTGCTTGTTTCTGCACCTCTCTTGCTTCTTTCTGCACCTCTGTTGCCTCTTTCTGCACTTCACTTGCTTCTTTCTGCACCTCTCTTGCCTCTTTCGGCACCTCTGTTGCTACTTTTTGCACCTCTCCTGCCTCTTTCTGCACCCCTCTTCCCTCTTTGTCCAACTCTCTTGCCTCTTTCTACACCTCTCTTCCCTCTTTCTGCACCACTCTTGCCTCTTTCTGTACCTCTGTTGCTTCTTTCTGCACTTCTCTTGCCTCTTTCTGCACCTCTGAGTTAGAGGTAGTTTTAATCCCCCTGCCCTATTATGTACTAGGGCCTTACAGGGGAGGTCATGCCAATCACAGGGGTACCCCAACCCGTAGTGTACCCTAGTGTATATAGGTGTTTTCACTGTATTCTAAGTGTCTTTCAGCATAGCACTGGCTCCGGGCCTGGTTAGTCAGAGTCAGTTACCACCAGTACCAGTCAGCAAAAAGTTGGGGGCACAGGATGACTTTGCAACAAGGCCTGTTTCTGTACCTCTGTTGGTTCTTTCTGCATATCTCTTGCTACTTTCTGCACTTTTCTTCGTCTTTCTGGACTTCTGTTGCCTCTTTCTGCATTTCTCTTGCTTCTTTCTGCGCCTTTCTTCCTCTTTCTGCACATGTCCTACCTCTGTAGACATAGTTAGAAATTAGCATTTAAAAAACCTTCGGAATTCACCAAAAAAACCATAGGTTTCAGGGACGTTATAGTTAGGAATTAGCAATTTAAAAAACCTTAGAAATTCACTGAAAAAACCATAAGTTTCAGGGACGTTATAGTTAGAAATAATAATTTAAAAAACCTTAGAAATTTACTGAAAAAACCACAGGTTTCAGGGACGTTATAGTTAGTTGGACATTTCACTCATACAAAACCAGAGAAATTCGGCCGTTATAGTTAGTTGAGCTAACTATAACTCGCGCCCCCGCAATGCACTGCTGATGACGTCACATATTACATCATTCATGACATGGCCAGTGACATCACTAATGACATCACTGATGACATCTCAAATGACATCACTGATGACATCGCTGATGACAACATCCACGTGATAATCTGATGCACCTCCTCACATATAACTTTTGATACACCTACTCTAAAATACAGACTACCATTTTCGAAACCATAGACACACCAATACCAGTTACTACATACCCACTCACTGATTCCTAGGTCTACACACACATCCACTCATTCACCCATACAGCCACTCATACATGCAGTCACTCATCAATACAGCACTATCATATGCACTCATACACCTATACAGACACTCACACACTGCCACTCATCCACAGAGTTACTCACACACCTAGTCAGTCATGCAAAGAATCAATCACACTCCCATTTACTCACCTATACAGTTATACACACACCACCTCACTTATTCATACAGATACTAACACATACTAACTCTCTTATACAATCACTGATACAAGCTCACACTCATCCATACAGCCACTCTCACAATCACTCACTCTCACATTTAGTCATTTATATACTCCAACACTCACATATACTGCCTTTCACATATGTAATTACTCACACATGTACCACTGAGACATCCATTCACTCACCAACACACCGATACACACACTCACCCACCCATACAGCCCTTCACAGATGCATTCTTGAACCCATACACCCAGTGAATCACCCACTCACACATCTATGCACAGAGTCATACACCATGACCATGTCATGCGTGATGTAATATGTGATGTCATCAGCAGTGCATTGCGGGGGTGCGAGTTATACTTAGCTCAACTAACTATAACGGCCGAATTCCTCTGGTTTTGTACGAGTGAAATGTCCAACTAACTATAACGTCCCTGAAACCTGTCGTTTTTTCAGTGAATTTCTAAGGGTTTTTAAATGATCATTTCTAACTATAACGTCCCTGAAACCTATGGTTTTTTCAGTAAATTTCAAAGGTTTTTTCAATGCTAATTTCTAACTATAACGTCCCTCAAACCTATGGTTTTTTCAGTGAATGTCAAAGGTTTTTTAAATGCTAATTTCTAACTATGCCTACAGAGGTAGGACATGTGCAGAAAGAGGAAGAAAGGCGCAGAAAGAAGCAAGAGAAATGCAGAAAGAGGCAACAGAAGTCCAGAAAGACGAAGAAAAGTGCAGAAAGAAGCAAGAGATATGCAGAAAGAACCAACAGAGGTGCAGAAAGAGGCCTTGTTGCAAAGTCATCCTGTGCCCCCAACTTTTTGCTGACTGGTACTGGTGGTAACTGACTCTGACTAACCAGGCCCGGAGCCAGTGCTATGCTGAGAGACACTTAGAATACAGTGAAAACACCTACATACACTAGGGTACACTATGGGTTGGGGTACCCCTGTGATTGGCATGACCTCCCCTGTAAGGCCCTAGTACATAATAGGGCAGGGGGAATAAAACTACCTCTAGCTCAGAGGTGCAGAAAGAGGCAAGAGAAGTGCAGAAAGAAGCAACAGAGGTGCCAAAAGAGGCAAGAGAGGTGCAGAAAGAAGCAAGTGAAGTGCATAAAGAGGCAAGAGAGGTGCAGAAAGAGGCAAGAGAGGTGCAGAAAGAAGCAAGAGCAGTGCAGAAAGAACCAACAGAGGTGCTGAAAGAGGCGCGAAGGGTGCAGAAAGAGCAAGAGAAGTGCAGAAAGAGGCAACAGAGGTACAGAAAGAGGCAAGAGGTGCAGAAACAAGCAGGAAAGGTGCAGAAACAGGGAACAGGGGTGCAGAAAGAGACAAGAGATCTGCAGAAAAAAGCAACAGAGGTGCTGAAAGAGGCAAGTGAGGTGCAGAAAGAGGCAAGAGATCTGTAGAAAAAAGCAAAAGAGTTGCTGAAAGAGGCAAGTGAGGTGCAAAAAGAAGCAAGAGAGGTGCAGAAAGAGGCAATAGAAGTGCAGAAAGAAGCAAAAGAGGTGCTCAAAGAGGCAAGAGGGATGCAGAAAGAGGCAAGAGCAGTGCAGAAAGAACCAAGAGAAGTGCAGAAAGAAGCAACAGAGGTACAGAAAGAGGCAAGAGTGGTGCAGAAAGAGGGAGGAGAGGTGTAGAAAGAGGCAAGAGAGTTGCACAAAGAGGGAAGAGGGGTGCAGAAAGAGGCAGGAGGGGTACAGAAAGAAGCAACAGAGGTGCTGAAAGAGGCAAGAGGGGTGCAGAAAGAAGCAAGTGAAGTGCAAAAAGAGGCAACAGAGGTGCAAAAAGAAGCAAGAGCAGTGCAGAAAGAACCAACAGAGGTGCAAAAAGAGGTAAGTGAGGTGCAGAAAGAAGCAAGAGCAGTGCAGAAAGAACCAACAGAGGTGCAAAAAGAGGCAAGAGTGGTGCAAAAAGAGGTAGGAGAGGTGCACAAAGAGGCAAGAGAGGTACAGAAAGAGGCAGGAGGGGTGCAGAAAGAAGGAAGAGAACTGCAGAAAGAGGCAAGAGAATTGCTGAAAGAAGCAACAGAGGTGTAGAAAGAAGCAAGAGAGGTGCAGAAATAGGCAAGTAAGGTGCAGAAAGAAGCAAGAGCAGTGCAGAAAGAACCAACAGAGGTGCAAAAATAGGCAAGAGGGGTGCAGAAAAAGGTAGGAGGGGTGCACAAAGAGGTAAGAGAAATACAGAAAGAGGCAGGAGGGGTGCAGAAAGAAGGAAGAGAAGTGCAGAAAGAAGTAACAGAGGTGCTGAAAGAGGCGCGAAGGGTGCAGAAAGAGCAAGAGAAGTGCAGAAAGAGGCAACAGAGGAACAGAAGGAGGCAAGAGAGGTGCAGAAACAGGCAGGAAAGGTGCAGAAAGAGGGAACAGGGGTGCAGATAGAGGCAAGAGAGGTGCAGAAAGAGAAAAGAGGGGTGCAGAAAGAGGCAAGAGATCTGCAAAAAAAAGCAACAGAGGTGCTGAAAGAGGCAAGTGAGGTGCAAAAAGAGGCAAGAGATCTGCAGAAAAAAGTAACAGAGGTGCTGAAAGAAGCAAGTGAGGTGCAGAAAGAAGCAAGAGAGGTGCAGAAAGAAGGAAGAGAAGTGCAGAAAGAAGTAACAGAGGTGCTGAAAGAGGTGCAAAGGGTGCAGAAAGAGCAAGAGCAGTGCAAAAGATCCAACAGAGGTGCACAAAGAGACAAGTGAGGTGCAGAAGGAGGCAAGAGAACAGCAGAAAAAGGCAAGAGAGTTGCAGAAACAGGCAAAAGGGGTGCAAAAGGAGGGAACAGGTGGGCAGACTGAGGCAAGAGAGGTGCAGAAAGAGGGAAGAGGGGTTCAGAAAAAGGCAAGAGGGATGCAGAAATTTGGAACAGAGGTGCAGGAAGAAGCCAGAGCAGTGCAGAAAGAACCAACAGAGGTGCAGAAAGAGGCAAGAGGGGTACAGAAAGAGGCAAGTGAAGTGCAGAACGAAGCAAAAGAGGTGCAGAAAGAACCAACAGAGGTGGAAAAAGAGGCAAGAGGGGTACAGAAAGAGGCAGGAGGGGTGCAGAAAGAGGAAGAGGACTGCAGAAAGAAGCAACAGAGGTGCTGAAAGAGGCAAGAAGGGTGCAGAAAGAGACAAGAGAGGTGAAGAAAGAAGAAACAGAGGTACAGAAAGAGGCAAGAGTGGTGCAGAAAGAGGAAAGAGAGGTGTAGAAAGAGGCAAGAGAGTTGCACAAAGAGGGAAGAGGGGTGCAGAAACAGGCAAAAGGGGTGCAGAAAGAAGCAAGTGAGGTGCAGAAAGAGGCAAGAGAGTTACAGAAAGAGGCAAGTGAAGTGTAGAAGGAGGCAAGAGAACTGCAGAAAGAGGCAATAGAGGTGCAGAAAGAGGCAAGTGAGGTGCAGAAAGAAGCAAGATAAGTGCAGAAAGAAGCAACAGAAGTGCAGAAAGAGGGAAGAGGGGTGGAGAGAGAGGCAAGAGGGGTGCAGAAAGAAGCAAGACAGGTGCTAAAAGAAACAAAAGAAGTGCAGAAAGAAGGAACAGAGGGGCAGAAAGAGGCAAAAAGGGTGCAGAAGACGTGATAGGGGTATAGAAAAAGGCAAGAGAGGTGCAGAAAGAGGGAAGAAGGGTACAGAAAGAGGCAAGAGGGGTACAGAAAGAAGCAAATGAGGTGCAGAAAGAGGCAACAGACATGCAGAAAGAGGGAAGAGAGGTGCAGAAAGAAGCAAGATAAGTGCAGAAAGAAGCAACAGAAGTGCAGAAAGATGGAAGAGGGGTGGAGAGAGAGGCAAGAGGGGTGCAGAAATAAGCAAGACAGGTGCAGAAAGAAGCAAAAGAAGTGCAGAAAGAAGGAACAGAGGTGCAGAAAGAGGCAAAAAGGGTGCAGAAGACGTAAGAGGGGTACAGAAAAGGGCAAGAGAGGTGCAGATAGAGGGAAGAAGGGTGCAGAAAGAGGCAAGAGGGGTACAGAAAGAAGCAAATGAGGTGCCGAAAGAGGCAACAGACATGCAGAAAGAGGGAAGAGAGGTGCAGAAAGTAGAAGAGATTTGCAGAAAGAGGCAAGAGAAGTTCAGAAAAAGAAAGAAATGTGTAGAAAGAAGCAACAGAAATGCAGAAAGAGGCAAGAGAGGCGCAGAAAGAAGCAAGAGTGGCTTGCACACCATTAGTACCAATTTAACACCCACATTTAGCAATAAGTAACAGGTGACCATTCTAGGTTTGCAAAGGGCCTTCCACTACGCTGTAACACTTGTCGCAGCATTTTTGGTAACGTTTGAGCCGTTTGAGCTAGAAACAAGGCTTCTTTTGTTCAAATCTGCAGATTAGGGAGCAGATGATGAATTATGTGGCTAATGCAGAAAATGTATAATTTTGAGAAAGTCGGTGCAGCCAAACAGTCGCATAATTCCAGTGGCCCTGCTCATACCTCTGACTAGGTCCACAAGTGCTCCTCAGTGATTCCTTCTTTTTTTGTCTCACTGAGTTCATAATTGAGCTTCTATGGAAACGAGGAAGACTAAACCTGACGTTACCACTCCACAACACAGACTACCATACCACATAATTACTCTCAATAACACATAATCCCACTCTACATAATTCCTATACACTAAATACCACATACTTTCTATCCACATAATTTCACTGCAAAACATACCACATAATTCCACTACACACAACGTACATCCACTCCACTCCAAAAAACATTAGTAAAAAACTTTTACATTTACAATGCCAATAGCTCTAATTCTCGCAAATGCGAAACCTATTACATTGGAAACACTTCTTTAACTAGTAGTCGCGTTTGCAGAGCGGTAGAGAAAGGGTGCTGGGCCTCCGACCAGTGCTCAGGAATTCTGCTGTGTAGGACTTACAGGAGGTACTAGGAGGGCTTCTTGGCCCCCAAAGTCCCTCAGGAGTAAATTTGACTTCATCCCCCATCCCGTAGTCTGCCAGGAGGCGCGTTTGCAGAGTGGTGGAGAAAGAGGGGCATGGCCTCCGAAGACGTCTTAGCAATCCCACTGTGTGGGACTTACTGGTGGTAATAAGAGGGGTAGTTGGCCCCCAAGGACATCCTTGGGGGCCAACTACCCCTCCTATTACCTCCAGTAAGTCCCACACAGCAGGATTGCTAAATTCTCATAGCAGGACACGCCCCCTTTGCCCACCACTCCGCAAACGCGCTCCCTGTCGCGCTCTTGGATGGGGATTGAAGTCCCCTTCGCTGCTGGGGGTCCTTTAGGGGCCAACTAACCTACCTCTTACCTCCAGTAAGCCCCACACAGTGGGATTGCTGAGAGGTGGACAAAGGCCACGCCCCCTTTCCCCACCACTCTGCAAACACGCCTCCTGGCGTGTTCTAAGTTGGGGTATTAAGTCCCCTTCATTCCTGAGGGTCCCTGGGGGCCAACTAGCCCACCAGGTACCTCCAGTAAGCGCCACACACCTGGATTGCTGAGAGTGGTACGAGGCCACGCCCCCTTTTTACACCACTCTGCAAACGTGGCTCCTGGCGCACTGCTGCTTGGGGGATGAAGTACACCTCAGGACACAAAAGGACCTCATTGCCCCACCACATGTGCGCCAGGAGGCGTGTTAGCACAGTGGTGCAGGGAAGGGGCGGGGCCTCCAGCGAAATGCCTGCTTTTCATTTAAAAAAATATTTTTAGAAGGGGGGCTGTGTGGTCCCCCTTCTTTTAGTATTTTTTGGGCCCTGGGGACCCCATCCCCCAGGGCCTGAGCTTATTTTTTTTTTTACATATTAAAAATAAAAAACGGGCAGGGGGCCGCGTGGCCCCCCTGCCCTGGGCCACTATTGGCCCCAGGGACCCCATCCCCTGGGGCCTGGCCTCTTATTTTATAAAAAATAATTCCATGAGGGGGGCCGCGTGACCCCCCTCCCCTGGGCCACTTCTGGCCCCGGGGACTCCATCCCCCGGGGCCTGGTCTTGATTAAAAATATATATATATGTATAAGGGAGGGGGCCAAGTGGCCCCCCTTCCCTGAGCCACTATTGGCCCTGGGGACCCCCGCCCCCGGGGCCTGGCCAGACTTTAAAAAAAAAAGAAATTATGGAGGGGGGCTGCGTGGCCCCCCTCCCAGGCCACTATTGGCCCTGGGGACCCCATCCCCCGGGGCCTGGCCTCACAGTTGGGGACCGTGGGGGGAGCTCCAATGCCCCCACGGTCCCTGCCAGCTCACCGCCTCCTGTGGGAGCCGGCATTGCATTTGGGCAAGGGGAGCTGCTAACATGCAGCTCCCCTTGACCAAAAGCAATCTGCTTTGCTTCGTGGAAGCGGGAGCAAGTCTCATGCTCTCGCTTCCACGAAGCAAAGCAGAGTTTGCAATGACAGGGCGGGAGCCGCATGGCTCCCCCCCTGTCATTGCAAACTTCAATGTCCCGGGTGTGGGCACCCCGGGACATTGCAGGAGCCGGCCCTGGGGGGTGGCGGTCCCCAGGGCCATCTAGGGCTCCAGGAGGGGGGCCTGCGACTACAAAGCCCCGGGGAGATGGTGGTCCCCGGGGCTTGGGGGGGCCCGCGAGGCCCCCCTCATTATTTAAAGAAGCCCCGGGGAGGTGATGGTCCCCGGGGCTTGGGGGGCCCGTGAGGCCCCCCCATTAATTATATAGCCCCGGGGAGGTGGTGGTCCCCGGAGCTTGGGGGGGCCCATGAGGCCCCCTCCTCATTATTTAAAGAAGCCCCGGGGAGGTGGTGGTCCCCGGGGCTGCGGGGGGTGCGTGCCCCTCGCATATAATTAAGTAAGCCCCGGGGAAGTGGCAGATCCCGGGGCTGCGGGGGCCCCAGTGGGCCCCAGCATACATTATAAATATTGCCCCCGGGACCTGTCTCAACCGGGGACTTAAGTACAATGAAGCACGGGAGCCGCGCTTCGTTTTTTAAAATTTTCTCGCCCGGATTCACGCACCTAACGCGAATTCGGCGGATTTTTTAAAAAACAAAATGCTTTTGGGCCCTGAGCAGGTCTAGGGGGTCAGGGTGTGTGTACCCTGCGCCACTTTCTTGTTTATTAATGTTTTTTCACCCTTTGTCTTGTGACTCGGTTACTGAGTCACAAGATGGCTGCCAACACTTCCTGGTTTGGAATGTTGACAGCCAATCAAAATGAAGCTTGTGCTAGGGAGGAGTCGCGAATCCTCGGTGCTCAGATATCGATATTTTTATTTTTTGAATTTCTCAGCAACTACAGAACGGATTTACACCATTTAAATAAAAAGGACGCTTTCTGAACCAAGAGCTACCTTTTTGCCAAATTAGGTGTAATTCCGTTCAGCAGTTCGGGCTGTAGCCGTGTCGAAAGTTTCCTAAGGAAATTAACATGGGGAAAACGTGTTTTGGGACCCCCCTTTTTTCTCTGCCCCCGCTTGATGAATCACCCCAAAACGTTCAAGACAGGGGCTGACCGGAGCGGGCCATTAGTTTTGAAAATTTAGTGAAGTTTCGTAAACCGGTGCCAAAGATATTGGCAAATCAAAAAACGCTTTTCCTATAGAAACTAGGTCCTAACTATAACTACCTACTGGTGGGGGCCGAGAAAAAAGGGGGGTCCCAAAACGTGTTTTCTCCATGTTATTTTCCATAGGAAACTTTAGACAAAGCTACAGCCCGAACTGCTGAACGGAATTACACCAAATTTTGCAAAAAGGTAGCCCTTGGTTCAGAAAGAGCCCTTTTTGTTAAATGGTGTAAATCCGTTCAGTAGTTGCTGAGAAATTCAAAAAATAAGAGTCAAAAAATCAATTTCCCATAGGGAACTTTGTGCAAGGCTACAGCGGAAACTACTGAACGGATTTACCCCAAATTTGGCATAAAGGTACTGCTTGGCTCAGAAAGCGACCTTTTCAAAAATGGTGTAAATCCGTTCAGTAGTATTTTAAATATTAAAGGAAAAAGAACTTTATATATCTGGGCGGAGCCTAACCACACATATCATCGTGAGATCTGATTGGCTGTCAGCACTTCATCCAAGAAGTGTTGGAAGCCATCTTGGGACCAATATACATGATAGCACCCCAATGAAATGCATTGTAGTGAATAGAAGATTTTGAGGGTCACCAAAAGGAGAACTATAAAGGGTGATAACAGACTTTAGTTACATTAGAATTCATTTGTTGATGGTACCATACTAATTCTAGGAATTGTGGTGTGTTCTAGGGTGATTTTACCCTGTGAAAAACCTTCTGCTGGGATTTCATGAATCATGTTTGAGAGAAAACAATTTCCTCATGCTTGTCCCACAGAGGTTTGGAAGGTGCTCTAGAAGCTAAAAGGAGAGCATATTTTCTGTAAATTCACATTATCTTTCTCAGTCATGTGAGAATGAAGTCTGACATTCTCAGTAAAACATGTAAATCCAACAAGGGCAGAGACTGTCAGTTGATTCCTTTGTGTTCTACTGCAGCTTCCCAGAGTGTTCTTAAGAACAACTAGAGCGCTAACAACCTTACCTATGACAAAAGTATGGCACACCTGAAGCCATCTTGATTGGAATAAACTGGTAACACTTAAAACATTTAATTTAAAAAGGAACAAAATGATGGGGTTCATTTTGTCTTAGAAATTATGGTTAGTGCTGTAGAAAGAAAAATTAGGACATGTTTTAAGTGAGATCTCAAATATCTTCCTGTTATATTTCAACAGGAGCAGCCTGCCAGTTGATTCCTTTGTGTTCTACTGCAGCTTCCCAGAGTGTTCTAAAGAACAACTAGAGCGCTAACAGCCTTACCTATGACAAAAGTATGGCACACCTGAAGCCATCTTGATTGGAATAAACTGGTAACACTTAAAACATTTAATTTAAAAAGGAACAAAATGATGGGGTTCATTTTGTCATAGAAATTATGGTTAGTGCTGTAGAAAGAAAAATTAGGACATGTTTTAAGTGAGATCTCAAATATCTTCCTGTTATATTTCAACAGGAGCAGCCTGCCAGTTGATTCCTTTGTGTTCTACTGCAGCTTCCCAGAGTGTTCTAAAGAACAACTAGAGCGCTAACAGTCTTACTTATGAAAACATTATGGCACACCTGAAGCCATCTTGATTGGAATAAACCAGTAACACTTAAAACATTTAATTTAAAAAGGAAAAGAATGAGGGGGTTCATTTTGCCATAGAAATTATGGTTAGTTCTGCAGAAAGAAAAATTAGGGCATGTTTTAAGTGAGATCTCAAATCCTCTTCTATTTCATTAGAACATTCTGACATGCAGACTGAAACAATCACTTTCAATACCAGCAGTAGACTTCCAGTTAACTCCCTGGTGAGCAGCAGCTTTACTACAGTGATCTAATGAGCAACTAGAGTGCTAACATTCTGAATTTATGGCAAATGTGTGACACATCTGAATGCCTTCTTGATGGAATCAAAGTAAAAAACTGAAAGCATTTCCTACTGAGGAGACTGCAGTAAATGAGGAAATTAGGAAACTTCATAACAAATAGGTATCCCAAGATGGCCACCAGAGAAAAAGAGCCCAAATGTAGCACAAATATCACCCAGATGTAGCCCACATATAGCCCAATGACAGAAGTGTGGAAAACACTTTTTATTTTTAGTTTTTTTGCAGTTTTATATAGTGCAGACTGGTCAGGTATTGGAGCGTTGCATCTTACTTGGACCCCTTATTGCGTATTTTGCACGAAGTACATGAGATTGATCTTGCGAAACATTGAACTTTACTATTCTGTTAACCTGAAGTTGCTCTGAACCGGGCTTTGTAACATCCGTTTTTACCTACTGGTTTTAATTAATTCTCACTGTATTGTATTAAGAAAGAGGATTTCCTGTTTTATGTACACTTTTATGATCTATGTTTCTAAATCAGATCGAATAAAGTTTAATTAATGTAATTGAAGTCTTCCAAGATGGCCACCAGAGAAAAATGAGCCCAAATGTAGCACAAATATCACCCAGATGTAGCCCACGTATAGCCCAATGACAGAAGTGTGGAAAACACTTTTTATCCTTTGTTTTTTTGCAGTTTTATATAGTGCAGGCTGGTCAGATATTGGAGTGCTTTACATGAGCATTGGTTACATCATACAAGGACAAACTCATTTTGGTTGTAGGCATGGAGAGATTAAGTGATTTGACCAGAATCACAGAATGACGAGCTGAAGCGGAAACTCCAACTTGGTAACACCACATTTTCTCCCCTAAGAAGTGTGGCTCAATGGTTAGAGCGGCAGAAGTGTGGCTCAATGGTTAGAGCGGCAGACCCTGATGCAGAGATCTGGCCCGGGACCAGGGTTCAATTCCCGCCTCAGCGGGTCTTGGGCTCAATTTCCTCGGACCTGATAATTCTCGCCTCGGTGCCTATTCTAATCATGGGTCCCACTCTGCAACTCTGGGCAATAGCTTGCTTAATCTCCACAACGGCCCCCCCAGCGCTGGGATGCCTGGCTTCACCTTGGGGGTGCCCAGGAGTGGACATTTCACAGGGAAAAGACAGGAAGGGTTCCACCGCGGTATGCGTACAGCGCCAGGACACCCTAGGGTAACAGTGCGCTTTACAAGTACAAATTTCATTTCATTTCATAAGCGTAACATTTAATCAAGTGGTCAACTGGATAAAAAAACATAGAGATAACAAATAATTCAAAAGTGCTTTGTCGCTATTTGAGAACTGCTTGGCTCAGAAAGCGACCTTCTTAAAAATGGTGTAAATCCGTTCGGTAGTTGCTGAGAAATTGTAAGAAAACAAATATCGATATCTAGCGGCGCGGTGGATCCGCGAACCCTCCCGACCACAAGCTTCATTTTAATTGGCTGCCAAAACTCCAAACCAGGAAGTGTTGGCAGCCATCTTGTGACTCGGTAGAACCGAGTCACAAGAAAACAGGGAAACAAAGGTGAAAAAGAAGAAAAGGGGGCAGGGTAGAAACACCCTGACCCCCTAGGCCTGCTCAGGGGTCCCACAAGGACCCCCAGGGCCAAAAAGCATTTTGTTAAAAAAATTGGCGAAATTCGCGCTCGGGTTGCAAATCCCGCCGAAATGTAAAAAAAAATGAAGCGCGGCATTCCGCACTTCATTTAATTGAGACCCCCGGGTGGGCCAGGTCCCGGGGGCATTGCCAACAAATATCTGCAGGGCCCACGGGGGCCCCGCAGCCCGAGGACCGCCACCTCCCAGGGCTTGTTTTTTTAATGTTTTGGGGGCCTCAAGGCCCCCAAGCCCGGGGACCACCACCGCCAGGGCTTTTATCAAATAGGGACCCTCAGGATTCAAGGGGAATTAATCCTCCAACTTACCCTGAGCACTACTGATGCAGTCCAGCCATCGCCCTGTCACTACCCATGCACTCCTCCAATCAACCAGCGAGCACCATGTACTTATCCAATCACTCCGCCAAAACACAAGCACTTATAAATTCACCATCCACTCTCCTTGCAGTACTCTAATCATCCAGTCAGTACCCATGTACTCATCGAATGACCCAGGCACTAACTCATGGCAAATGCAGAGGAGGTCATGCTAATCACAGGGGTACCCCAACGCATAGTGTTCCCTAGTGTATGTAGGTGTTTTCACTGTATTCTAAGTGTCTTTTACCACCAGACACAGAGTCAGTTACCACCAGTACCCATCAGCAAAAAGTTGGGGGCACAGGAGTACTTTCTACTCCTCTGTTGGTTCTTTCTGCACATCTCTTCCTTCTTCTTGCACTTTTCTTCGTCTTTCTGGACTTCTGTTGCCTCTTTCTGCATTTGTCTTCCTTCTTTCTGCGCTTTTCTTCTTCTTTCTTCACATGTCCTACCTCTGTAGGCATAGTTAGAAACTAGCATTTAAAAAACCTTTGAAATTCACTTAAAAAACAATAGGTTTCAGGCATGTTATAGTTAGAAATTAGCATTTAAAAAACCTTTGAAATTCACTGAATAAACCATAGGTTTCAGGCACTTTATAGTTAGAAATTAGCATTTAAAAAACCTTAGAAATTCACAGAAAAAACCATAGGTTTTAGGGAAAGTTATAGTTAGTTGGACATTTCACTCAGTACAAAACCAGAGAAATTCCCCCGTTATAGTTAGTTCAGCTAACTATAACTCGCTGACCCGCAATGCACTGCTGATGACGTCACATATGACATCACTCATGACATGGTCAGTGACATCACTGATGACATCACTCATGACATCTCAAATGACATCACTGATGACATCATCCATGTGGTAATTTGATGCATCTTCTCACACCCTAATGTAACCTTTGATACACCAACTCTAAATAACAGACTGCCATTCTCAAAACCATAGACACTCCAGCAGCAATAACTACATACCCACTCACTGATTCTTAGGTCTAAACACATATCCACTCACTCACCTGTACAGTCACTCATACTTACAATCACTCAGTACAGGACTATCATATGCACTCATACGCCTATATAGACACTCACACACCACCACTCATCCATAGAGGTACTCACACACCTAGTCAGTCATGCAAATAATTAATCATACTCCCATTTACTCACCTATACAGTTATACACACACCAGCTCACTTACTCATACAAATACTAGGACATTCTTACGCTCTTATACAATCACTGATACAAGCACACACTCATCCAGTCACTCTCATAATCACACACTCTCACTTATAGCTATTTATATATTCCAACACACATATATACTGCCTTTCACATATGTAGTTACTCACACACGTACCACTGAGATATACATTCACTCACTAACACACCCATACACACACTCACACACCCATACAGTCCATCACAGATGCACTCTTGAAACCATGCACCCAGTGAATCACCCACTCACACATCTATGCACAGTCACACACACCCCACCCATACAAACACTCAGGCATCCATACAGATACTCAGACAACCAATCAATAACCCATATAGACACTCATGTAGCTATTCACAAACCCATGCAGCCGCTTACACACCAACAGACAGACGGATACAGACATTCACACAGTTTAGTCACTAACCCGTGCATTCAGTAAGATACATTTAATCACTCACTTATAGAGTCAGTCACACACCTACTAAATCATCCATTCAGACACTTATACACCCACTCATTCTTCAATACGCCTTTCCCTATATATTAAACATATTTAAACTTTACAGAAACACACAGTCACTAGATGATGTCATCAGTGATGTCATCAGTGATGTCATTTGAGATGTCATCAGTGATGTCATCAGTGATGTCACTGACCATGTCATGAGTGATGTCATATGTGACATCATCAGCAGTGCATTGCGGGGGCGCGAGTTATAGTTAGCTGAACTAACTATAACGGGGGAATTTCTCTGGTTTTGTACGAGTGAAATGTCCAACTAACTATAACTTTCCCTAAAACCTATGGTTTTTTCAGTGAATTTCTAAGGTTTTTTAAATGCTAATTTCTAACTATAACGTGCCTGAAACCTATGGTTTTTTCAGTGAATATATATATATACATATTATCTACTGGCGGTCGCCAGTAGATAGTTATAGTTAGGACCACGTTTCTATAGGAAAAGCGTTTTTTGATTTGCTTATAACTTTGGCGTCGTTTGACGAATGTTTACGAAAGTTTCCAAAAAACTTCTCTTTTCAGATCAGCTCCTATGTTGAAGGTTTGGGGGTGATTCGTCAAGGGGGGGCTGACAAAAAAGGGGGGTCCCAAAACGTGTTTATTCCATGCAATTTCCATAGGAAACTTTAGACAAGTCTACAGGTCAAACTGCTGAACGGAATTACGCGTTTGTTTAAATGGGGGTAAGTCCGTTCAGTAGTTTTAGAGAAATATAAAAATTTACAGATATTGATATTTGAGAATTCTGACATCTGATTGGCTGAGGCGTTGCGAGCACGAGCGTGCGGCTCATTGGCTGCGAACTGTTGAAACTAGGAAGTGTTGGCAGCCATTTTGTAGGGGAAAAATAAGAGAATAATTGTATAAGAGGGTATAGTAGGAACACTGTGGTCTTATTTTAAGCAGTCTGTACGGTGCAGAGGCAGGGAGTTTGAATGTTGCATAGGCCATGGAAATCACGTCTGCAGAACAATGGTGCATGGTATTGCGGCAAGGTTGCGTAGGCTCTGGAAATTCCATCGGGAAAACAATGCGCCGTATTGCGGCAAGCAGTGTGTAGGGTGCACACACAGGTAGTGTGAATGTTACGTAGGCTGAGGAAATCACGTCCGCAAAACAACGATGCACGGTATTGCGGCAATGTTCAGTAGGCTGTGGAAATCATATCGGGAAAATAACAATGCGCCGTATTGCAGCCTTCCTCTACCTTCCTTTAATATAATGCGCAGTAATGTTTACTTATAATGCGGTGTTCACTTTTATCACGGACAGTGAACAAAATTAACGTTTAATTGGCTGAGGTGTTCGAACAACAAGCTCAATGTTCATTGGCTGCGAACCATTAAAAGTAAAAGTGTTGCCAGCCATTCCCTTCCCCTGCGCAGAGTAGCAAGGACATCTGATTGGCTCACATGTTCCAAGCAGGACCTTCCAGAGGTTAATGTTCATTGGCTGCGAACCATTGAAAGCAGAAGTGTTGCCAGCCATTTCCTCCCCGTCCGCGAAGTAGCAGGGACATCTGATTGGTTGACGTGTTCCAAGCAGGACGTTCTCAAGCTTAATGTTCATTGGCTGTAAACCATTGAAAGTAGAAGTGTTGCCAGCCATTCCCTCCCCCTCTGCGGAGCATCAGGGACATCTGATTGGGTAATGTGTTCCAAGCAGGACCTTCCCAAGCTTAATGTTCATTGGCTGTGAAGCATTAAAAGTAGAAGTGTTGGCAGCGATTCCCTTCCCCTGTGCAGAACACCATGGACATTTTATTGGCTAAAGTGTTCCGAGTACAAGTTTGCTCATTATTGGCTGGGAACGTTTCACTGTTGTGAAGCGTTTTGTGACGCACTTCAATGGAGTACGGGAAAACAAAGTAGTGGCGGGGAGGGTAGGAACACTATTAACTCTGTAAAGTGGTCACAAGGTGGTGAACAGGGATTGTGAAGGTAAAAATTGTTTTTTATATATTTTAAGGGCCATTTATATAATTGGCGTGGGGTGTACAAATCACGGCGGGAAAATAACAGATTGTGTTGCGGTCTTCTTTTTATTAAGTTTGCGGGTGGGATACTTCCCAGTAGCACTATTTACTTAGAATGTGGTGTTTACTTTTCTGACGGGGAGGTGTGGTTGCGCAGCAAAAATTTCAGTCTAGGTTTGAAACAGTTTTTATTAAGCAATTACAAATAAACTTTCTTCCAAAACTGAAGCTGTATATATCAAAGAGGTGACAAATAAAAACGCAATTCATAAAATATCCCTTAAGCGTGGCCACACCTCCCTTTTTTTTCTGCTATAGTTTGTAAAACTGTTGCCCCATATTCTTGATAATATAAGAGGGCATGAGTTACTTTTAGATAAAGTAGAAAAGAAGTGCTACAAGAAACACTCCCGCACTACATCATCTCAGGTCACAAGAACAATAACAAGTAAAAAACTGTTAAACACAAATGACTTTATATTACATAGAAATGTACGCTTCATCATTTCTTACAATTTCTATTCTGTAGAACTCTGGAAAGTTTAGTCGTAGTGCTTAGAGGTCGCTCACTGCTCCGCTAACAGATCACGGACTCCTTTAAGAACATATAGGATAGTAGTAATATATACACTACTATTCCTATCAATTCTATAGGGAGAACGAGAATAGGAACCACAACAGAGAAAAAGAGAAATACCAAAAAATCATTCAAAAATGTAGAGTTTATCAAAGGCATTCAGTAAGAAAGAGTCTGTGCAAACAATCTTTTTTTAAACTGCAATTTCGAAAAATATTCTCACTGTAAAAATATCTGATCAAGTAAGTTAGAAAGGTCAGTAAGCTGTATTTCAGATGGTTTACTCCTGGCGGCGACAAATCACCAATTCCTGTTGTGTGAAAATATGACACTCTACTACAATATAAAGAGTGACACTGATTGCACACAAAAGGAAAAAGGAAAATAAAGTCATGAACACAAAACAAGATCAATAACGAAATACTTTCCAGCAGTGAATATGTTCAGAGCTTCTTTTATCCGGGACTTCGAAATCTTTCAACTTCGCGCCGACGGGTCATAAACGCCTCTGAGATCATAATGACTGTGAATATTACAATATACATACTCACACTATATGATCCCAAGGGGAAACAGAGTAAGAAGCAGAAGCTGCTGACGTTACATATAAATCTTTAGTCTTCGCGCCGACGGGTCATAAACTCCTATGAGATCACAATGACTGTTAATATTTTAATATACATATTCACAGTATATGATCCCAAGGGGAAACAGAGTAAGAACCAGAAGCTGCTGACGTTACATATAAATCTTTAGTCTTGGCACCGACGGGACACAAACTCCTCTGAGATCATAATGTGTGGTTATTATAATATACATACTCACACTATATGATCTCAAGGAGGAAATAGACTACAAACTAGAAGCTGCTGACGTTACATATAAATCTTTAGTCTTCGCGCCGACGGGTCACCAACACCTCTGAGTTTAAGTACAGTGTCAATATTATAATATACAAAGTCACACTATATGATCTCAAAGGAGCCAGAAAAGGAACAATGTTTGCTGTATTCTGTCTGTTTCTGAAAACAAGCTGCTGACGTTACATATAAATGGCAAAAACAACCAATAACACTTTTTTCTAAATACAAATGTTTAAATATTGACAGATAGCTACGTATTATAAATATCTACTATGCCATAATCAAACAACTTACAACTCTGGAATATGTTTTGTTGCCGCAAAACAAGAATCCGACGCTAGAAAAGGGAAAGTGCATCACAGAATGGACACGCGTAAATAACTCGCATAAACGAAACTAATCAAACAACGGGTGTGGTTTATATACTTTTTGGTTATTGAGTAGTCTATGGAAGGACGATGCGGCTCTGTCCATTTAGATGTCACATTTTACAGTTGACACGTGCTCACGTTTTAACTGTTTAAAATGTGCACGTGTCGGGAAAAGTTACAAAATGTGAAGCGGTAAAGGTTTCGATTTCGATCCTAACACGTATAAGGTCATTAATAAGTACATACGTTGGAGAGCTTAAAAACTGTTACCCGGCAAACCGTGTCATTTCCATTCTCATGACTACAAACATCTATTAATTGCCGTAATTCTAAATAGAAGACATGAAAAAAAATATCATTCAGAATAGAAAAAAAAAATACGTGCTAATATTTCTCATCACTATGGTTTTAAATTTAAAAAATGCCAGCATTTGTAAAGCGTACAGCTTCCACCAGAAAGGTGTGCCGGCGCTCGGGGGCGTCGGGTAGATTAAGCAAGGTGTTGCCCACAGTGACATAGTGGTGGGCTAACGTGCCGCTGGAGCCGGGAATCGAACTGTGAACGCTGTTGTTCGAAGTCAGGTATCATAGCTGCTGCGTCACACATTTTCCACACTTAAATGTTAATTAGTGCTAATTAAGTTTTAAACATTGTTAAATTATAACTTATAACAGACTACTGTTACAGTTAGTTTTTCACTACAAAAAGTATGCACGTCTTTTAAATATTTACTTAAAAACAATATAGGTTTCAGGGACATTGTAGTTAGAAATTAGCATTTATAAAACCTTTGAAATTCACAGAAAAAAACATAGGTTTTACAGACGTTATAGTTAGAAATTAGCATTTAAAAAACCTTTGAAATTCACTGAAAAAATCATAGGTTTCAGGGACGTTATAGTTAGCTGGACATTTCACTCATACAAAACCATAGAAATTCCACCGCTATAGTTAGTTCAGCTAAGTATAACTCGCGCCCCCGCAATGCACTGCTCATGATGTCACATATTACATCATTCATGGCATGGTCAGTGACATCATTGATAACATCACTGATGACATCTCAAATCACATCTCAAATCACATCACTGATGACATCACTGATGACATCATCCACATGATAATCTGATGCACCTTATCACACCCTAATATAACCTTTAATACACCCACTGTAAAATACAGACTAACATTTTAGAAACCATCCACACACCAGTACCAGTTACTACATACTCACTCACTGATTCCTTGGTCTGCACACACATCCACTCATTCACCCATACAATCACTTATACATGCAGTCACTCATCAATACAACACTAGCATATGCACTCATACACCTATTCAGACACTCACACACCGCCACTCATCCATGGAGTTACTCACATACCTAGTCACTCATGCAAAGAATCAATCACACTCCCATTTACTCACCTATACAGTTATACACACACCACCTCACTAATTCATACAGACAGTAACGCATACTTACTCTCTTATGTAATCACTGAAACAAGTACAGACTCATCCATACATGCCACTCTCACAATCACTCACTCTCACATATAGTTATTTATATACACCATCACTCACATATACTGCCTTTTACATATGTAGTTACTCACACATGTACCACTGAGACATCAATTCACTAACCAACACACCCATACACACACTCACCCACCCATACAGCTGTTTCCACATCCACTCTTCAACCCATACACCCAGTGAATCAACCACTCACACATGTATGCACAGAGTCACACACCTCCAACCCACCCACAAACACACACTCAGTCCCCCATACAAATACTCAATCAAACAATCAATAACCCATATAGACACTCATGTAGCTACTGACCAACCCATGTAGCAGCTTACACAACAACAGACAGACTGATACAGACATTCATACAGTTTAGTCAGTAACCCATGCATTCAGTAAGACACGTTTAATCAGTCACTTATACAATCAGTCACACACCTCCTAAATCCTCCATCCAGACACTTATACACCCACTCAATCTTCAATACACCTTGCCATACATATAAAACATATTTAAACTTTACAGAAACACAGAGTCACTGGATGATGTCATCAGTGATGTCATCAGTGATGTGATTTGAGATGTCATCAGTGATGTTATCAGTGATGTCACTGACCATGCCATGAATGACGTAATATGTGACGTCATGATCAGTGCATTGCGGGGGCGCGAGTTATACTTAGCTGAACTAACTATAACAGTGGAATTTCTATGGTTTTGTATGAGTGAAATGTCCAACTAACTATAACTGTACCTAAAACCTATGGTTTTTTCAGTGAATTTCTAAGGTTTTTTAAATGCTAATTTCTAACTATAACATGCCTGAAACCTATGGTTTTTACAGTGAATATTATCTACTGGCGGTCGCCAGTAGATAGTTATAGTTAAAACCTATTATCCATAGGAAATCCGCGACATTCTATTTGAAATAACGTTGGCGCCGGTTGACGAATCTTCGCGAAAGTTTCCAACTTGTTGGGGCGCTCCGGTCCGCTCCTATCCTGAAAGTGTCGGGGTGATACGTCAAGCAGGGGCCGAGAAAAAAGGGGGGTCCCAAAACGCGTTTTCCCCATTCATTTTTCCATAGGAACCTTTAGTCGCAGCTACAGCCCGAACTGCTGAACGGAACTACACCAAATTTGGCAAAGAGGTAGCCCTTGGTTCAGTGTCGTGCCTTTTGCTTAAATGGTGTAAATCCGTTCAGTAGTTCCTGAGAAAATCAAAAGTAAAGTCACATATATATCTGGGCGGAGCCTAACCACACATGTCATCGTGAGATCTGATTGGCTGTCAGCACTTCATCCTGGAATTGCTGGCAGCCATCTTGGGACCAATATAAATGATAGTACCTCATTGAAATGCATTGTAGTGAATAGAAGATTTTGAGGGTCACCAAAAGGAGAACTATAAAGGGTGATAACAGGCTTTAGTTACATTAGAATTTATTTGTTGATGGTACCATACTAATTTTAGGAATTGTGGTGTATTCTAAGGTGATTTTACCATGTGAAAAACCTTCTGCTGGGATATCATGAATCATGTTTGAGAGAACACTATTTTCTCATGCTTGTCCCATGGAGGTTTGGAAGGTGCTCCAGAAGCTAAAATGAGAGCATATTTTCTGTAAATTCACATTATCTTTCTCACTCATGTGAGAATGAAGTCTGACATTCTCAGTAAAACATGTACATCCAACAAGGGCAGAGACTGTCAGTTGATTCCTTTGTGTTCTACTGCAGCTTCCCAGAGTGTTCTAAAGAACAACTAGAGTGCTAACAGCCTTACTTATGACAAAAGTATGGCACACCTGAAGCCATCTTGATTGGAATAAACTGGTAACACTTAAACAATTTAATTTAAAAAGGAACAAAATGATGGGGTTCATTTTGTCATAGAAATTATGGTTAGTGCTGTAGAAAGAAAAATTAGGGCATGTTTCAAGTGTGATCTCAAATATCTTCCTGTTATATTTCAACAGGAGCAGCCTGCCAGTTGATGCCTTTGTGTTCTACTGCAGCTTCCCAGAGTGTTCTAAAGAACAACTAGAGCGCTAACAGCCTTACTTATGACAAAAGTATGGCACACCTGAAGCCATCTTGATTGGAATAAACCAGTAACACTTAAAACATTTAATTTAAAAAGGAACAAAATGAGGGGTTCTTTTTGAAATAGAAATTATGGTTAGTGCTGCAGAAAGAAAAATTAGGGCATGTTTTAAGTGAGATCTCAAATCCTCTTCTATTTCATTAGAAAATTCTGACATGCAGACTGAAACAATCACTTTCAATACCAGCAGCAGACTACCAGTTAACTCCCTGGTGAGCAGTAGCTTTACTCCAGTGATCTAATGAGCAACTAGAGTGCTAACATTCTGAATTTATGGCAGATGTGAGACATCTGAATGCCTTCTTGATGGAATCAAAGTAAAAAACTGAAAGCATTTCCTACTGAGGAGACTGCAGTAAATGAAGAAATTACGAAACTTCATAACAAAGAAGTCTTCCAAGATGGCCACCAGTGAAAAAGAGCCCAAATGTAGCACAAATATTACCCAGATGTAGCCCACATATAGCCCAATGACAAAAGGGTGCAAAACACTTTTTATTTTTAGTTTTTGCAGTTTTATGTAGTGCAGACTGGTCAGGTATTGGAGCATTGCATCTTAAAACATGACCCCCCTACACTACAAAAAAACCACTGCACTACCTTAAACCCTAAAACACTACCCCCAGCACGACCCCCTACACTACACAAGCACCACTGCACTATCCTAAACCCTAAAACACTACCCCCAGCACAACCCCCTACACTACCCAAACACCACTGCACTAACCTAAATCCTAAAACACTACCACCAGCACGACCCCCTACACTACCCAAACACCACTGCACTACCCTAAAACATGACCCCCTACACTACACAAACACCACTGCACTACCCTAAACCCTAAAACACTACCCCCAGCACGACCTCCTACACTACACAAGCACCACTGCACTACCCTAAACCCTAAAACACTACCCCCAGCACGACCCCCTACACTACACAAACACCACTGCACTACCCTAAACCCTAAAACACTACCCCCAGCACGACCCCTACACTACCCAAACACCACTGCACTAACCTAAATCCTAAATCACTACCCCCAGCACGACCCCTACACTACCCAAACACCACTGCACTACCCTAAAAACATGACCCCCTACACTACACAAACACCACTGCACTACCCTAAACCCTAAAACACTACCCCCAACACGACCCCCTACACTACACAAGCACCACTGCACTACCCTAAACCCTAAAACACCACCCCCAGCAAGACCCCCTACACTGCCCGAACACCACTGCACTGCCCTAAACCCTGAAACACCACCCCCAGCAAGACCCCCTACACTGCCCGAACACCACTGCACTGCCCTAAACCCTGAAACACCACCCCCAGCACGACCCCCTACACTGCCCGAACACCACTGCTCTGCCCAAAACCCTGAAACACCAGCCCCAGCACGACCCCCTACGCTGCCCGAACACCACTGCTCTGCCCAAAACCCTGAAACACCAGCCCCAGCACGACCGCCTACACTGCCCGAAAACTACTGCACTGCCCTAAACCCTGAAACACCACCCCCAGCAAGACTACCTACACTGGCCGAACACCACTGCACTGCCCTAAACCCTGAAACACCACCCCCTGCACGACCCCCTACACTGCCCAAACACTACTGCACTGCCCTAAACCCTGAAAGACCACCCCTCAGCACGACACCCTACACTGCCCGAACACCACTGCACTGCCCTAAACCCTGAAACACCACCCCAGCACGACCCCCTACACTGCCCGAACACCACTGCACTAAACCCTGAAACACCACCCCCTGCACGACCCCCTACACTGCCGGAACACCACTGCACTGCCCTAAACCCTGAAACACCACCCCCAGCACGACCCCCTACACTGCCCTAACACCACTGCACTGCCCTAAACCCTGAAACATCACCCCCAGCACATCCCCCTACACTGCCTGAGCACCATTGCACTGCCCTAAACCCTGAAACACCACCCCCAGCACGACCCCCTACACTGCCCGAACACCACTGCACTGCACTGAAACACCAGCCCCAGCAAGACCACCTACACTGCCCGAACACCACTGCATTGCCCTAGACTCTGAAACACCAGCCCCAGCAAGACCCCCTACACTGCCCGAACACCACTGCACTGCCCTAAACCCTGAAACACCAGCCCCAGCATGACCCCCTACACTGCCCGAACACCACTGCACTGCCCTAAACCCTGAAACACCAGCCCCAGCACGACCCCCTACACTGCCCGAACACCACTGCACTGCCCTAAACCCTGAAACACCAGCCCCAGCACGACCCCCTACACTGCCCGTACACCACTGCACTGCCCTAAACCCTGAAACACCAGCCCCAGCACCACCCCCTACAATGCCCGAACACCACTGTACTGCCCTAAACCCTGAAACACCACCCCCTGCACCACCCCCTACACTGCCCGAACACCACTGCACTGCCCTAAACCCTGAAGCACCACCCCCTGCACGACCCCCTACACTGCCCGAACACCACTGCACTGCCCTAAACCCTGAAACACCACCCCCTGCACCACCCCTACACTGCCTGAACACCACTGCACTGCCCTAAACCCTGAAACACCAGCCCCAGCACGACCCCCTACACTGCCCGAACACCACTGCACTGCCCTAAACCTTGAAACACCACCACCAGCATGACCCCCTTTACTGCTCGAACACCACTGCACTGCCCCAAACCCTGAAACACCACCCCCAGCATGACCCCCTACACTGCCCGAACACCACTGCCCTAAACCCTGAAACACCACCCCTGCATGACCCCCTACACTGCCCGAACACCACTGCACTGCCCTAAACCCTGAAACACCACCCCAGCAAGACCCCCTACACTGCCCGAACACCACTGCACTGCCATAAACCCTAGAACACTACCCCCAGCATGACCCCCTACACTACCCGAACACCACTGCACTACCCTAAACCCTAAAATACTCCCCCAGCACGACCCCCTACACTACCCGAACACGACTGCACTGCCCTAAACCCTAAAACACTCCCCCAGCACGACCCCCTACACTACCCGAACACCACTGCACTGCCCTAAACCCTAAAACACTCCCCCAGCACGACCCCCTACACTACCTAAACACCACTGCACTGCCCTAAACCCTAAAACACTACCCCCGCATGACCCCCTACACTACCCAAATACCAATGCACTACCCTAATCCCTAAAACACTACCCCCCGCACAACCCCCTACACTACCCAAAGACCACTGCACTACCCTAAACCCTAAAACACGACCTCCTACACTACACAAACACCACTGCACTACCCTAAACCCTAAAAAACTACCCCCAGCACGAACCCCTACACTACCCAAACACCACTGCACTACCCTAAACCATAAAACACTACCCCCAGCAGTACCCCCTACGCTACCCAAACTCCACTGCACTACCCTAAACCCTAAAACACTACCCCCAGCAGTACCCCCTACACTACCCAAACACCATTGCACTACCCTAAACCCTAAAACACTACCCCCAGCAGTATCCCCTACACTACCCAAACACCACTGCACTACCCTAAACCCTAAAACCCTAAAACACTAACCCAAGCACGACCCCCTACACTACCCAAACACCACTGTACTACCCTAAACCCTAAAACACTCCCCCAGCACGACTCCCTACACTACCCAAACACCACTGCACTACCCTAAACCCTAAATCTACCCCCAGCATGACCCCCTACACTACACAAACACCACTGCACTACCCTAAACCCTAAAACACTACCCCCAGCACGACCCTCTTCACTACCTAAACACAACTGCACAATTTGTTACAGGCGTTGCAACGCAGGCCTGTGGTGCTTACTGGAAGTACCTGGTGGGCTGGTTGGGCCCCAGGGACTCTCAGGATTCAAGGTGACCTAATCCCCCAACTTAAAATGCGCCACGGGGCGCGTTTGCACAGTGGTGAAGGGAGGGGCGGGGCCTCAGGTGACATGTGCGCAAACACGCCCTGTGGTGCGTTTTAAGTTGGGGAGTTAATTCCCTTTGAATCCTGGGGGCCAACTAGCCCACCAGGTACCTTCAGTAAGCACAACAGAGGTGCGTTGCAGAGAGGTGAAAAAAGGTGCGTGGCCTCGGAACGCCTCTCTGCAACTCAGCTCTGTGGTCCTAACTGTAGGTACCTGGGGGGCTAGTTGGACCCCAGGGACCCTCAGGATTCAAGGGGACTTAATCCCGCAACTTAAAACGCGCCACGGGGCGCGTTTGCACACATGTCACCTCAGGCCCCCTCCCTTCACCACTGTGCAAGCGTGCACTGGCTCTGGTTAGTCAGAGTCAGTTACCACCAGTACCCATCTGAAAAAGTTGTGGGCACAGGATGATTTTGCAACAAGGCCTCTTTCTGCTCCTCTGTTGGTTCTTTCTGCACATCTTTTGCTTCTTTCTGTGCGTTTTTTCTTCTTTCTTCACATGTCCTACCTCTGTTGGCATAGTTAGAAACTAGCATTTAAAAAACCTTTGAAATTCACTTAAAAAATCATAGTTTTCAGGCACGTTATAGTTAGAAATTAGCATTTAAAAAACCTTTGAAATTCACTGAAAAAACCATAGGTTTCAGGCATGTTATAGTTAGAAATTAGCATTTAAAAAACCTTTGAAATTCACTGAAAAAACCATAGGTTTCAGGCACGTTATAGTTAGAAATTAGCATTTAAAAAACCTTTGAAATTCACTGAAAAAACCATAGGTTTCAGACACGTTATAGTTAGAAATTAGCATTTAAAAAACCTTTGAAATTCACTGAAAAAACCATAGGTTTTAGGGACAGTTATAGTTAGTTGGACATTGCACTCGTACAAAACCCGTGAAATTCCCCTGTTATAGTTAGTTCAGCTAACTATAACTCGCGCCCCGCAATGCACTGCTGATGACGTCACATATTACATCACTCATGACATGGTCAGTGACATCACTGATGACATCACTGATGACATCTCAAATGACATCACTGATGACATCATCCATGTGATAATTTCATGCATCTTCTCACACCCTAATATAACTTTTGATACACCCACTCTAAATTACAGACTGCCATTCTCAAAACCATAGACACTCCAACACCAAAAACTACATACCCACTCACTGATTCTTAGGTCTACACACACATCCACTCACTCACCTGTACAGTCACTCATACTTAAAGTCACTCAGTACAGGACTATCATATGCACTCATACACCTATATAAACACTCACACACCGCCACTCATCCATAGAGGTACTCACACACCTAGTCAGTCATGCAAAAAATTAATCACACACCCATTTACTCACCTATACAGTTATACACACACCAGCTCACTTACTCATACAAATACTAGCACATTCTTACGCTCTTATACAATAACTGATACAAGCACACACGCATCCATACAGCCACTCTCACAATAACACACTCTCACTTATAGCCATGTAAATACTCTAACACACATATATACTGCCTTTTACATATGTAGTTACTCGCACATGTACCACTGAGATATACATTCACTCACTAACACACCCATACACACACTCACCCACCCAAGCAGTCCATCACAGATGCACTCTTGAAATCATGCACCCAGTGAATCACCCACTCACACATCTATGTATAGAGTCACACACACCCCACCCACACAAACACTCAGGCAGCCATACAGATACTCAGAGAATCAATCAATAACCCATATAGACACTCATGTAGCTATTCGCAAATCCATGCATCCACTTACACACCAACAAACAGACGGATACAGACATTCACACAGTTTAGTCACTAACCCATGCATTCAGTACGTTACGTTTAATCACTCACTTGTAGAGTCAGTCACTCACGTACTAAATCATCCATTCAGACACTTATACACCCACTCATTCTTCAATACGCCTTTCCCTATATATATTAAACATATTTAAACTTTACAGAAACACACAGTCACTGGATGATGTCATCAGTGATGTCATCAGTGATGTCATTTGAGATGTCATCAGTGATGTCATCAGTGATGTCACTGACCATGTCATGAGTGATGTAATATGTGACGTCATCAGCAGTGCATTGCGGGGGCGCGAGTTATAGTTAGCTGAACTAACTATAACAGGGGAATTTCACGGGTTTTGTACGAGTGCAATGTCCAACTAACTATAACTGTCCCTAAAACCTATGGTTTTTTCAGTGAATATATATATATATATATATTCACTGAAAAAACCATAGGTTTTAGGGACAGTTATAGTTAGTTGGACATTTCACTCGTGCAAAACCATAGAAATTCCCCGTTATAGTTAGTTCAGCTAACTATAACTCGCGCCCGCAATACACTGCTGATGACGTCACATATTACATCACTCATGACATGGTCAATGACATCACTGATGACATCACTGATGACATCTCAAATGACATCACTGATGACATCATCCATGTGATAATTTCATGCATCTTCTCACACCCTAATATAACTTTTGATACACCCACTCTAAATTACAGACTGTCATTCTCAAAACCATAGACACTCCAACACCAAAAACTACATACCCACTCACTGATTCTTAGGTCTACACACACATCCACTCACTCACCCGTACAGTCACTCATACTTAGTCACTCAGTACAGGACTATCATATGCACTCATACACCTATATAAACACTCACACACCACAAATGTCCAACTAACTATAACTGTCCCTAAAACCTATGGTTTTTTCAGTGAATTTCAAAGGTTTTTAAATGCTAATTTCTAACTATAACGTGTCTGAAACCTATGGTTTTTTCAGTGAATTTCAAAGGTTTTTAAATGCTAATTTCTAACTATAACGTGCCTGAACCTTATGATTTTTAAGTGAATTTCAAAGGTTTTTTAAATGCTAGTTTCTAACTATGCCTACAGAGGTAGGACATGTGAAGAAAGAAGAAAAAACGCACAGAAAGAAGCAAAAGATGTGCAGAAAGAACCAACAGAGGAGCAGAAAGAGGCCTTGTTGCAAAATCATCCTGTGCCCACAACTTTTTCAGACGGGTACTGGTGGTAACTGACTCTGACTAACCAGAGCCAGTGCTATGCTAAAAGACACTTAGAATACAGTGAAAACACCTACATACACTAGGGAACACTATGCGTTGGGGTACCCCTGTGATTAGCATGACCTCCTCTGCAAGTCCCTAGTACATAATAGGGCAGGGGGATTAAAACTACCTCTTAAAATGCGCTACAGGGCGCGTTTGCACAGTGGTGAAGGTAGGGGGGGCCGTGGCGCGTTTTAAGTTGCGGGATTAAGTCCCCTTGAATTTTGAGGGTCCCTGGGGCCCAACTAGCCCCCCAGGTACCTACAGTTAGGACCACAGAGCTGAGTTGCAGAGAGGCGTTCCGAGGCCACGCACCTTTTTTCACCTCTCTGCAACGCAACTCTGTTGTGCTTACTGAAGGTACCTGGTGGGCTAGTTGGCCCCCAGGGTCCCTCAGGATTCAAAGGGAATTAATTCCCCAACTTAAAACGCACCACAGGGCGTGTTTGCGCACATGTCACCTGAGGCCCCGCCCCCTCCCTTCACCACTGTGCAAACGCGCCCCGTGGTGCGTTTTAAGTTGGGGGATTAGGTCACCTTGAATCCTGAGGGTCCCTGAGGCCCAACTAGCGCACTAGGTACTTCCAGTAAGCACCACAGGCCTGCGTTGCAACGCCTGTAACAAATTGTGCAGTTGTGTTTAGGTAGTGAAGAGGGTCGTGCTGGGGGTAGTGTTTTAGGGTTTAGGGTAGTGAAGTGGTGTTTGTGTAGTGTAGGGGGTCATGCTGGGGGTAGATTTAGGGTTTAGGGTAGTGCAGTGGTGTTTGGGTAGTGTAGGGAGTCGTGCTGGGGGATTGTTTTAGGGTTTAGGGTAGTGCAGTGGTGTTTGGGTAGTGTAGGGGGTCGTGCTGGGGGTAGTGTTTTAGGGTTTAGGGTAGTGCAGTGGTGTTTGGGTAGTGTAGGAGGTCGTGCTGGGGTAGTGTTTTAGGGTTTAGGGTAGTGCAGTGGTGTTTGGGTAGTGTAGGGATACTGCTGGGGGTAGTTTTAGGGTTTAGGATAGTGCAGTGGTGTTTGGGTAGTGTAGTGGTTCGTGCTGGGGGTAGTTTTAGGGTTTAGGGTAGTGCAGTGGTGTTTGTGTAGTGTAGGGGGTAGTGTTTTAGGGTTTAGGGTAGTGCAGTGGTGTTTGTGTAGTGTAGGAGGTCGTGTTTTAGGGTTTAGGGTAGTGCAGTGGTCTTTGGGTAGTGTAGAGAGTCGTGCGGGGTAGTGTTTTAGGGTTTAGGGTAGTGTAGGAGTCATGCGGGGGGTAGTGTTTTAGGGATTAGGGTAGTGCATTGGTGTTTGGGTAGTGTAGGGAGTCATGCGGGGGTAGAGTTTTAGGGTTTAGGGCAGTGCAGTGGTGTTCGGGTAGTGTAGGGAGTCGTGCTGGGAGAGTGTTTTAGGGTTTAGGGCAGTGCAGTGGTGTTCGGGTAGTGTAGGGGGTCGTGCTGGGGGAGAGTTTTAGGGTTTAGGGCAGTGCAGTGGTGTTCGGGTAGTGTAGGGGTCATGCTGGGGGAGTGTTTGAGGGTTTAGGGCAGTGCAGTCGTGTTCGGGTAGTGTAGGGGGTTGTGCTGGGGGTAGTATTTTAGGGTTTAGGGTAGTGCAGTGGTGTTCGGGTAGTGTAGGGGGTCGTGCTGGGGGTAGTGTTCTAGGGTTTAGGGCAGTGCAGTGGTGTTTGGGCAGTGTAGGGGGTAATGCTGGGGGTGGTGTTTAGGGTTTAGGGCAGTGCAGTGGTGTTCGGGCAGTGTAGGGAGTCGTGCTGGGGGTGGTGTTTCAGGGTTTAGGGCAGTGCAGTGGTGTTCGGGCAGTGTAGGGAGTGGTGTTTCAGGGTTTAGGGCAGTGGTGTTCGGGCAGTGTAGGGGTCGTGCTGGGGGTGGTGTTTCAGGGTTTGGGGCAGTGCAGTGGTGTTTGAGCAGTAAGGGGGTCGTGCTGGGGGTGGTGTTTCAGGGTTTAGGGCAGTGCAGTGGTGTTCGGGCAGTGTAGAGGGCGTGCAGGGGTGGTGTTTCAGGGTTTAGGGCAGTGCAGTGGTGTTCGGGCAGTGTAGGGGGTGCTGCAGGGGGTGGTGTTTCAGGGTTTAGGGCAGTGCAGTGGTGTTCGGGCAGTGTAGGGGTCATGCAGGGGGTGGTGTTTCAGGGTTTAGGGCAGTGCAGTGGTGTTCGGGCAGTGTAGGGGGTCGTGCTGGGGGTGGTGTTTCAGGGTTTAGGGCAGTACAGTGGTGTTCGGGCAGTGTAGGGGGTCGTGCTGGGGCTGGTGTTTCAGGGTTTAGGGCAGTGCAGTGGTGTTCGGGCAGTGTAGGGGGTTGTGCTGGGGCTGGTGTTTCAGGGTTTAGGGCAGTGCAGTGGTGTTCGGGCAGTGTAGGTGGTCGTGCTGGGGCTGGTGTTTCAGGGTTTAGGGCAGTGCAGTGGTGTTCGGGCAGTGTAGGGGGTCATGCTGGGGCTGGTGTTTCAGGGTTTAGGGCAGTGCAGTGGTGTTCCGGCAGTGTAGGGGTCTTGCTGGGGCTGGTGTTTCAGAGTCTAGGGCAGTGCAGTGGTGTTCGGGCAGTGTAGGGGGTCTTGCTGGGGCTTCAGGGTTTAGGGCAGTGCAGTGGTGTTTGGGCAGAGTAGGGGGTCATGCTGGGGGTGGTGTTTCAGGGTTTAGGGCAGTGCAGTGGTGTTTGGGCAGTGTAGGGGGTCGTGCTGGGGCTAGAGTTTCAGGATTCAGGGCAGAGCAATGGTGTTCAGGCAGTGTAGGGGGTCTTGCTGGGGGTAGTGTTACGGGGTTTAGGGCAGTGCAGTGGTGTTCGTGCAGTGTAGGGGGTGGTGTTTCAGGGTTTAGGGCAGTGGTGTTCGGGCAGTGTAGGGGGTCTTGCTGGGGGTAGTGTTTCGGGGTTTAGGGCAGTGCAGTGGTGTTCGTGCAGTGTAGGGGGTGGTGTTTCAGGGTTTAGGGCAGTGGTGTTCAGGCAGTGTAGGGGGTCTTGCTGGGGTTGATGTTTCAGGGTTTAGGGCAGTGCAGTGGTGTTCGGGCAGTGTAGGGGGTCGTGCTGGGGGTGGTGTTTCAGGGTTTAGGGCAGTGCAGTGGTGTTCCGGCAGTGTAGGAGGTCGTGCAGGGGGTGGTGTTTCAGGGTTTAGGGCAGTGCAGTGGTGTTCGGGCAGTGTAGGGGGTCGTGCTGGGGGTGGTGTTTCAGGGTTTAGGGCAGTGCAGTGGTGTTCGGGCAGTGTAGGGTGTCGTGCTGAGGGGTGGTGTTTCAGGGTTTAGGGCAGTGCAGTGGTGTTCGGACAGTGTAGGGGGTCATGCAGGGGGTGGTGTTTCAGGGTTTAGGGCAGTGCAGTGGTGTTCGGCCAGTGTAGGTGGACTTGCTGGGGTGGTGTTTCAGGCTTTAGTGCAGTGGTGTTCGGGCAGTGTAGGGGGTCTTGCTGGGGGTGGTGTTTCAGGGTTTAGGGCAGTGCAGTGGTGTTCGGGCAGTGTAGGGGGTCTTGCTGGGGCTGGTTTTCAGGGTTTAGGGCAGTGCAGTGGTGTTCGGGAAGTGTAGGGGGTCGTGCTGGGGCTGGTGTTTCAGGGTTTAGGGCAGTGCAGTGGTTTTCGGGCAGTGTAGGCGGTCGTGCTGGGGCTGGTGTTTCAGGGTTTAGGGCAGTGCAGTGGTGTTCGGGCAGTGTACGGGGTTGTACTGGGGCTGGTGTTTCAGGGTTTAGGGCAGTGCAGTGGTGTTCGGGCAGTGTAGGGGGTCGTGCTGGGGCTGGTGTTTCAGGGTTTAGGGCAGTGCAGTGGTGTTCGGGCAGTGTACAGGGTTGTACTGGGGCTGGTGTTTCAGGGTTTAGGGCAGTGCAGTGGTGTTCGGGCAGTGTAGGGGGTCGTGCTGGGGGTGGTGTTTCAGGGTTTAGGGCAGTGCAGTGGTGTTCGGGCAGTGTAGGGGGTCGTGCTGGGGGTGGTGTTTCATGGTTTAGGGCAGTGCAGTGGTGTTCGGGCAGTGTAGGGGGTCGTGCTGGGGGTGGTGTTTCAGGGTTTAGGGCAGTACAGTGGCGTTCGGGCAGTGTAGGGGGTCATGCTGGGGGTGGTGTTTCAGGGTTTAGGGCAGTGCAGTGGTGTACGGGCAGTGTAGGGGGTCTTGCTGGGGGTGGTGTTTCAGGGTTTAGGGCAGTGGTGTTCGGGCAGTGTAGGGGGTCTTGCTGGGGGTAGTGTTTCGGGGTTTAGGGCAGTGCAGTGGTGTTCGTGCAGTGTAGGGGGTCGTGCTGGGGGTGGTGTTTCAGGGTTTAGGGCAGTGCAGTAGTGTTCGGGCAGTGTAGGGGATCGTGCAGGGGGTGGTGTTTCAGGGTTTAGGGCAGTGCAGTGGTGTTCGGGCAGTGTAGGGGGTCGTGCTGGGGGTGGTGTTTCAGGGTTTAGGGCAGCGCAGTGGTGTTTATGTATTGTAGGAGGTCGTGTTTTAGGGTTTAGGGTAGTGCAGTGGTCTTTGGGTAGTGTAGGGAGTCGTGCGGGGGTAGTGTTTTAGGGTTTAGGGTAGTGTAGGGGGTCATGCGGGGGGTGGTGTTTTAGGGATTAGGGTAGTGCATTGGTGTTTGGGTAGTGTAGGGGGACATGCGGGGGTAGAGTTTTAGGGTTTAGGGCAGTGCAGTGGTGTTTGGGTAGTGTAGGGGGTCGTGCTGGGGGAGTGTTTTAGGGTTTAGGGCAGTGCAGTGGTGTTCGGGTAGTGTAGGGGGTCATGCTGGGGGAGTGTTTTAGGGTTTAGGGCAGTGCAGTGGTGTTCGGGTAGTGTAGGGGGTCGTGCTGGGGGAGTGTTTGAGGGTTTAGGGCAGTGCAGTCGTGTTCGGGTAGTGTAGGGGGTTGTGCTGGGGTAGTATTTTAGGGTTTAGGGTAGTGCAGTGGTGTTCGGGTAGTGTAGGGGGTCTTGCTGGGGGTAGTGTTCTAGGGTTTAGGGCAGTGCAGTGGTGTTTGGGCAGTGTAGGGGGTAATGCTGGGGGTGGTGATTTAGGGTTTAGGGCAGTGCAGTGGTGTTCGGGCAGTGTAGGGGGTCGTGCTGGGGGTGGTGTTTCAGGGTTTAGGGCAGTGCAGTGGTGTTCGGGCAGTGTAGGGGGTGGTGTTTCAGGGTTTAGCGCAGTGGTGTTCGGGCAGTGTAGGGGGTCGTGCTGGGGGTGGTGTTTCAGGGTTTGGGGCAGTGCAGTGGTGTTCGAGCAGTAAAGGGGGTTGTGCTGGGGGTGGTGTTTCAGGGTATAGGGCAGTGCAGTGGTGTTCGGGCAGTGTAGGGGGCAGTACGGGGGTGGTGTTTCAGGGTTTAGGGCAGTGCAGTGGTGTTCGGGCAGTGTAGGGGGTGCTGTAGGGGGTGGTGTTTCAGGGTTTAGGGCAGTGCAGTGGTGTTCGGGCAGTGTAGGGGGTCATGCAGGGGTGGTGTTTCAGGGTTTAGGGCAGTGCAGTGGTGTTCGGGCAGTGTAGGGGGTCGTGCTGGGGCTGGTGTTTCAGGGTTTAGGGCAGTACAGTGGTGTTCGGGCAGTGTAGGGGGTCGTGCTGGGGCTGGTGTTTCAGGGTTTAGGGCAGTGCAGTGGTGTTCGGGCAGTGTAGGGGGTTGTGCTGGGGCTGGTGTTTCAGGGTTTAGAGCAGTGCAGTGATGTTCGGGCAGTGTAGGTGGTCGTGCTGGGGCTGGTGTTTCAGGGTTTAGGGCAGTGCAGTGGTGTTCGGGCAGTGTAGGGGGTCGTGCTGGGGGTGGTGTTTCAGGGTTTAGGGCAGTGCAGTGGTGTTTGGGCAGTGTAGGGGGTCGTGCTGGGGCTATTGTTTCAGGATTCAGGGCAGAGCAATGGTGTTCAGGCAGTGTAGGGGGTTTTGCTGGAGGTGGTGTTTCAGGGTTTAGGGCAGTGCAGTGGTGTTCGTGCAGTGTAGGGGGTGGTGTTTCAGGGTTTAGGGCAGTGGTGTTCAGGCAGTGTAGGGGGTCTTGCTGGGGTTGATGTTTCAGGGTTTAGGGCAGTGCAGTGGTGTTCGGGCAGTGTAGGGGGTCGTGCTGATGGTGGTGTTTCAGGGTTTAGGGCAGTGCAGTGGTGTTCCGGCAGTGTAGGAGGTCGTGCAGGGGGTGGTGTTTCAGGGTTTAGGGCAGTGCAGTGGTGTTTGGGCAGTGTAGGGTGTCGTGCTGAGGGGTGGTGTTTCAGGGTTTAGGGCAGTGCAGTGGTGTTCAGGCAGTGTAGGGGGTCGTGCTGGGGGTGGTGTTTCAGGGTTTAGGGCAGTGCAGTGGTGTTCGGGCAGTGTAGGGTGTCGTGCTGAGGGGTGGTGTTTCAGGGTTTAGGGCAGTGCAGTGGTGTTCGGGCAGTGTAGGGGGTCATGCAGGGGTGGTGTTTCAGGGTTTAGGGCAGTGCAGTGGTGTTCGGCCAGTGTAGGTGGTCTTGCTGGGGGTGGTGTTTCAGGCTTTAGTGCAGTGGTGTTCGGGCAGTGTAGGGGGTCTTGCTGGGGGTGGTGTTTCAGGGTTTAGGGCAGTGCAGTGGTGTTCGGGCAGTGTAGGGGGTCTTGCTGGGGCTGGTGTTTCAGGGTTTAGGGCAGTGCAGTGGTGTTCGGGCAGTGTAGGGGGACGTGCTGGGGCTGGTGTTTGAGGGTTTAGGGTAGTGCAGTGGTGTTCGGGCAGTGTAGGGGGTCGTGCTGCGGCTGGTGTTTCAGGGTTTAGGGCAGTGCAGTGGTTTTCGGGCAGTGTAGGCGGTCGTGCTGGGGCTGGTGTTTCAGGGTTTAGGGCAGTGCAGTGGTGTTCGGGCAGTGTACGGGGTTGTGCTGGGGCTGGTGTTTCAGGGTTTAGGGCAGTGCAGTGGTGTTCGGGCAGTGTAGGGGGTCGTGCTGGGGGTGGTGTTTCAGGGTTTAGGGCAGTGCAGTGGTGTTCGGGCAGTGTAGGGGGTTGTGCTGGGGCTGGTGTTTCATGGTTTAGGGCAGTGCAGTGGTGTTCGGGCAGTGTAGGGGGTCGTGCTGGGGGTGGTGTTTCAGGGTTTAGGGCAGTGCAGTGGTGTTCGGGCAGTGTAGGGGGTCATGCTGGGGGTGGTGTTTCAGGGTTTAGGGCAGTGCAGTGGTGTACGGGCAGTGTAGGGGGTCTTGCTGGGGGTGGTGTTTCAGGGTTTAGGGCAGTGGTGTTCGGGCAGTGTAGGGGGTCTTGCTGGGGGTAGTGTTTCGGGGTTTAGGGCAGTGCAGTGGTGTTCGTGCAGTGTAGGGGGTCGTGCTGGGGGTGGTGATTCAGGGTTTAGGGCAGTGCAGTAGTGTTCGGGCAGTGTAGGGGATCGTGCAGGGGTGGTGTTTCAGGGTTTAGGGCAGTGCAGTGGTGTTCGGGCAGTGTAGGGGGTCGTGCAGGGGTGGTGTTTCAGGGTTTAGGGCAGTGCAGTGGTGTTCGGGCAGTGTAGGGGTCGTGCTGGGGCTGGTGTTTCAGGGTTTAGGGCAGTGCAGTGGTGTTCGGGCGGTGTAGGGGGTCTTGCTGGGGGTGGTGTTTCAGGGTTTAGGGCAGTGGTGTTCGGGCAGTGTAGGGGGTCTTGCTGGGGGTGATGTTTCAGGGTTTAGGGCAGTGCAGTGGTGTTCGGGCAGTGTAGGGGGTCTTGCTGGGGGTAGTGTTTCAGGGTTTAGGGCAGTGCAGTGGTGTTCGTGCAGTGTAGGGGTCGTGCTGCGGATGGTGTTTCAGGGTTTAGGGCAGTGCAGTAGTGTTCGGGCAGTGTAGGGGGTCGTGCAGGGGGTGGTGTTTCAGGGTTTAGGGCAGTGCAGTGGTGTTCGGGCAGTGTAGGGGGTCGTGCTGGGGGTGGTGTTTCAGGGTTTAGGGCAGTGCAGTGGTGTTCGGGCAGTGTAGGGGGTCGTGCTGGGGGTGGTGTTTCAGGGTTTAGGGCAGTGGTGTTCGGGCAGTGTAGGGGGTCTTGCTGGGGGTGATGTTTCAGGGTTTAGGGCAGTGCACTGGTGTTCGGGCAGTGTAGGAGGTCTTCCTGGGGGTAGTGTTTCAGGGTTTAGGGCAGTGCAGTGGTCTTCGGGCAGTGTAGGGGTCATGCTGGGGGTGGTGTTTCAGGGTTTAGGGCAGTGCAGTGGTGTTCGGGCAGTGTATGGGGTCGTGAAGGGGGTGGTGTTTCAGGGTTTAGGGCAGTGCAGTGGTGTTCGGGCAGTGTAGGGGGTCGTGCTAGGGTATGTGTTTCAGGGTTTAGGGCAGTGCAGTGGTGTTCGGGCAGTGTAGGGGGTCATGCAGGGGCTGGTGTTTCAGGGTTTAGGGCAGTGCAGTGGTGTTCGGGCAGTGTAGGGGGTCGTGCTGGGGGTAGTGTTTTAGGGTTTAGGGTAGTGCAGTGGTGCTTGTGTAGTGTAGGGGGTCGTGCTGGGGGTAGTGTTTTAGGGTTTAGGGTAGTGCAGTGGTGTTTGTGTAGTGTAGGGGTCATGTTTTAGGGTAGTGCAGTGGTGTTTGGGTAGTGTAGGGGGTCGTGCTGGGGGTAGTGTTTTAGGATTTAGGTTAGTGCAGTGGTGTTTGGGTAGTGTAGGGGGTCGTGCTGGGGGTAGTGTTTTAGGGTTTAAGGTAGTGCAGTGGTGTTTGTGTAGTGTAGGGGGTCGTGCTGGGGGTAGTGTTTTAGGGTTTAGGGTAGTGCAGTGGTGCTTGTGTAGTGTAGGGGGTCGTGCTGGGGTAGTGTTTTAGGGTTTAGGGTAGTGCAGTGGTGTTTGTGTAGTGTAGGGGGTCATGTTTTAGGGTAGTGCAGTGGTGTTTGGGTAGTGTAGGGGGTCGTACTGGGGGTAGTGTTTTAGGATTTAGGTTAGTGCAGTGGTGTTGGGGTAGTGTTTTAGGGTTTAGGGTAGTGCAGTGGTGTTTGTGTAGTGTAGGGGTCATGCTGGGGGTAGTGTTTTAGGGTTTAGGATAGTGCAGTGGTGCTTGTGTAGTGTAGGGGGTCATGCTGGGGTAGTGTTTTAGGGTTTAGGGTAGTGCAGTGGTGTTTTTATAGTGTAGGGGGGTCATGTTTTAAGATGCAACGCTCCAATACCTGACCAGTCTGCACTACATAAAACTGCAAAAAAACTAAAAATAAAAAGTGTTTTGCACACTTTTGTCATTGGGCTATATGTGGGCTACATCTGGGTAATATTTGTGCTACATTTGGGCTCTTTTTTCACTGGTGGCCATCTTGGAAGACTTCTTTGTTATGAAGTTTCCTAATTTCCTCATTTACTGCAGTCTCCTCAGTAGGAAATGCTTTCAGTTTTTTACTTTGATTCCATCAAGAAGGCATTCAGATGTGTCACACATTTGCCATAAATTCAGAATGTTATTACTCTAGTTGTTCATTAGATCACTGTAGTAAAGCTACTGCTCACCAAGGAGTTAACTGGAAGTCTACTGCTGGTATTGAAAGTGATTGTTTCAGTCTGCATGTCAGAATTTTCTAATGAAATAGAAGAGGATTTGAGATCTCACTTAAAACATGCACAACATTTTTTTTTGCAGCACTAACCATAATTTCTATGGCAAAATGAACCCCCTCATTTTGTTCCTTTTTAAATTAAATGTTTTAAGTGTTACCAGTTTATTCCAATCAAGATGGCTTCAGGTGTGCCATACTTTTGTCATAAGTAAGGCTGTTAGCACTCTAGTTGTTCTTTAGAACACTCTGGGAAGCTGCAGTAGAACAAAAAGGCATCAACTGACAGGCTGCTCCTGTTGAAATATAACAGGAAGATATTTGAGATCTCACTTAAAACATGTCCTAATTTTTCTTTCTACAGCACTAACCATAATTTCTATGGCAAAATGAACCCCCACATTTTGTTCCTTTTTAAATTAAATGTGTTAAGTGTTACCAGTTTATTCCAATCAAGATGGCTTCAGGTGTGCCATACTTTTGTCATAAGTAAGACTGTTAGCGCTCTAGTTGTTCTTTAGAACACTCTGGGAAGCTGCAGTAGAACACAAAGGCATCAACTGACAGGCTGCTCCTGTTGAAATATAACAGGAAGATATTTGAGATCACACTTGAAACATGTCCTAATTTAAGTGTTACCAGTTTATTCCAATCAAGATGGCTTCAGGTGTGCCATACTTTTGTCATAAGTAAGACTGTTAGCGCTCTAGTTGTTTTTTAGAACACTCTGGGAAGCTGCAGTAGAACACAAAGGCATCAACTGACAGGCTGCTCCTGTTGAAATATAACAGGAAGATATTTGAGATCACACTTGAAACATGTCCTAATTTTTCTTTCCAGAGCACTAACCATAATTTCTATGACAAGATGAACCCCATCATTTTGTTCCTTTTTAAATTAAATGTTTTAAGTGTTACCAGTTTATTCCAATCAAGATGGCTTCAGGTGTGCCATACTTTTGTCATAAGTAAGGCTGTTAGCACTCAAGTTGTTCTTTAGAACACTCTGGGAAGCTGCAGTAGAACACAAAGGAATCAACTGACAGTCTCTGCCCTTGTTGGATGTACATGTTTTACTGAGAATGTCAGACTTCATTCTCACATGACTGAGAAAGATAATGTGAATTTACAGAAAATATGCTCTCATTTTAGCTTCTGGAGCACCTTCCAAAACTGTATGGGACAAGCATGTGAAAATAGTTCTCTCAAACATGATTCATGATATCCCAGCAGAAGGTTTTTTACAGGGTAAAATCACCTTAGAACACACCACAATTCCTGAAATTAGTATGGTACCATCAACAAATGAATTCTAATGTAACTAAAGTCTGTTATCACCTTTTATAGTTCTCCTTTTGGTAACCCTCAAAATCTTCGATTCACTACAATGCATTTATATTGGTCCCAAGATGGCTGCCAGCAATTCCAGGATGAAGTGCTGACAGCCAATCAGATCTCACGATGACATGTGTGGTTAGGCTCCGCCCAGATATATATGTGTTTTTACTTTTGATTTTCTCAGCAACTACTGAACGGATTTACACCATTTAACAAAAGGGTTCTTTTTGAACCAAGAACTACCTCTTTGCCAAATTTGGTGTAATTCCGTTCAGCAGTTCGAGCTGTAGCCTTGCATAAAGTTTCCTATGGGAAATTGATTTTTTGACTCTTATTTTTTTAATTTCTCCGCAACTACTGAACGGTTTACACCATTTAACAAAAGGGTTCTTTCTGAACCAAGAACTACCTCTTTGCCAAATTTGGTGTAATTCCGTTCAGCAGTTCGAGCTGTAGCCGTGTCTAAAGTTTCCTATGGGAAAATGAATGGGGAAAACACGTTTTGGGACCCCCTTTTTCTCGGCCCCCGCTTGACGAATCACCCTGAGACTTTCAGGGTAGGAGCGGACCGGAGCGGGCCATAAAGTTTGAAAATTTCGCGAAGATTCGTCAACCGACGCAAGAGTTATTTCAAATAGAATGTCGCGGATTTCCTATGGAAAATAGGTCCTAACTATAACTATCTACTGGCGACCGCCAGTAGATAATTATCTACTGGCGGTCGCCAGTAGATAGTTATAGTTACAACCTATTATCCATAGGAAATCCGCGACATTCTATTTGAAATAACTCTCTTGCCGGTTGACGTATCTTCGCGAATTTTCAAGCTTGTGGCCCGCTCCGATCGCTCCTACCTGAAAGTCTCGGGGGATTCGTCAGCGAGGCCGAGAGGGGTCCCAAACGTGTTTTCCCCATGCATTTCCCATAGGAGACTTTAGACACGGCTACAGCCGAGCTGCTGAGCGGAATTACACCAAATTTGGCAAAGAGTAGTTCTTGGTTCAGAAGAACCCTTTTGTTAAATGGTGTAAATCCGTTCAGTAGTTGCTGAGAAAATGAAAGTAAAAAGTTAGTGATATCTATGGCCGAGTAGGGTCCGCGTAACCTCCCGATCACGAGCTGCATGTTAATTGGCTGTCAGCTGGCTGTCAACATTCCGATTCAGGAAATGTTGGCAGCCATTTTGTCCTCGGTAGAACCGAGGGACAGAAACAAGTGCGCAAAGCGTACAAAGGGGGCAGGGTAGAAACACCCTGACCCCTAGGTTTGCTCAGGGGGTCCCACAAGGACCCCCTGGGCAAAAAAAAAAATGTTTTTAAAAATCGGCAGGATGCGCTCAGGGTGCGCGAATCCTGCCGAAAAAAAATCGAGCGCGGTCTCCGCGCTCGATGTTAATTGGCCCCGGGTGGCCCAAGTCCCGGGGGCATGGTGGGGGATAATTTAATGTGTGGGGGCCTCAAGGGCCCCCAAGCCCGAGGACCACCACCTCCCCGGGGCTTTTTTAATAATTATTAAACCTGTGTGGGGGGCTCCAGCCCCCACACGCCCGAGACCACCACGCCCCGGGGCACTAAACATTTTAATATGGGGGTCCGTTACGGACCCCAGAGCCCGGGGACCACCACCTCCCCGGGGCTGTGTACTGAATGGGAGGGGGCCGCGCGGCCCCCTCCTGGAGCCCTTGATGGCCCTGGGGACCACCACCCCCAGGGCCGGCTCCTGCAGTGTCCCGGGGTGCCTACCCCGGGACACTGTAGTTTGCTATGGCAGGACGGGAGCCTCGCGGCTCCCGTCCTGCCATAGCAAACTGCTTGGATATTGGAAGAGAGAGCAGGAAACCTGCTCTCTCTTCCAATATCCAAAGCGATGCTTTCCACATGGGGAGCAGCATGTCAGCTGCTCCCCATGTGGAGACTAGCAATACCGGCTCCCAAGGGACGTGGGGAGCCGGCGGGACTGTGGGGGATTGGGGACCCCCACAGTCCCCCAACGGAGAAGGGCCAGCCCCGGGGATGGGGTCCCCGGGGCAAGTAGTGGCCCGGGAGGGGGGCCACGCGGCCCCCTCCCCAAAAAAGAGAAAATTAAAAAAAAAAAAAATGGAAAGGCCGGCCCCGGGAGATGGGGTCCCCGGGGCCTTAAAATGGCCAGAGGAGGGGGCCACGCTGCCCCCTCAAAAAAATAAATATAGAGGCCATGCCCCGGGGGATGGGGTCCCCGGGGCCAATACAGGCCCAGGGAAGGGGGCCACGCGGCCCCCTTCCCGTTTTTTTTAAGGTAATTTAAAAAAGGGGTAAGGCCCTGGGGGATGGGGTCCCCAGGGCCCAAAAAGAAAAAGGAAGGGGGGCCACACAGCCCCCTTCAGGGCAGAAATTAAAAAAAAAAAAAAAAAACGATCGGGCCCGCAGGCCCCGCCCCTTCCTTCACCACTCTGCAAACGCGCCCCCTGGCGCGTTTGCAGAGAACGAATTCCCCTTGAATACTGGGGGTCCCTGGGGACCAACTAGCCCACCAGGTACCTCCAGTATGCGCCAGGGAGCTGCCTTGCAGAGAGGTGTACAGAGGCCACGCCCCTTTTACACCTCTCTGCAACGCAGCTCTGTGGCGCTTTTGGAAGTATATGGTGGGCTAGTTGGACTCCGGGGACCCTCAGGATTCAAGGGGACTTAATCCCCCAACTTAAAACGCGCCACGGGCGCGTTTGCACAGTGGTGAAGGGAGGGGCGGGGCTTCAGGTGACATGTGTGCAAACAGGCCCCGTGGCGCGTTTTAAGATGGGGAATTAAATCCCCTTCAATCCTGAGGGTCCCTGGGGGCCAACTAGCCCAACAGGTACATCCAGAATGCGCCACAGAGCTGCGTTGCAGAGAGGTGTAAAAGGGGTGTGGCCTCTCTACACGTCTCTGCAACGCAGCCCCTGGCGCATATTGGAGGTTCCTGGTGGTCTAGTTGGCCCCTAGGGACCCTCAGGATTCAAGGGGACTTAATCCCCCAACTTAAAACGCGCCACGGGCGCGTTTGCAAAGATGTCACCTCAGGCCCCGCCCCTCCCTTCACCATTGTGCAAATATTCCTCTAAAATCAGCCGAAATAGGAATTCCGATTTACTCACCTGTTATAAGGAGAGACCTCAGTGCTGTATCTTTCAGCCCAGTACTGGTCCTGAAAAGTAATTTTAACCGTACTTACCAGTAACTTGAATTTCCTTCCATAGGCTAACATTGACTGGTTTCACTTGGAAATTCTTCTAAGTGTGGAGTTTTGGAACTTTAAAATATTCCTCTAAAATCAGCCGAAATACGAATTCCGATTTACTCACCTGTTATCAGGAGAGACCTCAGTGCTGCATCTTTCAGCCCAGTACTGGTCCTGAAAAGTAATTTTAACCGTACTTACCGGTAACTTGAATTTCCTTCATAGGCTAACATTGACTGGTTTCACTTGGAAATTCTTTTAAGTGTGGAGTTTTGGAACTTTAAAATATTCCTCTAAAATCAGCCGAAATACGAATTCCGATTTACTCACCTGTTATCAGGAGAGACCTCAGTGCTGCATCTTTCAGCCCAGTACTGATCCTGAAAAGTAATTTTAACCGTACTTACCGGTAACTTGAATTTCCTTCATAGGCTAACATTGACTGGTTTCACTTGGAAATTCTTCTAAGTGTGGAGTTTTGGAACTTTAAAATATTCCTCTAAAATCAGCCGAAATACGAATTCCGATTTACTCACCTGTTATCAGGAGAGACCTCAGTGCTGGATCTTTAAGCCCAGTACTGATCCTGAAAAGTAATTTTAACCATACTTACCGGTAACTTGAATTTCCTTCATAGGCTAACATTGACTGGTTTCACTTGGAAATTCTTCTAAGTGTGGAGTTTTGGAACTTTAAAATATTCCTCTAAAATCAGCCGAAATACGAATTCCGATTTACTCACCTGTTATCAGGAGAGACCTCAGTGCTGCATCTTTAAGCCCAGTACTGATCCTGAAAAGTAATTTTAACCATACTTACCAGTAACTTGAATTTCCTTCATAGGCTAACATTGACTGGTTTCACTTGGAAATTCTTCTAAGTGTGGAGTTTTGGAACTTTAAAATATTCCTCTAAAATCAGCCGAAATACGAATTCCGATTTACTCACCTGTTATCAGGAGAGACCTCAGTGCTGCATGTTTCAGCCCAGTACTGATCCTCAAAAGTAATTTTAACCGTACTTACCGGTAACTTGAATTTCCTTCATAGGCTAACATTGACTGGTTTTCAGCAAAAAAGTTTCAAAGTGTTGATTTTCACAAACTACAAATATTCCTTAAAAATCGACAGTATGACTTAAACGCATTCTTTCAACTGTTTACAGGAGATGCACCAGTGCTGGATCCAGGATCCAACACTGAGTAAGAAAAAAGTCACGATAACAGTTTTTACCTGCTAAGTGAATTTCCTTCCATAGGATAACATTGGTGATTCTATGAGAAAAAGTTTCAAAGTGTCAACTTTTAAAATACAATAATATTCCTTAAAAATCACGACTGTAACCAAAACGCTTTTACTCAACTGTTTACAGGAGATGTCCCAGGACTGAATCTAGGATCCAGTCCTGTGGTTAAAAAAGTAATCCATAAAGTAACTAATTGCATTTAACTAGAAATTCACATTGAGCTGAATGTTGCATTGTGTTTGAAAATGTGTTGCCCATTACAACAACTGTAACTACTGTACTTAAAAGTCTATTGCCTATCTGCAAAGTATTTAAACTAAAGTAATTCATTAAGAGAAAGTATTTTTTGTAATGTAATGTATAATGTAATTACAATGTAATTTAAATAATAAAATATGTAAAAAAAAATTGTTTCTAAAAATGTAGTAAATCAGTATTTTAAAAATTTATATAACAATTAATACATTTAAAAATTGTCATTTACAAAACCTTTGAAATTCACTGAAAAAACCGTAGGTTTCAGACATGTTATAGTTACAAATTAGCATTTAA